>OY365808.1:3742486-3801247 GCA_959347315.1 Bimastos eiseni
AAATCAGTCACTCAAATATGGCACCTGAATGAATATGCCTCTTAACATTTTTGTCAGCTAACATTCTATCATAACAAATCTCGCTTTTAAATTTAAGTTTAATTATTCAAAATTTATCAAATCAGTCACTCATATTTGGCGCTTGAATGTATGCTTCTTAAAAGTTTTTTTCTGCTAATATTCTGTCATAAAATTCAACACATGTTTCTTCCATATTCACTTTCACGATCATAATAGCTTCATGAGTTTCTTCTGATAATCGACATTTTTGATCTGACCAATAGGAGTTCATCACCATCTTTTAATCTTACTATATTAATATTTATATATAGTCAGTAGTAATTCAATAGTTATTTGTTACAATATAACAATTAACCATTGAATTAACTACTGAATGAACTCCTGAAGCCGATGTGATCCAGGAGATCAAAAGACCAGCAACAGAGGTCAAGCAATATTAAAAAGACACGCATTTAGTATAGATATTAGCGACAAGAGATATGCTGGCAGTGAATAACAATACCTTGGACAACCACTTATAAAGCTCACAACCCTGGTTTGAGAATCCTGAGGGGGTCGCATTCCCTGATAGCAATAACCCTAGGAACCTGCTTGAAACTATGATGTTTGAAGTGCATTGGTCTCATGAATAATTAAGCGTACTTAAAAGGAAGACATCAAAATGCCCAAATCAATTGGTCAAAACACCGGTTCGTAAAGCAAACAAAAGATATACCCATTTCCTTCTGACACTAACACTTAATTATATGCTGAACAAACCGTAATCGAAAGCTTCAAATTTCTAAAGCTTTTGGTCCTGATCTTTCATCATAAGATAAACAAATGCAGCGTTGTTTGCTGGAGTCCAACCTGCCTTCTAAAACTGAATTATGCCCGCTGGTTAAGTTTTATCACGTTTGCGTCAATCAGCAAAAGTTTCCGCTGCTGTGATTCATACTATTTTAAAGTTGAACTACCAAAGTAATAGTTATTTTAAGTCGATCAAAGGTTAGCGAAAACCCCATCACATGAAATCAGCCTTTCTCGAAACTCGTGTAGTTTAACAGTCCGGAAGTTATTTTACAAAATTTACCTTGCCCTGAAAGATCACTTGAAAATAGTGCAATCACACAATCGCTGAGAATTAAAATCTTTCTTCGCTGTATATCATTGCGATGAATCGTTGCCAACTTACAATTATTGATAATTAATTACAATTACTTTCTATAGTTCAAACATGCGAGATGAAAACATCGTGTTAGTAGAGGATAATAGCCTATGAATAGGTATTGCGATGTAAAAGTCCAGAGCGTTCCAAATTCTCAAACTCTCGAAATGACGCTCAAAATTCCCAACGCAGAAAAATTACTCTAACCTGAAAACCCCAGCGAAGTTTTAGCAGACACTCAAGGACTTACAGTAATACAGTTCAATGCCATATACCCCAAGAATAGAAACTCAGACGTAGCACAGTCTGACGGTCTTTCAAGTTGATGGTAATTTTTTTTATTAAACTGTCATTTATAGCGCGCCTAAAAACAAGTGAATCTTGCACGAAAGCGCGTAAGAGAAAAGAGTAAAATGTAAATGTGCATCTTAATTTAAATCCTGAAATTCCTAAACGACACAGAAAAGCCGCACGTTGACTCAGGAACGATGTTCCTCGGAATTCCGGAAATGTTCGGTTCCCACCAATCTCGCCTCTTGCCACCAACGAAATGTTCGGTTCCCACCAATCTCGCCTCTTGCCACCAACAGTCCGTATATATATATATATATATATATATATATATATATATATATATATATATATATATATGTATATATGTATATATATATATATTATATATATATATATATATATATGTATATGTATATATATATGTATATATATATATATTATATATATATATAGTGAGAGAGCGAGAGACAGACAGACAGACAGACAGACACAGACAGAGAGAAAAAGAGAGACAGACACAGACAGACAGAAAGAGAGAGAGAGAGAGAGAGAGCGAGAGAGAGAGAGAGAGAGAGAGAGAGAACTGTCCTTTGTTTCCCTTGCGCTAGTCTTTCCCTTAGAATTTTCCAGACACCACATAATTCACCATAACTGTGTGACTACGTTTATATAGCACATTTTCTACTCTGTTATTGGCTTACTATGACGCTTAATTATGATCATTCGTAAGAGTACGATGAAACTTGCGGAGAGATGACTTAAGAGGTAGGTGAAAGTTTTTGAGTACTAAAATTAGTTTTAAAAGTTAATTGGAAACAATAGCCGTTTTCCAAGATCGTCGGTTGGATAATAAGGCAACCTCAGAGCTACGTCAATTGAACGATAGCGTAAGTTCTTAGTCTTCCTTCGCTTTCGCCGAAAAGGTATCCATCTCGCACCTTCAATTCCCACCTAACTCAACGATAATTCGACAGACCAACCGATATACTGACCAGGCTGATCTGTCGATGATGAGAAACCGAAAGTAGGCAGGCGAGAGTAGACGCCATGGTCAGATGTAGGCCTAGTCTGAGCAATGCTGTAGAAACAACTGGGATCGTTCTCTAAATATACATGATTCATAAATAGTGTCAGAGCTCTGATGGAAGAAAATGAAAACATAACAGGGAACTATTGAGTGTTGACATCGACAATAGCCACGACGACAACCGCTTATATGGAGACGACTAATGACAAAAGAAAGTAGACCTAATAGCTGGTCGATGGTGGTGGTGGTGGTGGTGGTGATGATGATGATGATGATGATGATGATGACTATGATTACGGTAATAGTGGTAGTCGAACGACAGTGATACAGAAGTATAATCCTGCAGGTATCGATATGCATGTATTTACACGCAGGTATTCACTTTCAGTGTTTATATGCAGGCATGTGCATGCGGCATGATGCAGTTACTCACTTTCAGGTGGTTATATGCAGATGTTTATATACAGTTGGTAGTGGTGATAAAGATGCTGGTGGTGCTAATTGTGACGACGTCAGTAGTGGTGATAATGCCCGTTCTGTAACACTGTGCCTTTTGCACTGTAACATGACACCCTACGACGTCATCCATTGTCACGGCAGAACCCTAGCGCCGCCCACCTGACAATCATCCATTGCTGTGAGACCACACTTGACCTTTGTACTGTACACAACCCGGAAATCAGGAAATAAAGGGACCCCTAATGATAACATGAGAATAATTAGCAAATGATTGTGGATTTAAATAATTCCAAAACCGTTTTAATCCTGACATATTAACCCACAAATGCTTAATTTATGAACGTCTTGGCTTGAGAATGTTTAGTAATACTGACGTCTTTAAATAACGATGTTAATGCCTTGGGAGGAATTTGATCAGCTGGTCATTGGTGCTGCTGTTGACCATTGAATGGTTCACGAGCCTTGAAGCTTGTGTTGAGGCTGAAGGTGGACACTTTGAACACACCATGTAATCTAATATTATTCAGATATAAAAATAAATTTGAAATAAATTCAGGGCGAAAATTTCGCAGATATATTATGGGCAGTGTTTAATGCTTAAATTTTTGAAAAAAATGACGTAACTTATGACATCATTATTGGACGACAGGAGCTGTAATATTTTATGCACTGCTAGATAAAAATATATCCGGATTAAAACGGCTTTGGAATTTTAAAAATTGATGAATGTATATTATTTATATTCATATTACCATTAGGATCCCTTTATTTCAGGACACAGTATAGATATATATATATATATATATATATATATATTTAATAGACAAACAGTCACAAAGTGACACACTGCAGTTAGTTCCACCCAACATCATCATTGACGGACTAAACCTCATCTGTGCAGCAGACGGAATGTTCTCCTCCTGTGAACCAAACAGTGGCGCTGTGTGCATTCGGCGCATTAAACACATGTGATGGCTCGTTCGACTTAACCTTTTCAGGGTTATTTAACATGTGAGTCATGTTATAGGCATGAAAAATATTTAACAGATCCGAATCAGTTTGACCGAGATATTTAAGTTTATGTCACCCTATATTATCAAGGAAAAAGTCTGCGATTAGTTATTTTGGGTGATGTTATAAAATTATAGGCCTCCAAAAAATGACGGTCTTCTGTTATAATGGTAAACTTCGTCTGTATGAAATCGAACTATAAAACAAACTTTATGCATATATGCCTGTGTCTGGTGATACCAGATATACAGATTACCTCATAATCACGTCAAAGAATAGAAATCGACGAATAACTCTCAGACGGTATAAGAACGCGTCGGAACAGAACCTACAATTCTTAGCGTTAAGCTATGCTAAGCTACTTTATGCATGCTGAGCAGACTGACCTTGCAGATCGCCACAAATAATTATCTCGTGTTGTCTATTTCCATATGCCAGAATTCAGTGATGGGCACCAACAAATTGACTAGTAGTTAAAACTACTTCCTAACTGCTTTCAAAATATGTAGTTATAACTACTATTTAACTACTTTAGATGACAAGTAGTTAGGAAGTAGTTTTGTAACTACCAAATAAGTAGTTAACTACTTTTAAAACTACTTTGCTAATGTTATGTCATGGTGCATTGATAGTCACCAACAGTAGGTCTCTGTAAATTTATTGTCAGCATTATTGCTGATATTCAACGTTTACAAGTAATAAAAATGATCAGAAACACAATGACATATCTAAATGTGTAATTGTACACTAACAAGAACAAGAAGTACTAGGACTTGCTACAAAGCACCCTTATCAGTAACATAATTAGGCCAACTTGTTACAACTAAAAAAATGTATAGCCTACAAAGTCCAGAACTGTAAAACCCTTAGAATTTTTTTTCAGAATCAATTTTTCAGGCTAAACATTTTTTTAGTAGTATATATACATATATTGTAACGGAACGGGGCCTATTCGACAGTGACCAGGATGATGACTTGCAGCTCCGTCCGATGTGGGGGTAGTTCGAGTTGCAGTCCGCTGAGTAAGACTTCCGTGGTTTGCTGAAGACTAACCATTTAAGGTTTAAATAGCTCCTTTCTGGATGACGCTTGGAATAAGACACGCTTGTTCGATAACCCTCTTTTAATGAAAACAATACTTCTGTAGCGCCCATTCGGAAACAGTCCGTATCTCACTCCCTCAATACGCCCTACGTCGATAACTAACGAGTAACTGCAACGCTACGTCAATGGCTGATGGCGACTACTATGCTACGTCAATGACTGACGGCGACTATCGCAAATCTACGACGACTATATCCACGACGACTATCGCAAGCCACGATGACTATTCGTGCGTCCTAGGAGCCGATAGCAAATAGACTACAGTAGATAGTAGATATCTACAGTAGATGGACCACAGTAGATAGTAGATAAGCGTATACAACAGGTAGATACCACAGTAGAAATAACACGGTAGACAGGTGTACACAACAGGCAGACACTACAGCAGGCAGACACTAGGTAGGTGTACCTATGAACCGTTTCAATATTATACTACAGTACTACAATATTATACTATACAAGTGATATATACTATATCACTGCATATCTCGCCTTTTGCTGTCTGCACCAACCGTGCTTCTCCAATCGCTGCTCAAATTTAATACGATCACAGCCTCACAGGTGACAATCCAGCAAGTAGCGGAATGCAAAGTCTCATACCGTTGTGTCTTTGTCTGTTTGTCTGTTTGTCTGTTTGTCTGTTTGTCTCTCTATTTCTGCGTGTCTCTCTCTCACCTCTGTCACTCTTGACTCGTTCTTTAACTTAAGCCCAACCCCTAAGACCGCTTTACTCTAGTTCTTATCGCGCAACAATCTCCAGGTATGCCATTAAGCAGGCATAATGCCTTAGGCTTTCTCTATAGTTCTGAGAGGAACCCACTTCCTCACAAATTCCTGCGCAAATTTTAATGAAACAATTACATGGCGAATTTACTCATGAGATTATATGGGCAACGTCCATGTTTATTGTGAAATAACAGAAATTCCTGTAAGACGGAACTAGTAAATAGGAAAAATGCAGTTAATGTGAAATATTGTAGTTAACTTAAAACTACTTGATAAAAGTAGTTATAACTATGTTTTAAACTACTTCTTAAAAACTAGTTATAACTACTAGGCAACTACTTCTATAGTAGTTATAACTACTAGTTAATAACTACAGTAGTTAATAGTGCCCATCACTGCCAGAATTATCTTAGTCGCTGGGTGATGAGCAAATCGCAGGTAATGTATGCCTATAGGCATATCGAAAAGCAGGTTCTCACCAGTCAGCAGGCATATGAAATCGCATTATTATTATTATTATTATTATTATTATTATTATTATTAATAATAATAAATGTGTAACGCTCACAAGGTCACACCTAAATGTGAATCTGAGGCGCGGATAGTCAGTCGCCAGGAGAAGATGCAATCAGATTTCCAAATCCTTGAAAGCCAAAGAGAAATAGTGAGTTTTGAGTCGCTTTTTAAAGGAAGGAAGTGAATTTGAGCTACGAAGAGAGAGTGGCAGTCGATTCCATTCCCTAGGAGCAGAGACATGAAATGCACGAGAGCCCATAACTGTTCTGCATCGTGGTTCAACTAAAAGACCTGTACTTGATGATCGTAAGCAACGAGGAGGAATGTAAGGAGTTAGTAGAACATTAATATAGGTAGGTGTACTGGTGATGATGGTTTGTAGGTCAAACAAACTAACTTAAATTTGATTCTGAATTCAACAGGGAGCCAATGCAGCTGGTGGAGTAGGGCAGAGGAGCATGTTCGTAGTGGGACACGAAGCACTACTCGAGCTAACGTATTTTGGATACTTTGAAGCCTTTTGAGTTCAAGGTCTGAGAGACCGACAAAAAGTGAATTAGCATGATCGAGGCGAGAAGAGACAAGTGAGCAGGCCATATAGTTTCAGACATATTTTGGGTTAGAGCCGACCTTATGTGACGTATTGCCCTGATGTGATAGAAACAAGATTTACAAAGGCTTGTTATGTGAGCTCGAAATGTGAGCTTGCTGTTGAGGGTAACCCCAAGTGTTTTGACAGAGTCTGAAAGCGGCACAGCAGTGCCCGCCAGTTCAATGCTAGAGAGCATAAGGGAAAGAACGCAGGCGTTGACATGAGCCAAATACAATTGCTTCAGATTTGTCTGGGTTTATGGCCAAACCATTGAAACAGAACCATGCATATATGGATGAGAGGCATTCTTCCAGTTTTAGTTTACCAGACTGATCAGTGTGTGACAGAGCAATATGGAGCTGAGTATCATCTGCATACTGTTGTAATTGAATTTCAAAGTGTTTAGCTATACGACTGATTGGGGTTGGTTGGTTAAGGGATGTAAAACGGCGTGGGACAAAAATACCAGGGAAATATCCTGCCCTTATGTAGGTTCATGTGAGTTTCTATTTATAGCCACGGTGCTGTATCATGTAGACACATGTTGCATATGTAGAGAACGGCCACGAGAGGATGTCACAAGGCCATTAGAAAACTGTTATCTGTGTCCGGCTGTTTTTATTACGCCTTTGTTTATCAAGGACAAAATGCGGATACAAGTACACACGGATACGTGCACACACACACACACACACACACACACACACACACACACACACACACACATACACACATACACACACACATACACACACACACATACACACACACATATACACACGCACACACATGCATTCGCTCGTTGCAATAGCTTAAACCTACAAAAACTGCTCATCGGCCCTGATCCAAATGAGCTTGCAAAGCAAGAGGCGAGTACTTGTAGTAGGCCTACGTGATTTTACACCATAACTTTCTCTGTCTCCGCCAACTGTAAATCTCTCACAACGATCTTCACAATTTGTCTCAAGTTGACTATGTGTGTTAGCCTATGTTTGTTTTGATGTTTATTGAAGCACTTAAGGCGCGAACAAGCTTAATGAGACAACCTGTGAAAGGCTGTCAGAGCGCGCAAGAAGATTATTGACATAATGTAGGTCTATTGGATAGTTTGGTTATGCCTATGTTAAGTTTAGTTGCTGCTATAACTATCGAAGAACACAAACGTGTCGTTTCATTTTGTAGGCTACTTCTTATATCTACAACCAGAGGTGTAACAAGGTTTTGAAAAGTGAGGGCATAGACATAATTTTTTGAAAATTTGCGCGAAGCTCAGGAAAGTTTTTTGCCCCCCACTTCTTGAATTTTGCCCCTCCCATAAATTCTATAAATGGATGAGGGGCACAAATTATCTTAACAAGTCATCTTATCATAATTACGCCATAGAAATAAGATGTGCAGGACGCTTATAAAGTATACACTATAAAGTAGGCCTTCTATTTTGCACAATATACAGTAATATTGCATGCAAATTAATCTTTCCATCATCATGAGGCTGGTAACATGGTCATTGCAATAGCGTTCATCACTCACTCTCGGAGCTTCCATCTTGGAGGGTTTAGATCAATGTAGGCCTAACACTCGTGTATTGTGAGATCACTTGGTTAACACATTGCTATCAATAGCCGAAACTAATTTAGTATTGCTAATTTGAAAATGAGCGAGTTTTTCCCCCAATTCATTATCCGGCTCATCATGGTCAACGGGACAACTTTAGGTTCGTAAACTGGATTGCGGGATACGATTTTTGTCATACTCAGACTGCAAAAATGGAAGTCATGGGTTACGATTGTAGATTCGGGCCGGATGATGACTGAAAGAAAAACCGATCACGCACTATACTTACGTAGAACTATAGATCGCCACAGTCTTTCACCAACCTCTGTCACCACGAGAACAGCTCCACGCAAGTCTTCCATGCTAGGAACTTCTCATTGTAGCGTAGTCGGCTAGGAGGTGCTTGTTCCAACAGACATTTCCATAAAAATTTGCGCCATGGCTGGGATCTGAAGCCCGACTTCATCATTGTAGACCAAACACTAGGCTATTTCTTTAGCCATACGAATATTTTACAGTCAGAAATTTTCTGTAATTTGGGTAGGAACAAAGTGATACATTATGGATGGGTGAATAACCAAACATGCATTATTCTCCTTTGTAACTGAGTTTTTATACCTTCAATAAGTAAGAAAAATCGTAAAAACAAACTTTGAACTGTTGGAAATTTATTGACCCACAATACCTAAATCATCAAATATAAAAAGCTATTGGATAAACATAAAAAAATAGAACCGATTTGGGAGGATTTCCCCCAGTTTTAAAACTGGGGGTCCGGTGCTTCTGCCCCCGCCTGATACACCCCTGTTTACAACATATATTATAATATTGTAAATATAAGAAAAAGTTGAAAAGAAGAGAAAATGTTGTAGTTTGAGTTTTGGTAAGTTTAACTAAGAGAATGGAACGGTTGAAGGTTACATTTTGGTGGCAGCGGCGGGATACGAAAAGAAAGGATCAAGGATCAAAAGGATTAATGATCAAAATTATTAAAAGATCAAGGATCAAAAGGATTAAAAGGTTTAACAGAATTGAAATGATTTAAAATATCGTTTGCAAAAGAAGTACTGAAAAGTGGATGAAACGGATTATACGAATCAAATGAATTAATCAAGTTTCTATGTACTGAAGGTAAGGAATATAAAGATTATTTTCGGGAGGATTACTGACAAGGTATATTTTGCTTATTTTAGCATGAAACAAAACCACGTAATTGCGAGCTCGTTAGTATTAAACAAACAAAATGGCGTCATATTGGTGAATTACCAACGCGTTTATATTACACACACAAAATCACGTTCAATTGATGAATTGCGAAATCGTTAATATTAAACAAACAAAAGCACGTACAATTGGTTAATTGCGAGGTCATTGATTGCAAACACGCAAAATGGGAAAATTAAGTAGTGATTCAAACGGTTCTGTATCGATAGTCCGAAGGTTCAATAGTTCGAAGGTTCGATAATCCGAAGGTTCGATAGTCCGAAGGTGCCACTTAAAATCTTCTCATCATTACCGCTTCCATTTAAACGGGGTAAATGTGTATTTCAGCGTATTTTAGTCTTGTGAAATTAAAAAAAACAATTAGTGTATTTTGTTATTATACACATTACTGCACGCAAAGTAGCATAATTCATTTAATCAATCCAGCTACTACTTAAGATCCCTTTCATCTATCCAGCTTCCATTTACGCATACTTCTTTTCGTCGATCCCGCTTCCATTGAGGTACATTTGTTTCATTATTCCCGCTATGGCCTATGTGTTTTTTCATCATCCCTCTTATACAGAGATATGAGTATATTTCTTTTCATAAATACGGTTTCTATTTAGATTTATTTGTTTCATCAATCCCGCTTCCATTTAGATGCATTTTTCATCATCCCGTTTCTACATAGGCATATTAATTTCATCAATTCCGCTTCCATTTAGTCGCAGTTAGCTCATGTTTTTATCCGAAGAAATGCGCTACGAAAAATAATTAATAATAATTAATGTGCTATGTATACGAAGAATTGCTATACGAAGAACTGCTTACGAAGAATTTACCGTGAAATCGGAGGAAAGAATTTTCGGACTATCGAACCCTCGGACTAGAAAATTAACTTCGGATTTTCAAACCTTCGGACTGTCGAAGCCAAAAACAGAAGCACGACTCTATTCATGAAGTTCATATAATTAGCTTAGTTATTAGTTTGGAGTGAGGCCTATACCGTCAAGCAGTTTTGTTCCCTTGCTAATTTTCTTGTAGGCCTACTTTAATTTAGTTGAAAAATAACATTCCATTAAACTCCGCTACTGTTTGGACTTTGACAGTGCCAGTCTCAAGCCTGGAGAAAGGAGGAGGGCGACACCAAATCATCTTTGATATGAAAAGGTGTCGGTAAAAAAAATCAAAACGCATAACATTCCATTAAATAACAAACGACTGAAAGCATTTAAAACCAAATAAAATGTAGAAATCAAAGATAAACAAGCCGATCCATTCCAGAGGTCAGATGGAACGGTATCTGGAAAAATTCTCCCAGCCTCTTTCTTATACCATCACTCACCAGTTTCAGCGCCCTGTCGATTTCCTCTCCTTTCCGAAGACATTTGTCCAGCTCCTGTATGTAAAATGATCCGGTCTGCACGTGCCGGTAAGATAAGGACCCAGGCAGTGTAGAATAGGACATCAAAAAGTCCGCAGATCCTGGTACGAGGACTGCCTTGTGCCTGCGAGTCGTGGATAAAATATTGTCATGTACCCACACAGTTGGGGCGCTACTGGCATCTGCCTCATGTTCTGATGCCGCATTTAGAAAGGATGGATGTGTCACGTGATCTCCTGTAGCTGTAGAACCGTCATATGGAGGACAGTTACCTGCTGTTTTATTTTCCGGCTCAGGGTCACCTATAGGAACATGATGAAACAATTAACTTTTCAAAATAGTTCTGCAAAAAGTCAATAGCTGCCTCAACTGCATTCAGACAACAATTCACGTGTAAAACATAATTAACATTTCTGCATTTCTTAATCGTTACTGCGTAACGACGAAAGCATCAACCCAAGGCAATGAACAGAGGCGGCCATCTCGTTTGACAGGTGGGAGGGGGGCATCCAATGCTAGGGGTAGGAAATGTGGGGGACACATGTATAACTTGTTCCCTCAACCCCTCCCCCCGGATCGCCGCCCCTGGCAATAAGGAATTGTAACTGAACGTTTTTATCAAGGTCTCTAATAATTAAGGCCTAACTGTCTCAGAGGAAGCTCGAATCCATACTCAATGCGTACCATGCCCAGCGCGATAATTACTCTGATGCCGTGCCCAATTAATATTCATGCGGCTGCCCACTGCCCAGATGAAAATAATGATCGGCCTGTAGTTGCAAAATTTTAGCACCAATTGTTATCTTATTCTATGCTTGAATGTCAGAACCTCCTTAAAGTGAAGCTACCAGAACTTTCAGAAGCTGGGGAGTGATGTTTCCTACTGGAAAAACTGTTGAACCAATAAACCTATGTATCTCCGGCAGCGGAAGGAAGAAGCAATGGAAACCATCCACGGAGTTGGGATTGCTGCGTGTCATAGTTATTAACAATTGGTAGAAACCAACCTTTCTGGCATGCCTGAATAAAGAACATCTTAGGTTTCCCTTTCAGCGACGGACAATTCCTATCCGTGAAGAAGTCAACGAGGTTGAGGATTTCAACCTGCTTTCCGTCACTCGTGTAGATGACTCCGAGCTTTCCATGGGTCATGATACAGCAGACAAAGGCATCGTAGTTGGAGTGATCGACGCAATGAGTTGTCAAAAACAGAGACTCCAGAGTCTGTGCATCAAGATCATTGTGCACTTCGACTTTGAAGTGAAGGTATTCAAACAACTTCTTAAGAAGCTCTGAAAGACATTAAAACTCCATGACCATCTCTGAGTTTTTGCTGTATTGATCCACAATACCAGTATAATTATTATCAATCAATAAATCAATCAATTGATATAGCGCCTCTTCAAGAAATCTACTCAGAGGCGCTCTAACTATCCTTTTCATATGGTTTCAGAGATCCACATCACATCATTCCTGGTTACTTTCAATTTCTCATAAGCTAATTGCCCAATCTGGGGTAAATTCACTGTTGCTGCTCGTAAGCTAATGTAATTGTAATTGTAGTTGAAAACTTATATAGCGTAGGCAACATAAGTATTGCCAATGAACTCCAATTTTTGTAGGCCTTCATCTCAGCTAAATAACTAATTATCCAAATGTTGCTATACTTGAAGGGCATTCATGCGTATGAAGTCCTAGCAACTTAACTTTCTAAGACTCAATGTAGCCATATTATAGGGTGTGTGGCCAGTCCTCTCCCTCATCTCCTAATCTTCCCGAAAACAGACTACAATGAATGAAGTCATTATAGAGTCCACGAGAGCTATCAAAGAAGAAACCTTGACTATATCTGTGCAAACAGGCGAATCACAAAAACACTGGGTTTACAGTTGAACTCACTACTGCTCAGCATCATCACACCCGTGCACGCATTAATGCAAATTAACCTAAATTTAAATATCATGCCCATATTTGGACTTTCCAATGAATACATAAACAAATTACAGAAACCCTCGGCTTCAACGAAGGCAATACTACGTAACGATGAACCTATTAGTCAGGACTTTATACCTGTGTCCTGTTCAGCTCCTTTTCGAGTCTTCAGATGTCCTTTGTGGAAGTGAGCATTGTTAACGATCATACACAATCCTCTGGGATTGCGGTCCATCGGATACGGTTCAATCTTATCATAGACACCTAGCATTTTCCAAACAGTAAAATGCTTGTACTATTAACTCAACGTGATAGGATACGTGGAAACCAACCACTAGACTATTCCACTATCAGAAATTTTCCGTATTTTAAGTAGGAACAAAGTGATGCATTATCGATGAATAAATAACCAAACATGCATTATTCTCCTTTGTATGTGACAGTTTTTATACATGCAATAAGTAAGCACAATCGTAAAAACAAGCTTTGAACTTCTGGAATTTTTTTACCCACAATACCTTAATCACTAAATATAAATAGCTATTAGAGAAACATAAAATTAGTACTGATTTGGAGGGCCACATGGGGCACTTGGCACTAAAACTGGGGGCTTTGTGTTGACCCTCTGCCCCCGCTTGTTACACACCTGGTTTTAAGTATTTTTACAGTTATAATTACGTCCTTCAGAATTATAAGTAAATTTGCATATAACATTCTAAACATCTGGTTTCATTTTCGGGGATACAGAGCTTTGTGATGTCAAAAATTGCGTGACATCATTTATGGACGGCCCCATATCCTACCTTTGGCATCGCGGGCCATTCTACGTGGAACACTAGCGATCCTCAGTAACCTTAAAGTCCGGGGTTCGACCCTCATCTCTTCGTTGCCGGACGACTTTCCTATTTCCTGAGGCTGTAACGATGTGAGCGCTTCTGAATACATGTAGATGTACGCCTACTTGAAGAAACGGTGTTTAAATTCTCGGATACGTTACGATTATCGTGAGGCACTTTAAGAAACTGCACTCGAGAATCTTATAGCCATTGTTTGTAGATATTGATTAGGCCTAAGCATGAAATCCTAATCAAAACTCTGGCGTATTAAGTAAATAATTGCGAAGGCGCTAGAGAAATGTCTGTGTACATGCATATCAAATATTAGATCTAAGTAACTTATATGTTGAAATGAATCTTTCGGCAAGTTAAAACCGAAATTTATTTGGCAGCCCATGCGCTGTTGCAATTACCATGTTTCAAGCGACATGATGATGGAAAAGATTAATTTGCATGCAATTTTACTGTACATGTATGTTGTACAAAATAATAGGCCTACTTTATAGTGTACACTTTAAAAGTGTCCTGCATATCTCATTTCTATGGAGTGATTATGATTAAGATGACTTTGTTAAGATAATTTGTGCCCCCCCATTTTCAAATTTCTGGGGAATTCAAAAGTGGAGGGGATTTTTTCCGCTTCGCGCTATGTTTTACAAGTTATGCCCCCACCTTTCAAAATCTTGTTACACCTCAGCTTAAAACTATATGAGACCTAGTAGAACGAATAAAAGTAGGCCTACAGAAATTTTAATTTTTACACTCATTATGCATTCCACAAGGGGTTCCGAACACCTCCTACGGACAATTCCACCCGGACATTTCCCCCGTGGGACAATTCCCCACCCCTCCCCCCGTATTTCCCCCTGTGATCATAAAACGAGTTTGATGTAAAAACACAACCATCAATCTTATTTCGACGTGTCTCACTTTGATGCTTAAGGCAAATGTTGAATCAAAAATAAATAGAAGAATAGTTGATCATGCAGGCTTGTATTGCTTAATTAGTTGATAGTTAACTAAGGAACAACCAACAACCTTTCTTAATCAAATGTATCTCACTTTGATGCCTTAGGTAAATATTTAACAAATTTTTTATATTTAGCCTGGCTGCTGCTATATAATCTGCCATGAATCTGTAAGATAAATTATTAGACGAGAAATCCGAAGAGACGGAGGTAGAAACTCTAGCTAATATGGAAAGACCAAAGTTGCGTTAAACGGCTATGTTTATGTTGAAAATGTTTTATTAAATAACGTCGTTAGTTATGAGTGCGAACGTCGGAGGCGAATGGACAGCTTTAAGTCAATGTAAAGCAAAGGTGAAATTGAATGAATATCTTTCGGTCGTTAGTCTGATTCCTTTTCAATTAAAAGATAGTTTAAATTTAAAAAAATGCTCATTCATTTTGCAGTCTAATTTCATGCTTTGATTTCTTCGGTTAAAAGATAGTTTAAATTAAAATAAATACTCATTCATTTAGCTTGCACTATTTAAATAGTTCAGCTGTGTCACAAGGGGTGGAAATCCGGGGAAATTGTCCTACGGAGGAAATGTCCGGGAGGAGATGCCCTTGATCCTCCACAAGATGATAAGCTCGGGTTGAATCATTACATTAAAAAATGTTTAATCACAATAGCTTGAAACAATTCAAACTTTATGCTTCTCCATACCCCACGGAGAAGCAAACTGTTCCTTCATGGAATAAGTAGGGAGAACCTGGATCACATCACCCTATTCAATGAATATTCCATTCAGATCCAGCTCGTCCTGGCCTATCCAATCTACACTCTCTCCATTTCTATGTTTGCGCTTTCGAGTACGACCATTAGTTCACGTTGCCGACGTGCAGTGATTTTTTGTGGCCTCGTGCGATTTGGCGGTTTAATTGATTAGTGCTTGTGCTACAGAATGTCTACCTCACTCCCAAAGCCCCAAATTTGACACCAAGCGTAAAAATAAGTAATCCAAAAATTAAGAATATAATTATTATTATTGGTGTAGCTAAATTGTGGTAACATTTACTGCTATTTAAATGAAACTTGTTTAATTGAGTGACAGTTTTAAATAAAATTACGACCTTTGTTTGACATATTGTGACGTCACATTTCGTCGACCCCTCTCCTTCGTCACACTTTGTAACAAATGGGTGACCCCTCTCTAAACGCGAGACGTCATTTATGGACGGTACCTATTGCGTTGTGAATACCGGCATAACATTGGCATGAATTACTCTGTGGGATCTTTATTACAAATAATTATTCGAAAAATTACTTACGAGCTGGATTAGATCCTTTAACAGTCAGAATCTCAGAAGTATTCAACACTGGAAGATTCGGCGATATTAAATCGACATTAGCGGTTGTTCCCATTTTAGAGGGGTTTCTGTCATTTTGTTCTGGAAATACAAAATATTATTATTATTATTATTATTGTTATTATTATTATTATTATCATCATCATCATCGTCGTCGTCGTCGTCATCATCGTCATCGTCATCATTACTATTATTACCATTATCGTTATTACTTGATGCGTTTCGTTCATTTTTGGTAAGATTCCTGCCTCTGAAAATTATACCTACTGTAAATTAGGCCATTGCCAACTATTGCTTTTATTAAACAATGATTACTAATAAGACTGTTGTCATTGAACTTTCTACATGCATCGGGTGGTCATCCGATTAACATTGACAGAATTTTTTTTATTTAACTTAAAACATGAATTTGGCATCTTAACAACTGTTGTTTAGATTGGATCACAAATCTTTGCACACTAAGTTGGTCAAATGAGCTTATGGATCACACGAAAATTGAGGTTACGACGTTACGTAATCATTCGACTTACGCTGCAAGACGATCTCATCGCGCAAGTGTGGAAGAAGAAAGTTATATAAATCCAGTTGATTTGGTTTCTCTGAAATTCAGTTAGAAATCTTTAAGTTGAAATAAAAATAATCTGGAGGCAAATTCAAGTTCATTTTAAAAAAGCAGAATACAAAGCCTACGATGTGCTTCAAGAAACTCTTAATCATCCGAGTTTTTTCTTCGTAATTTAAATACTAAGAGTAATTTTTTCATTCATACAGTGAATGAAGCGAAAGAAGTAGTTTCATATTTTGTAGACTTATGTGACCAAACGTGTAAGTTGTAACAGTACTCAGCCATATGTTTTAAAACAGTATTTTACTTTCTTTTTCATACATGTAGCTTGATGCCAAGCCCCCAAGAGAGCCAAATGCGCCCCATCATAAGCGCCCATTATTGCCTATTGCCGTCTGCGTATTAGGCCTATATACTTTGATGTAACGTTGTGTTGTCTTCGCGTGAGCACTGGGCACACTTGAAATCATACATCAAAGTGTGTAGAAATCTGTATTGACGTTGCAGCTACTTTTGATGAACTGGTGGAAAGCTGCAGCCCTCCACTACTTGCACAAATCAATGATTATTGGGAGGGTGACTACGCTGAAGGACAAAAAGAACCGCCGAGGAAATCCGAGATTTCCGATCACCCTTTGAAACATGCGCAAGCGTTTACAAGACAGTTTGCCACGCACCAACAACTCTGGTGACGCTTGGCATCTCTCATTTCAATAGACAGTAGATGGTCAACAATACGTCGGTCGACAAACTCGTTTCCCAGTTTAGGAAGGAACAACATCACGCAGAGTTAAAGATAGAACGCTATCGAGCAGGATTTCGACAGCCGGAGTTTTCTAAATCAACGTACAATCAGTCTCAATCGACTCCTACTTTCTTTGATTCCAACACACGGCAACTGTTGGAATAGAGACTATGAGAGGAATCGCACATAAAGTCGCAGTTTGAAAAGGATGGAAGAAAAGTTTGAAATCCAGTAAAACATTAACAATTAGGCTACGTAGCCTAAAGAGTTTCATTACTGTTTCAATAGACATTTTCTCTTTCATACTCTGTTTCAATAAAAAAAACTCTTATGTAAACATATGTGTTTATCTTTCTTTCGTGTTTCTCTTGAGTAACGAGCGCTTTTGACGGCGATGAGCCCATGGTTGTTGACTGATTGATTGAGGGATTAAGCAAATGGCTTGAGAAATGAGGGTGGGCTCGGGGCTCGGTACGACAGAGCAGATTAGGCGATCCGATCATTAGATCATGGGAATTATATTCTGTTACTTGAAGTAAGCAATGAGTAACTGAGTACATGTTTAGTCTCAACTGAAGCAATATTTATACCGCATACTTGTTTCAGGGTCTGACCAATATAGCAGTTTGAATTGGTCGTCGCAATTAACGTTTTCCGGATGACTGAGAATGGCTTTCAGAGTGTAGTAGAAGCCATCTCTTTCTGCGTACAACTGGTCCATCGTCATTCCACATTGTTTGAAGTAATAAGTCTCGTACATCGTCAGCAGAGGAGTCGCCAACTCTCCAACGAAGTAGTAGTCCTGATTTCTCTGAGATATCAGAATTGCAGCACAACTCGTGACGTATTAATAAAGCGCTACTTAATCATCAGGTATAGGACATAGGATTATGCAAAAATAATGCGTCAAGTCACAGAGCAGGATCTCGTTGATAAGAGAGGAGACATGTTTTGGTCGAGAGAAGTGGAATGGATGATGGCTTGGATGGATCAAACCTAGGCCTATTCTTTGGGGCGACAGAGGTTCTGTTATTATGGATCATGTTTGACTGAAAAATGAAAAGGGTTCGACAAAAATTACGTCCGTATAAGTAATCTACTATTGATCCCACCTTTTCCCCCTGGCCGTATTCGGCACCATGCAACATTGTCCTTCACCATTCCCCTTGTAGATATCCGCACTACGAGTTCCAGGCAAGAATTCTCCGGATTTCGATCAATCACCGGAGAGAAACGAGAAGATTGGTTATTGCGGACTCGATTTGTCGTATCGTCGGTTAATAAGCTGGCCACCTTGCCTCGACTCTTGTAGACGCTGATGAATTTTTTAAGATTTACATTACATTACATTTACATTACATTGAAGGGCCTATTATCATGCTACCCCTTTAGTACTTCAGAAATCTCTTCCTCTGTAGGCTGACTCATTATTAAGAAGCTGATCTTCTGCTGGATATTGTGCCACCGGTTGATGCATCGTGAATTGGACATTAGCCCGATTCAACAAACATAAGTAAATACGTACAGGGTTGGCCAAACAAGTAACACCCTGCGGATTTTTGCTAATATTTCAGCCAAAAGTAGGAAATATGAATGAAATTTTACAGACTCAAAGCCAATTCATATCTGCATATAACCGCCAAAATTGATTAACATATGTCAAGCAGAACAAAAGTTATATCACTCTTAATGAGTGCAACCACTTATTTACCACTGATTTTTGAGGGCCAAAAACATTTTACGCTACAAAACACTATAAAAACTGAATTAATGAAGTCATATTTCAAGTAGCCTAGTTGTAATAAAACACACTTGAAAATTCTTATTATTGAGAAAAAGAAACTGGAAATAATCGCATACAGAAGTCACTTTGACGTCATCTAGCAAGCAGTCGATTATATTGGTGGATAAAAATTTCTTGCGATTAATCATTTTATGATAGCTTTTATAACAAAATAAACATGCGAAGGTGTCCATGACAGACAAAATGTGTATACAGACACTTCATGAATCATGAGCATGATCCTGGAGCCAACGCTGTAATCAAAGCTCACTCTGAAATCACTGGAGCTGAGCAAATCAAAAATATGCGGACGCATTGGTGATAGGGGTGGGCGGTGGAAGGACACCGGAAAGCAGAAATCTATCGGCACCCGAACAAATATCGAGCATGTTGACGAGCTTATTTACTCACACAATACATACATACATACATACACACATACATACATACATACATACATAGATACATGTATGCATACATACACACATACATACATACATACATACATAGATACATGCATGCATGCATGCATACATACATACATACATACATGCATGCATACATACATATATACATACATACATACATACATACATACATACATACATACACACATACATACATACATACATACATACATACATACATACATACATACATACATACATACATACATACATACATACATACATACATACATACATACATACATACATACATGCATGCATGCATGCATGCATGCATGTATACATACTAAATAAATAAATAAACTAATAACAGTAATTATGTATGATCTCTTTTGGCTACGGTGGAAGTGAATTCATAGGTTTAAGCTGCTCCAGTCTTCAAAAACAAGACGCTGTGCACAGTAAAGGCTCTTTAGTGACACAGTGCACAGTATTATTATCAATGCAAATAACTATGCCTCATAATAGAAAAACGTAGGCCTACCTCGTGATCATAAGCAAACGTAGTAGGCCTACGTACCTCGTTATCAATCAGCTTATACAGTGAGCTCTTGTAGTCGCGTTTTTGATTGCCAGCTCGATTTGCAAAACAGACAACGAACTCTCCAGTAAATTCTATTTGCCCTGGCGATTGCAAATCGATAGCACAGAGACAGCTCTCTGGCATTATGATCAGCATCTTCTGAACGGTCTTTGACACAAGGTCAGGATCATTATTCAGCGTATTCTCAATCAACCGCTTCTTGAAACCTGGCAGAATTATATCAGCATTTTCTTTGAAATAATCAAATAAATGCCATTTTGATCAAGAAAACACTGGTAATTATGTTACCTGATCATTTTGTATCCACCCTAGTGTGGATTTAAAGACTCTTACCTTTAGATTATATCTCGTCAATGTTATGTTACCTAGTTATTATGATACCTGGTTGCAAGGTTCCAATACTTAGGCCTACAGCAGACCATAAATATGAAAATGTAGGCCCTATTCTATTAACTAGTATTAAGCCAGTGGCAATCCAACTTCTGCTTAAGCGAAACATCTTCATCAAACGAACTTCCAGTTAAGTAAAGAATTCTATTCTTCAATCCAACTTTTATCGAAGGAAGGAACTATTTTCGTCAAAAAACTTCGATCTAAAGCTTTAAGCAAAGACTTATTTTCATCATTCGAATTTCTGTGTAAGCAGAGAGTTATTCTCATATTCATGAACTGCTCTGTGTACTGGATGTGGGTACCTATTCATAAATTACATGGATATTGCTTAGACGTTATTAGTTGATCTCCGTTTGTAGCCTCGTTCTTATGTTGCCTGGCTATTATGTGAACTGATCATATTGGTACCTCGCTATCTTTAACCTGGTTATTGTTACTTGCCTTTCTTGCCACCTGATTATGACTTTACCTGGCAACACGAGACGAAGAAAGCCGTAGAAGTAGCCACAAGCTGATCCATATCCAATGTTCTGTTTTGGCAGTACAGCTAACATCACATTGGGCTCTGAATCCAAAAGTTTTAAGTGCAACAGCAACAAATTAATTTAGTGCGTCTTCTAAGTCCTGAATGTTTATTTGTTGTTTTTATAGAAGACTAGGTCAAGTATCCGGTTTTGTCCGGGTTGAACTATGTAAGGTGGTACATTTGAAGTATATTTCGCTAAATAAATAATAATTTTGTTCCTCAAATCTTCATACAATAATACAATAATCATAATTATGACTGCCAGAATGATGAATGATGTTGCTGTCATCGGCATAATCGTACGTTTATCATCATCGTCGTCGTAATCATCATTATCATCATCATCATCGTCATCATCGACATCATCATCGTCGTCGTCATCATCATCATCATCATAATCATTATCATCATCATCATTTTAGACTTGCTATATTTAAGAGTCATTATATACATTTACAAACATACATACATATATACATACATACATACACACACACAGCAACCATCACGGCCACCTTTCCCACCATGCATGTACCTTGATGTGCAACTACAAGAATTCGAGCCTCTCCACCAAGGCAGTAACTATTTACTGAACGACAGCTTTGTGCATTTCTGTGTTGCTCAACTGTTTTAACTGAATCCTTCCTATTTGAATGAACAGATAGTGTTATGCCATTCTATTTTTTAGCTACATTGGTTAAGAGCGTGTAGGTCTACTTCGCCTCAGTGAAAGTGACCAAGCGAACAGCGGTTCTGTTCCCCATGCTGGCTTATTTCAGAGATTTAAATCTTGTGTTAGTACGGTCCTTGTAAGTTGGCGTCACGTCCATTCAAAAGAAAGAGCGGTAGTGAAGGCTCTCATCTGATCTAATCATTGAAGAAAGGACATTATTATAATAAATTATGGTCCCAATAGAAAACTTTGAATATTTTTATTTTACAAAATATGCAGACCATTGGCATTGGCTCACCTCGTGTAATCAAATATACAAAATGTGCTAGATATTTCTCATCATTGAATTTCTCCGGTTCAAAGTCTTTCGATGTGAATTCTCGCAGACATTCCGGAATCACTTCCTGATACTCGCTTTTCAGAATGATCACCACATCACGAGAGAGGCGCTGGGATTTCTCGACCACAGCGTTCGTTTCTATAATGTACCAGGTATCTTTCATGTAATCAGGCGTAAGGAAAAGCAGGCATTTCTGACTGGTGCCTACTCCATCTTGAATTGATGGTTTGATAGAACCCTCCATTTCTCGGAGGCTGCAAATCACTCCTCGCTTCTCCAACCTTCTGCGAAGGTCGCGCACGGCATCCCAATTGGCTGGCGAAAAACCGATATACAGGTGAGATTTGAATGGACCTTCAAGTTTTTGGATGATCACGTCTTCGTTATTCATCTTTGAGATTTATTCAAACAAGTGAACTGTTCGATAAGAAAACCTGAAAAATCATCAGCAATTCGCTGCACTGTAACGAACGGTAATTGCCTTAATTCATGATATCAATTCAACAGTTACCCATTTAAACTGATAATTATTATTGCGAACTACGCATAGTACAGCGCTATATGCCTGTGAGGCATGGGTTATAAAGAAAGCGATTATAAGCATAATAGCCTAAAAGTAACAAACATTGAAGTAAGAAGAATACTTAATATCAAAGAGAATGTCATGCAAGCCATAATCCAGAGTTGGGCACGAGACCAAAACCTAGAGACCAAAACCTCGAGACCAAGACCGAGACCAAGACCGATACTCTTTTTTATAAATAATTTAATTTAGTAAGACGCCAAAACGGAATAACACGCTTAGAACATTAATTTTATTGCTTAAGAATACTAATCTTAATAATGGTCCAGAAAACAGTTTTGCCGGTCAGTCTGAACTTTTGCGGGTTCAGCCCTCGGCTTCGGCCTGTGAATATCATACCATAAATTACTCACAGTTTACATACGATAGGTAAATATTTTAAGACACCTGAACAAGTAGATTAACGTTCCGTTTGAATGGTGTTGGCCACTTTTACTCTGTATTGTAGGTTAATAGTGACTACACGTGGCCGACCACATAATTATTAGATTGTTCCCAAACCTTGAAATTTGTGAAAGCAAATTTTGAAATGGCTGGTTCCATTGCAAATGAATTTTTTGCTCATAGTAACATGTGTATATATATAAATATATATATATATATATATATATATATATATATATATAGAGAGAGAGAGAGAGAGAGAGAGAGAGAGAGAGAGAGAGAGAGAGAGAGAGTCAGCGCGTAAAAAATCGATAACAAGCGCGTGAGTCCTAAACATCCGGTGTCTCTAATAATCGAAAGTAACCGACATAAATATTATATCATAGAAATTACTTTGATACGGCAATTGACAAAGAACGCTAACCTAAGACGGACACCAATCCCAAGACTGTTCCTTTAGGACCAAGAAAAAGACCGACGCAGTCGAGACCAAGACCAAGAACGATGGTCCGAGACCAAGACCAAGACCGATGCATTCGAGACCAAGACCAAGACCGCAGTTTTCCGGTTTCGAGACCGTCTCGAGACCAGGACCGCGGTCTCGAGACCACATACCTGCCATAATCAAACGAAAATTGGGACTATTTGGACACATTTGTAGAATGGATAGCAAGAGAAAAATAAAGAGTGTATTGACAGGAAATTATGGAGGGAACAGGAAGAAGAGGAAGACCTTGCAGAGATTGGCTAGATGACATTGAAGACTGGTGTGGAACCGATATACAGCTAACTACAGTTACTTCAGCTATCCCAAGACAGAGGAGCATGGAGAACAATGGTCAAATGTGCAATGGACCTATATGGGCTTTCAGCCCATGGATGATGATGATGATGATGATGATGATGATGATGATGATGACGATGACGATGATGATGATGATGATGATGATGATGATGATGATGACGATGACGATGACGACGACGATGATGATGACGATGATGCATCAGGTCCGGATCTATGGATTTTTCGTAAGTAGGCGGGATGTAATGTTGCCGCCCCGCTCCCCCACATAAAGAAAAATGTAATACGAACAAGACATAACGAGGTTCTGAGCATTATTAACTTGCTAAATATACTAAGCAGTGTACACTGAAAATCTAAATACGAAAATATATGCTATTGAGCACGTAGTCTGACATAGAAGAACTAGAAACAGAAATTACAGAATTGTTTTCTTTTTTTCAATCAAATGACACATTATTTATTTTAAATTCACTCTTCTGGCTTTCAATGCTGCAAACTCCCGAATTAACTCTTCCATATTTAATTGATTTGTAGTTATCTTCTAGATCTAAATCGTGGCTAAACCAGCTATTAGAGCCTGCAACATTTTTTTAGATCTCAGATATGATTTGATGAGCTTCAGCTTATAAAAACTTCGTTCATCGCTGACAACTGTGATAGGAAACGTTTAATGAAGTTGAGGATTGCGTCTTTCTGCTTGGCCACAGATGATTCACGTCCGAGCCTAAATTTTTTATATTCTCACCCAGACAATCGCTGCCTCTTTCTTCCTCTACCATCCGCCATTTGGTTATGATATTATTAGCATTTTAGAGAATTAATTTTAATTAAATATCCTATTTCTATATAATTTACAACATTACGTTTTAACTGATATTGATAATTATTAACAAGGCGCCCATAACCGGAAGTTGAACTTAATTGATGAAAAGTGAATCGAAAATTGAAATCGAATATAAAGAATTTTGTTGAGCATGTTTAAAGAGAGAAGAAGCAGATCCGGGCCTATGATGCATGGTTTTACTAACTGGTGTAAAATAGTCATCCGTAATGCAAAACCATGCATCACAGGCCCGGATCTAGGCGTAGGCGAAGTAGGCGACGGCCTATAGCGGAAAATGTATATATATATATGTATATATATATATATATATATATATATATATATATATATAGCATAGCGCAGAGAGCGCCTCGGAGTAGATCTATATCTTGAAGATAAAATTAATGATCAAAATACAAGCTGGAGGTAGGTCTAATCCGAGTATGCATTGGTCATGCGATGATCAATTTCTAAAGAATGGGCCATCGCTACAGCATTTCACATTTTTTCACCTGCAGTCAAACAATGTCCACGATGTCGACTGACCTCATATGCAATAATTTGAAAGAGACAAGCCTTTAGTCCCGATGGCGAATAACCACGCCTGGGAAGACCACCTAACAGTCAAGAACTGGTCCAGTATAATTCATGATAGAAGCACTTATCTAAATTGAGTAACTTAATAGCTTGCAATGACGCAATCAATAGGCCTACACGAATATTCTTAAGACAAATAATAATATAATGAAATGTTTCAACACGTTTATGTTTCACAAGCATAGGCCTATAATTACATATCAACTAGGAAAGACTTACGACAATCTGATCTCCCAGCAAACAATGGTTTGAATTTTGCAATTCTCGCGAAAGGCAGCACGCAAACCTTTAGACCTAAATGTGTACGCATTGACTGAGGTTAGCATGATAGATATCCCAGCAAACCCGAGGCATCAGGATATTGTATTCATGCTTAGCCAAACAAACATTAATAATGTACGGAACCTTCACCTATAGAGACTGGACACTTGCAACGCACTTGACCCGTTTGTGAGCGTCCACATTATACAGATTTACCAACCGATAAGGACATAGTAATTGAACTGCATGGTTATACAGATGAACTCCATGGTTATACAGATGAACTGCATGGTTATACAGATGTTCGCATTCTCAAGAAGATCGGTGATGGAGCAGCAAAAATGTCGGGATAAGTGTACATTCTTGTAAACTTGGTAATTCATTCGACTTAACTGGATCCCAACGTCTCAGTTGGGGGATGGGGGAATTCGTATTCTATGCCCTGCATGGCACAGTTACCGATTGGTTATAGCGGTCAGCCTGTAACGTGAAGAGTACGGTTTCGATCCCCGTCCGAGGAGTTACTGTGTAGGGATCTTGAGCAAGATCTTCGTGTACAATTAATCTACAATATAACTTCAATTACGCTGTCGATGTGCACGTGGACTTCCGAACTAATTGCTAGCCGGTCAATATCAAATAACAGTTGTGTTGCACGGTTGTGTCATACAGATGCACTTTGAACCTACTCTGGCGTCATATGGCTACACTTAGAACCTGTTTTTATTTCAATAACAATTGCCGATCAGATAGAAAGACAGGACAATCAAGTTGTCAATATCACTGAACTTCTAAACAAATCTTGAGACAGTGCCTGCCCTATATCGAGAGTCTTACCATCTGTACAATTATATTCACTCACTTCAACAGCCTTGGTATGTGATTAAGCGTAGGCCCTATAAACTTATCATCTGCACGGTCAATATACATACCTAGGGCGTACAGTGGGTTAACAGACATTTTATCAGCACATTATTATTCATTAATCATGCACTATCAGATACATAATTATTATGATACGCGGAATACAGGGCCATTTCAAACACTAGGCCATGATGATGATGACGACGACGACGACGATGATGATGATGATGACGATGATGATGATAATGATGATGCTTATTATTATTAGTATTAATGTTATTATTATTGTTATTATTATCATAATTATTATTTATTTATTTTTATGACACGAGGTACTTCGTTCCCCAGGGACGGAGAAATTATTATTATTATTTTATTATTATTATTATTACTATTTTTAAATTCTTTTATTACTATTATTATTATTTTATTAACACTATCATAATCATTATCATAATCATTATCATTATCATTGTCATCAACATTATCATTATTTTCACTGTTATTAGAGGATGATGAAGACGACGAAGTGGGTGAAGGTCAATTGTTTCACTGCAATTCTTTCCCACTCAAAATTTCAGTTACAGTCTTACAAACATTCCGGATCCGAGGCGGAAAAATTCCAGGCCCCAGTGATCATAAAATAATTCCTAAGATGATTGGGAGCCCGGACTGGCCCCCAATCGCCGAGCCCCAATCGTCGGGCCCCTGTGCGTTTGACCCCTCTGCCTCACTGTCGACGGGCCTGCAGCGTGACTAGGGCCTAAAGACAATACTTAACCAGGTAAATTCACTTCGTAGTCACCGTCGTCTTGCCGCTCTTGCGTGTGTGCCTAAATGACCTTGTCGCTCAATATGGGATGTCGGTCTATAATTATTAGATCTATTTTTAATTTACTCTGATGACTTCTATATCGCCGTTTGAAAATTCCCAAGACATCAGTCGATGGCCGTTTAATGCAAATCTTAACTTAAACGGAAAACTGACGCCATTTGGTTAAAGCGGGAAGCGGGGCCGCAAAAGTTATCTCTTGCTGGGTATCTGACAACAGGGTTACAACGGGGTCGTGGATCAACTGATCCCCTACGCTTTACTTTTAACTGTGATCTCGTCTCTAAGTACTACTTTAATCTCTTCTCTGAATACTATGATCTCAGCAGGCAAACTGGCAAAATAGCATAAGCTGAAAAAGTTTGTTATATAACGAAACCTTCAACCTACCCCCCACCCTCCCACCATACACAATATGCCTATAACGCTAACAAAACAGGAACCCACCCACCTACCCTTGAGCGTTATATAATATGTGAACGGTCCATAAACGCAAAATTTTATTTAAACCTTTCACCAGTTGAAACAAGTTCCACTGAATTAACAGTAATTGTAAGCTGTTGTCGTGAAATGCTAAGAAACGGTCGGATTTGAAAAAGCGATGATTTTTTTAAGCTTTTTCAGAACAAGAAGACAGAATTCCCTTCAATTGTCGACACCTAGCGAACTGGCCAGTTAATCTCGCAGAACGTCTTCTGCCTACAAACGTTCTACATTATCGGGACACGACACCTGGCGAATGCACAACCATGGCGTCTATTGTGCACTTGTCATCTGGCTAACGCCTAGATAATCTACGAGGTATACACTCGTATGTTCGTTTTATTGAAGAAACCAATTTGACAAACGAAATATCGTCATCATCGCTTTATCGTCGTCATCGTCATCGGTCTTACCATCACATCGGTCTTACCATCACTGTAAACTTCAACTTTCTTTTCCTTGAGTTAAGCTTACCAAACTACAAGGATCTAGACACGTCTTCGTGTTTTCTCAATTTTCTTTATTAACAACATAAAATACAGTGCCTAAACTAGTGTACAAAAATTAAAACATAAAACGACCGTCCGTATCCTTCGGATGTCAGAGCAGCAACTGTCTTAATACAAGCAATCAAACGTCTTATCAATACCTTCTATCTGCCACCTCATTCGCCCCTAACAGCCCTTCCAAACACCACCACCCACTTGCGCCCCAAGTGTATAAATCAACATATTAACAAACATTGGCTGACAATCACATTGTTATTCTTATGTATAACAACGTAACCTCTGTACTTCTAGGTTTAACTTCTCCACTGTTTGGACTTTGACAGTACCAGTCTCAAGCCTGGAGAAAGGAGAAGGGCGACATCAAATCATTTTCGATATGGAACGGTGTTGTTAAAAAATCAACAACAGCGGAATTCTCGGTATGAAGCTGGGTTATTAGAGCACAAAATTTACGTCTTCGTCATGATCATCGTTGTCGTCATCATCATCATCAGAAACAAAAGCACAACATTATCATCATCAGCACCAGCCAAAACAACAATAAGAAATAAGGCTTACACGAACATAGTCATTATCGTAATCACTGACCCCGCAATTATTTTCTTCCCGGCTACTTTTGCATCACCATTATCACCGCCATCACATTCACTATCATCACAATCATCATCGCGATCATCACCGTTATTGTCTTCCTCGCCACGTGTATAATGATAATCATTAGCGTCATCATCGCTTCATTGTCGTCGTCGTCATTTTTACAATCATCATTGTCATCATCATTCACCGTCATCATAATCATCGTCATCACGACCACCATTACAATACCCACACCAACAACAACAACAGTCATCCTCATAGTCATCAAAAATCAAGTCGTTCCATTCTTGTCACGTTACTGTTTAATTAAGTCCAATGCTTTTTGGATGTTGGTTCGTTAACTGCGGCAAATAATTGGCTTATCAAATGGTCGTACCATAAATCATCTGATGCGAACTCCACTGGGAATAGGTAGGTCTATGCACCCGTGGAAAACTAGAACTGTCAACACCCTCTTCTTAACCATTGCAACTCACCAATTAGTGAGGGGCGCGGTTAAGCCGGTGCGGAGGAAAAACACAAAAACAGGCCATGAATACGGCGTCGAGTCACCAATTAATTAGCACGATTGCCAGACGATAACAAAGGAAATGCCGACAAAGAATAGTTTATAGCCTACATGCATGGGTTGGTGTTTAACAAAGACGAATGATCTTTCCAATCCGAAGGTTTTCAAACTTAACAACTTAGCTGCAGATTGGTAGACCCTTATACGGTTGAATACGGAGTTCACATTGTTTATTTGTATTGCAGCGCTTCTTGGGATCGTTTCCTTCCGGTCACCAAATTGCCTTTGATCGAAACGTCAACCAGCATTCCAACCAAATATTCAGCTATTACTGTGATTTAACGTGGTATAATCCTCTGACTTGACGGAGCAGGCCCGTTGTTGATTTCTTCAGCAAATGCTGTCAATTGGCGTAGACGTTGCTATCTTGGCGCATTGCTTCAAATTTTGCTCTACAGTTTGACGTCAACTTTGCTGCCATTGCTAGATCTACAAAGATCTACAGAATAGGCCTACAGATGCCTTGCAATTGATGGAAAACAAAGTTGGCCCAATAATGAATCTAAAAATTCTGAGACGTTGTTCCAGAAACTGCCGCTGAGTGTTCACTCATATACAAAGAGGGCTTCAAGGCTGGAATCCCCTGGATAGTAGGCCTACTACATGGAATCTACTATTCCAGCTTATAAAGGCAACCTGCTTCAGTTGACGATTTTGCCCTCCATTGTTCTGAGCAATCAAAATTTATGGATTAAGCTTTAGAATTTAATTCTTGAATCTTCGTCCTTAATCCTTTGTAATAATTCATCGATGAGTTGTAGACTTGTGGAATGGTCTGAATGTTGGTAGCCTACTGTCTCAGTGGACACTATAACAGCATTTAAGAGGAAACTTGGAAAATTGGGCTATTAATCATCAAAGATCAAATTGCGGTCGTCTTAATGCAGGCTAAACGTCTTCTGAACCACCTTAGGTCTAAACCCTTGTTATGTAATGTTATGTTCCCAGCTCCATCTAACCTTGCCCAATAGTCAATACCCAGTCTGTGGATGCTTCTCTCAATACATCATGAAAATCAATTCACACAGCCATGTTCCTGAACTCTCTCCAAAACTTCCGTAACTTGGGACCGGGGGTTTTGCCTCCATCATTCAGAGGACTGACGCCTCTGTAGTGACCTAACAACACCGTTGCTTCCTTCTTGCTGCTATCGTATGTGCCATCGGCAATCATAAAACACTTCTTCTTCTGCCTTATGTGACCAACAATTTCCTCTATTATCAAGACCTTCATGACCGACAGGAGTTGCTGTAGGCCTACATATGATGGGCTTAGAAAGTTCATTGCCATCTTCTTACCGGTGTAATGTGCACGCACGATTCTATCAAGCAATTATTCTCGTGAAAGAAGACCTTTCTTACAGGTTTGTAGCATCAAGACTAAATTGTAAATTAATTGAATTAATTAAATAAACTATGTAATTAATAAATCACAAAAGAAATAAAATAATTAATTTAATTATTCCCCCCCCCAAGATCACTGAATATTATCCCCCCAAGGAAATATTGAAAGCAGTCTGCTTCCACGGACATGCCTGTAGAAGCCTCTGATCCTCATTCCCGTCATCGCCGCCGTCGTCGTCATTATCATCGTCATCATCATCATTAGCTGTTACAGTAGTAGTAATAGATGCAATGGAAGTAGGCCAAATAGTAGCAGTATTAATAATTTTCATTAGAACCCACTGTGAGCTTAATCTGCTCATAAGCTTATGCCAACGCCCTGTCTGGTTTGATCGCGCCGCTTCATCAGCTAGCTGTTGATAATTCATTGACCCAATTTGACTATGCATCCAACGCCGCCCAACTTGCCCAAGGCTGCAGTTAGGTTACTTACGTACAAAACAGCCTAGACTGGCAATAATTCTGGGTAGACGCAAATGTAGACCTACACAATGACCTTCTCTGCACAGATTAAGGGCCACTACTTGAAACATCAAGTCAGGTATAGGCTACGTCTAAGTTGGGACACAGCGTGTTTTTGTCCGCTTCAGATTAAATTATTTGGTGTTAGATTCAGTGCGCAAATGTTTAGGCCTACACATACGCATGGGTTGGTAGACACGTTGCGGTGCTAAGAGATCAGGTTTCTTTGTAATGTTAGTTTCAGATTCCTCGCGATCTTATTCCTTGCCAATAACATCTGTAATATTATGCTACCCATCATCACCTTCTCCGATATCATGCTCTTATTTAGAAAATTTCATCCTATTTAAATAGATTTTAGTTCTATTTAAATTCGTAAATAATTATTCCATGGCGTGTTTGCCAAGCGAGCGCAGAACGAACGATGAATTAAGTGGCAACTGGCGACACCTATTACGCGGCGAAGTAACTCGGCTATAAATAGAGCGACAGCTGTGCAGTTGTAAACAATTGCAACGGTCGTGTGTTTTGCAATTTCGTGGTGAATCGCCAAAAAGTGACCACCATGATACGTGACCGATCATATGCGATTTGTTTTACAGTTATTTGTCGTGTGATAGAATTAGTCCTGTTGAACCGATGAATCCGTGCCGTCGTGGACTTACGCCCAGCGGCGGCTTGCCTCATTGGCCGATCTAGCCTCTTGGGCGGTCTTTTACTCGTATCGTCCCTGCGGGGTACTTTCGTCTGCCTTTAATGTCGTGGTTTTACCCGCCTCAGATCGGATTAACCAGTTCGTAGGCGTGTGACAATGGTTAGGGTATTCCGCGGGTGTTGGGGTGAACATTCCGAATGTGGCGCGGTGCAGGGAGTGGCCATGTGGTTAAACACCCTCGTCGTTTGGATCGTGCTTTTCCAGCGTGTTCAGACGGCGGTCTATTTGAACAAGTGGGCGGTGGAGATTCTGGGGGGACCGGATGTGGCCAACCAGGTTGCGGCGGATTACGGATTTAGAAATCTTGGCCAGGTAACCATTTCAGTTGTAAAATTTGTTTGCATATTTTACGGCATTTTGAAACAGCAAATACTTATCTGTCAGTCAGACAGTCAATCAGTTAGTGTCTCTCTATGAAATCAGTGTCTGTTCCTGAGGTCAATGGATGCATCCAGCAGTCATATTTAGTCCAGTCAACCATTATTTGTATGGGTTCGATCCTTGTCCTAGGCAGTTACTGTGTAGGAACCTGAAGTAAGTCCGTCCACACAGTTGCTCTGCAATATAACTGCATTTGTACCATCTATGCATGTGTGTGCATGTGAACTCTGTAAAAGGTGCATTATCAAAGTGCAGTTGTATTGTATTGTATTGTGTGGGTATTTGAAATGTGAGTGCAACCACAAGTAGTTATGTACTGTGTCATTCAATTCAACGGTGTTGTTTTGTTTCAATATTTGGTTTGGTAGGCAGTTATAATGTTTATAGATGGCTATAAAGCATGTCTCAAGCACCTCTCAAAAGATACTTTATTGTTATATGAGCTGCCAAGCAGGTGTTGCATGCATACATGCATGGCCGAATGCATACACATGCGCATATGCACGCATACTCGAATCCTTACACACACATGCACACGTACATACGTCCTTGAATAATAACATGCACGATTATATGTCCATGTATATTGTAAATATTGACATATATACATACACACTTGCATACATGTATGAATATATTAGCATTGACATTTGATAAGCCACTGTTTGCACTCTGGCAGTGCCAGTCCCAAGCCTGGATATAGGAGGAGGGTGGCACTAATGATCTTTGTTATCAGTGTTGGTAAACTGAAACTGCTAGTACAAGCAAAGTATGCTCACTGACAACAAGAGGTAGTTGATGACGAATGTCTGAGCATGGATCAATGCGTGGGTTGGGTAGCGAGCTGGCCTTGTCTCACACAACCTGATCTCCCCACTGAGAATACATTGGACATGTAAACATGATGTAAAGATTACGATCTTTACAGGTCTGTAACGATCCAATAAGACGCAATCAAGTCTGAGCTCTTCCCTATATGGGTAGCGAGTTGAAAATCCTATGATGGCGTTTATTATGTTACATTTGTGGTCGCTGGTTGAAATTGTAATGTACCATGGAAATATATATAAATTGTTGTAATTGCAATCACAATTACAGCAATCTGTGTCTCCAGTGAAATGGTTTCTTTATGCCTTTCAGTTTTCAGACTGGATTCTTTGTTTGGGTAATTCTACAGTGTGGGGTGGCCACCCATTCATCTGTCATCACAGTCTGTCACACCCATCCGTCTACCCCCATCATCCATTAATGTGCCTGCTTCTGAGCAGTTGCTTGGGAAACCAAGGTTCAATGGGTTATTTGTGGAGAATGCTCTCCAGTTTTATTTTGGCAAATAATTCCCGTCCTGGAGACCAGTTTTCCAGCTGCCACTTTCAATTTACTTTTCACCTTAGATACAGATGATTGGGGTGACAGATGAATGGGTAGCCACCCCATTCTGGACAAATAAATCCACCAATGTTCACACATCTGTATATATATATATATATATATATATATATATATATATACAGATGTGTGTATGTACACATAGTGTAATATTTATATATAATAATGTGTATTGTGGGCTGTGCTTGGATTATAATCTGATGAAGTGTTGACTGAAATCAGATGGAATTGCCCTGGAATTGGTTTGAGATTGTTTTATGGGATTGTTTTATGGTCTGGAATTGTGTGGAAATTGTTTTGAAGTAGGATTGGTGTCAGATTAAAACAAACATAAAGTCTGACTGAGGTCAGAGGGAAATCAGATCTAAAGCAGATTGAAATTGGACTGAAATTGAATTGAAATTGAATTGAAATTGGAATGAAATTGAATTGAAATTGGAATGAAATTTGATTGAGCACTTGTAAAATAAGACTTATCTTGGAAATTAGTTCATTCTGAGTCTGCTTGAGAAAATTTTTTATTCTTAACACTGAAAACAGATTTAAGTAAGATAGAAATATGTCTATGATTAAGTAAAAGCTGACATTTCTGATTAGATGTGCAATTCTATATACAATTTGAGATATAATTTATTTTTATATTTAACATATGATCTAAGATACCATTTAAAAAACCATTTATTGTATTTATTTAATGCACGTATTTCAGATATAATTCAGCATATGATTTTATATGCCATTTAAGGTACATACTTTTAAAGATACCGCTGTATACCATATAAGATACCGATACACAGTATAAGAATTTCAATTCTCGAACAAGAAATTCTTTTCCACATTTGGTGTTTCATTCACAGTTTAGGATTCCCTTATCTTCTCCTGCAGAAATTCTTCCGTCTTCTGACATAAATATTTGTTGTAAATCTACTTTCACATTACGGTTTCGATACCTGACCTCACTTTGCCAGGATTCAGATTTGTTTAGACAGAAGCATGTGCTGTGGACCTCTTGAATATCGTTGGGAAGAGTTAAGTGTCCATTTGGAGCCGATCAGTGCTGGAAGTATAAATACGCCAGTGTTGATAATTATAGTCTTGTAGCCGGATCCCTTCATTCTGCGCAGCTTTGTTCATCTGAAAGGATGATTGATGAAAGCACTGTTCAGTGATTGTCATCGTTGCATGTGCAATTGTTGATAACAATAACCATGATTGTTGTCAGGGTCGTTAAGAATCACTTTCACCAAGACTGGTGATGAGTTTGAGATCATTACACGGCTGTTACCAATGTCATTGCTGTCTGAGTTAGTGTGTACTGCAATGGATCAGTTAGAACATCAGCTGGTCACACAGAAGAGGATCAACTCTGTCAGGTCAACCAGACAGGCAGGCAGCCTTGCGCATGAAACACTAGCGACTTCATTTTCTCTGTCTTGGCTTATGATTGTGAATTACCGTGCCTCTCCCTATTAAGTGGAACAAAGAGTAGTAGTTGCAGTTTAACGACATTGTATGGTTGTTAAAGTAATCGTAATCATAATCTCCAAATTTCTAAAGCGCCACTTTAAAGCTAAGCACAGGGCACCAGCTTATTCACGAGCGCTGTGTCATATCAAAGGGGTGTCCAAAGGATAGTCCGTGGCGGTCAGAGTTCGGTTACCAGGAAGTCAGCAGGGAGGCAGAGTAGCTGTTAAGGAGGGTGTCGCTTTGGTCGAGGATTGACAGATGAGATGTCAAGTAGTGAGTCTGGGTAAGAGTTCTTGAAAAGGTGGGATTTAAGTTTAGAATGGAAAGTCCGGGGTGTGATGGACAGAGGCGCTAGGGACAGATGATGCTGCATGACCGGAAATGATGGTGAAGGAACCGAGAAGGCACGAAATTCAGGAGATAGGTCGTTCCAGAGACGAGGTGCGGCGTTTGATATTGCGCGGTTGGAGAACTTGAGATGAGATGTGATCGGAGGTCGAGTGAGGGTGAGGCAAGAGGACGATCGGGTAGAGCAGGTTGGCTGGATGGTGAAGAGTTTGCGAAGATATTTGGGCTGTGAATATTGTATGGAGTTGTAAGTTAATGATAAGATTTTGAAGTGAATGCGTTCTGGGATTTTTAGCCAGTGAAGTGACTTGAGGATTGGGGTGTTGTGATGATGCTTGGGTGTTCTGGTGATGGCTCTGGCTAATGAGTTTTGAATTAGTTGTAAACGTTTGATTTGTGTGGCTTCAAGGTTGAGGAAGAGGGAGTTGCAGTAGTCGAGCTTAGAGTGGACGATGAAGGTAGCAGTGGTGGAAGCAGTTTTGAAGTCGAGCATGGGTCGGATGCAGCCGAGGTCGCGAATGTGCATGAAACAGGAGCGAGAGAGGTTAGAGATGTGATTGGAGAAAGTGAGATGAATTTCAAAGGTGACGCCAAGATTTCGGACTGGGGCATCCGAGGTGAAGGGATGAAGAGTTAGTGGGTAAGTGAATTGCAGGGTCGGGTATTTTCTTGATTTGGTCAGGGAGGCCTATGATAATAAATTCTGTCTTGGAAGGGTTGAGGTAGAGGAGGTTAGATGACATCCATTCGGAGACTAAGTTTACTACATTCAGTAGTTGTGTAATGGAGGTGGAGAAAGAGGTTAGGGAGAAGGATATGTAGAGTTGGGTGTCATATGCATACAGGTGGTGGTCGACAGAGGAGGATTGTATGAGATGAGTTAATGGTGTGGTATAGAGGATAAAGAGGAGTGGTCCTAGGACGGAGCCTTGATGGTCACTGCATGTGAGTGGAAGGGGTTGCGAGCAGAGGCCTCCGGGAGGCCTTGGAGGCCTTGAGAGAGAAGGATCTGGAAGATAAGTAGGATTGGAACCAGAATAGAGCAGTCCCAGAAACGCCAAACCAACAGGATAGTCTAGTCAAGAGAAGGCTGTGGTCAATGGTATCAAATGCAGCAGAGATGTCGAGGAGGCAGAGGCAGGAAACTTGTTGATGGCTGACGGCAGAGACCAATTTGTTATATAGAGAGACAAGCAGAGTTTCTGTGGAGTGGTGTTTAGTGAATCCTGATTGGTGGGGGTTTAGCAGTGAGTTTGTTGAGAGGTAGTCATTAAGGCGGGTAAGAACAATTCTTTCAGTTAGTTTAGACACAAAGGAGAGGTTGCTCAGGTTGGAGATGGGACGGTATTTAAAAAGATTTTCTTTGTCTAGATTTGCTTTTTTCAGTAGGGGAGAGACGATAGATTGTTTGAAGACCATAGGAAAATTTCCGGTAGAGAGCGAAAGATTGATGATTTTAGTGATAACAGGAACAAGGATCGAGGCACAGTCTTTTAGGAGAGAGGTGGGGATAGGATCGAGTTCACATTGCTTGTTGGGAAGGGAATTTAGGGGGAGTAGTACTTCGGATTCAGTGGCAGGAGATAGAATTGAGAGTGATGACTGATGGGAAGGCGGAGTAGGGTTGGGAGAAATCAGTGGAGCAGTGCTGTAGGAGTTGGAGGCTAGAAGAGATTGTAGTGTGAAACGAAGAGATGAGATTTTGTCTGAGAAGAAAGAGCAGAAGGTAGTGGTGAGGTAGACTTACGATGAAGGAGAGAATTGATAGTTTTCCAGAGGTGTCTAGGATTGGAGGAACTGGAGTGGATATGCGAGGAGTAGTATATTTTCTTGGCTGCAGCGGTAAGGTTATGGTATCCGTGTGTGGCTGATTTGAGGGTAGACAGGGTTTTTGCTCTAGATGTTGAGTCTTTGGCGCGCTTGTAGGTGTGCTCAAGGCGCCTGCGGAAGGTTTTGAAAGCTTGGAGATAGGAGGTGAACCAAGGGTTAGATGTGCGTGAGCTGTGTTTGATAATGAGTGGTGCATGAGTGTCAAGGAGGTTGGAGAGTGCTGAATTGTAACAAGACAGAAGATCATCTAGAGCAAGAGGAGGATTGAGGACAAGTTCGGAGTTAAGAATGTCCTTGATGAAGGCCTGACGGTCGATGGACCCGATGGAACGAGATGAGTGAGTGGTTGGAGGAGGGCGAGGAAAAGGCTTAATTTCGAGGTCGACAATGATAAGGTAGTGGTCGGTAATGTTTAGAATTGAGTGTGATAGTTTGGGCGATAGGTGGGAGGCTGCGGAAGTGATAACAAGGTCGAGTGTGTGGTCTTGATGTGGTTCGGAAAGTTGACGTGTTGGACGAGATTGAATGATGAGAGAAGGCTGAGGAAGCCAGATGCAAGAGGATCAGAGGGATTGTCGATGAAAGTAGCAAATATCATTAGTGTCACCCTCTTCATTTACCCAGGCTTAGGACTGGCACTGTTGAACAAAGAGAAAAAAGCATTGGCTTTAACTCCATGGCCTCTAGAGGCAGCCACGTGTCTCAAGCACTAATAACTTCGTTTCTCTCATCTTTGGTATACGATAGTGGGTGGCGACTGGCGAGTCCCTAGCCGCCTGTTCTTCCCACTGACTGTATGGTCATTGTAGACATTTTAACCAGTTTGGTTACAGGATCATAAGTTGAACAGAATTCCCCTAAAGATGTCTGGCCTTGTAGGGATTTGAACCTAGGACATTCCGATGGACAGTCAATCCTGTTAACCACTGGGAATAGTACAGGACTATTCCCTTACTAACACTATTTTCTTAATGGTTCATAGTAGTTCACTTGACCCGTTTGCGTGAAGGGAGGTGTCAGTGTCTCTAAGGCCGACCCCTTCTGCCCTCTAGGTGTTCTTTATGTCCACCGACCTGACTGGGGCACTTTTATTATGTGGCAGACTTTTGTATCGGTGGGTGGGTGGGGGGGGGGGGTGAAGTGGCGCCCGTCAACATTTGTACAGACCTCCTTATTTCCCATGAAACGACCGATTATTATTAGGCGGGCATGTGTAAAGCGTCTGATACTGTTTGGTTGACCCAGGCTCAGTTGTCCCTAGGTCACTGCGGAGCGAGGAGGTGGGGTGACTGAGATTAGGCCACCCCTACCCCATCCACCAATCTGTGTTGATGAAATAGGGGTGGATATTAACTGAATACAGACTAGGTCTTACAACGTGTATCTGTCCTTTCTGAGTGATGGGTTGATTTACAGAGGGTGATTTAAAGGGTAGGGGTCGTTGTTTTGTATCAACCAGAATACAGCTGGCCAAGGAGTACTAGATGAAATTCTAGTATATAGATCACCTTGGCCTGGCTGGTCTGGCCCTTCAGGGGCTATTCATGTCTGGCCCTTCAGGTAGGGGGGTGGAGGGGTTAATGTCTGACCCCATGACTTATTTCTTTCAACTTGGTAACGCCGATTTGTGTCTGAGATAGTGTCCATTTGTTTGAGATATGAGAATTCTCCGTTAAATGAAATGCCTTTGATATACAAAAAACCGGTTATCACAGTAGGCCTTCCGGTCTTTGAATACCGAGGTTGGGGTAGGGGCGTATTCTTCACCAGGGCAGGTGTTTTTACAAAAGTTTTTTCACCATCTACACTCCATACCCAACTCAGCAATATAATTGAACTGCATTTTGACAATAAAAAATTTCCTTTGAAAGTTCAGAAGTACACGCGACGTTCCTGTGACTATCCTCGCCTGCTTTCTGTCCTACATACCTAATCACACTTGGTAGGTTCGCATCAACTTCCTCATGTCATCCATCCATGCTTCTGTGCAATAAGGTGTGTGCCACAGGGCTCGATTATGTGACCTCTGCTGTTCATCCCATGACGCGATTGCAGGTCGGAATAGTGTACAACTGTACATGTGTACACGCGTACCTTTCATACGTTATTGAACAGAATGGCGGACGCATATATATAATACGTTAAATGTAGTTGCGCTTGCACTGAGCAGATGATCGTAATCACCAGACTTCTAAAGTCCCACTCGAAAGCCAAGCGCAGGGTACCTGCGTCAAATCAAATGGGTTGTCAAAAGGGTAGTGCGAGGAAGGTCAGCGTCTGAGGCTTGAGTGATGCACATTAATTAATTAATTCGTTATTGCTTGACTATGTGACTTACAATAACAGATTAGCATCTGGGGCTCTACCTCCTCATGTTCGAAACTCTCTCGGTCGGCGCGACTGTCTTTTGCTCTAGACTGTGAACTAACGTATTCCAGTCTACCTCTGGCTGTTAATGGCTTCATGAACTTTGTAGGGTGAGCGTAATCAAATTACAGTTGTATTGTATTGTACTGTGTAAAAATAACGTTTGCTTAGGGTGTTCTATGTCAACCTCCTTTCAGCGTAGAATTCCTTTTAGTGGGGACTTTGCACTCTGCCTGGTATCTTTTGATTCTTTAGTCTAAAGAGATTTTGCATGTTTTGTGGTATCTTCCAGAGCCTTGGTATTCTCGGCATCCTACAATTTTAGCGCTATACAGACCGTTTTTGTTGTTAGAGGGCTTTGTGTCATATCTTTTTGAAGCTTTGAAATTCTTAAGGACTTGCACTCTATGATATCTTTTATCGTTTTCGTTTTAGCACAGATCGTTCACTGCGTGTGGTATCATTTTGTTGATGCGATCACAGGCTCTATGAGTAATTGTTACTCGTCTAAAACGTACCTCTGGCATTCCATATATTCTTGGGGATATCCCTGTACCGTGTGGAATTCCAGTATTCTCGGTCTTTAGCGGAGACTGTGGCATCCTCCTTCTGCTCCTCTACTGAGCCACTTTGAAGTGGCGTCCGATTTATTATCTGTTTATCTTTGGGGCAGTTCAGTTGGCCTGGCCATTACGGGAGGGGAGCTCTCCCTCTACAATAACTGCCTCATTGTTATGACCTGCTCTCCAGATTTAGTTCCTAATAACAATTTCGTTTTTCCGTGTTCACAAAGCGTTTCAAGTAGGCTACTACTTGTGGTACATGGAACATATGGACTTTCAGAAGAGATGCAGGATGGTCTAGAAGCTATTGGGCTGGACTTCAAACTGTGAGGTCGGGGTCAACAGTCATGATGAGGTCAGAGGTTATGATCCAAACCACTCACCCTTGGGCAGAAATGTATCAAAATATTTGCTCCATCTGTGCCCTCTAAGCAACTCGACTGACTACGTACTGTGGGAAGATCGAGTCTGCAATGGAAAGGACTCACTGGTGGTGGTAATTGCAGTTTAATGACACTGCGTGGTAACAATGACCATTAGCGTTGCCCTCCTCCTTTATCCAAGCTTGGGACTGGCACTGCCAGAGTACAACCAGTGGCAAAGTTTCTATGGACTTTATTCATTTATATGGTGCTGCTCGCAACAGAGGTAATTCAATTTTAGCGCTCCAGCCTCACAGTGCGAGGACACTAAGAGTAGAAAAAGGTTTTGGGAAGGAAGAAAGATGAAGGAAGAGACCCAGAAAGAACGGTAACGTGTAGAGATAAGGGAAGGGCACTCCATAGGGAGAGCCTAATGGTGAAAAATGATTATTTTCCGGCATGGCTTCAGTGGAAGGAGTCTTCAGTTGATACCTTGTGGATTACTGCAATGGCGCTATATAAAGTCATTAGATTAGGTTAGAACCTCAAATGGTGTGCTTGTCAATGAATCAACACTAGACATTTTGTAGAGCATGAATTTCTGTTGATTCAGGGCCGAACACACTGTGTAAACACGCTCCTCCACCATCCATTTGGTAAACCAACTTAAACCAAGTGGTGGACAAACACAACTAAACGATGCTCAGACCAGCATCTCCAGATGCCTCTCCTCGTGTTTGTCCATTTGCTACGGATGCTGGTGCTGCTCTTTCCGATGCTACCTCTGTCTCAATTACTGATGCGTCTATGGCAGGTCTAATGTTTCTGCACTTGTGTGGATTCACCATGGTATGCGGTTGACTGGCCTCCATGCAAACTGGGTCATGATCTTTTATTTTTCACACTTCTATATATTAAAACAAGATCTTGAAGGCCGTTCTGTTGGATAGTCAGTCGTCCTGTGTAATTGGATCGGAATCACGAGTTACATAAGTTCAATCAATCAATCAATGCAGTTTATATAGCGCTTCTTCAAGAGTTGTAATGGACGCGGTCGTGTAAGGGTATCCGTTCTGTGCGCTGTTACTGGAGGGTTGCAATTTCGACGTAGTGCCTGCAAGTATACACCTTTTAGCTGGTCATATTAGCATACCAAATGAATGGGTTGCTGGTTAGATGCGGACGAGTACCTCTGAATATCTGAGTGGCGCTATATCAATGTTTAGTTACAGTCGCAACAAGCGATAATCCGTCAAACCTCTGAAGGTTAGGTGAGGATGAGTGTAATTTATCACCCTACTCTTTTTCTGGGTCGGTAAATAAATTTTCGGGTTCGAAAGGTCACTGGATTGGTGCCGTCGTGTGAGCTCTTAAGTAAGTCCTAAATTCTTATGACCTTGGACTAGTCACTAGTTTTAGACAACAGTTGTATACAGGTCTCTTATGCATCTAACTAATACCTAACGGTGTCCTTTGAAACCCTCTGACGTCGGGGCTGGGCACGTTCCTTGATGAAGGGCCGCTATTTATCTAGTTATCCGTCGTGCTAATTGCTGCTATTCTTCGTTAATTAATTCCATTCTTTGTTAATATATATTTTCGTTAACTGGTGTTGACAGGCGACGCATTGCCAAATGTCTGGACTCGATTTCCACAATGTCTGTTCCGTATTTCTTCTGCTTTCTTGTCTCTCGTCTGTCATTCTCCTCTGTTTTGCCAATGTGTCTTTAATTTTATATCTAGTCTTCCTTGGGTTCATCTATCAGGCCATGGTTTTCCGTAGCCCAACCCCACCGAGATATTAGTCAATGACCTTTAGAATTTTCTGATTATTAAAACAGGGTTTACTCCAGCCGATGTCTGGAATACAGTTCAATTCAAGCAATCCCTGTTTGAAAAATGAATGCAGATTTTTACACCCATAGGCGAAGAATTGGTCCTGAGTTTGGGGGCGAGTAGAAAAAAATGGGGTTTAGGGACCATTGGGGAACAGGTCTGTTGCCCCTAAGTCTCGACTTCAGGTACACTTGGACTGAACTATGACTGAAATAAAGGATACTGCTATATAAGCTCCTCCATCCATACCTTACCTTTATACCAAACCTTACCTTTATACCAAACCTTACCTGTATACCTTACCTAACCTTTAAGTTGAGCCCTGATTTTTTATTGAACCCAGACTGCATGAGTTTTCACTCTACCATGCCATAAGCCGTGCATAGGGTAAAGGATGGTGTGATAAAGCATGCCCTGGATTTCAATCTAATATCCATGCCATCCTGTGCATGCCTCTCTAGGGACTGGAGCTCTCTCCACCAGAGGTCTGCTCTGATACTGAGCCCTTTGAATAATGAGATTACGTCAGTGGAAAACACCTTCAGGACAAGAGATGAGGAATCCAGAGTGGCTTTTAAGTGGTCAGATGTAAGGGTATGGTTTAATAATAGTCTTTCCTTACTCGTACCTGGTCCGACCCCGAGGATGACTTTTTAAGAGGAATGCGAAGTGGCCTTAGACAAAAGCAGACAGAATAAGCATTACGTTAACACAGAGACTGCTAGTGAAGCATTTACCAAGATATCGTATCTCTAGATTTATATAACGCCGCTCACAGAATGACTATTATGAGCTGCTCAAATACTTATAGTTGCTTGGAACCCAAAGCTCTTATTCCATTATTCAGTGTTTTAGCCATTACGCTTTTATAGGGCAGCCCCAAACAATATATTTAATTTACCTAAGTTTTAAAATAGCTTGCCTAAGTATATGCACAAAACAGAAATGAAACTTAAACAGATCGTAGAGGAGTTTTTACAGCATTTTAATGGAATGTTGATGCATGACTGGCCTACATCATATGAACTCAGCAAAAACAGACGCCATCTTGTGTGAGGAGTAAACTCATTGAACGTGGATTTTGATCTGTTTACTTGCCGACAAATTCGTGTTTGAAAACAAGTCTGAAATTAACCAAATTTTCATGTTTGCTGACGTTATCTTAAGCAATTTGACGCAAAATTTTAGCTATAGAAGTATACTACTTGTCTAAGTCAGTCAGTCAGTCAGTAAGTCAGTCAGTCTGTAAGTCAGTCAGGCAGGCAGTCAGTCAGTCAGTCTGTAAGTCGGTCAGTCGGCCAGTCAGTAAGTAAGTCAGTAAGTAAGTCAGTCTGTAAGTCAGTCAGTAAGTAAGCAAGTCAGTCAGTCAGTCAGGCATACAGTCAGTCAGTCGGCCAGTCAGTCTGAAAGTCAGTCGGTCAATCAGTCAGTTAGTAAGTAAGTCAGTCAGTCATCTATTCAGTCAGTCACAAGAGTAGGAATGTAGTCGCCCAGAGATACAAACAACCAGAGAAGCAGCCAGACAAGAGAGACAACTAACATGAAGCCAGCCAGCCAAGCTAACCTGTCCTTGTCTATGCAATTTATTATTTCTATCCATTTCTGTCTTTGGTCTGTTTCTGCCTGTCTGTCCATGTGTTTGACTGTGTCTATCTGTCTGCCTGTCTGTGTGTCTTTTCTCCACCTCCATAGTTTGTCTTTTTTTATGGCGACATCCTTGAATACTGACTGTGAAGTGTTTCAACTTTAGATCCGTGGACAGACATTTGTACAACAACAGATTCTTTGCTACAAGTTTCAGAGGTATATGTGACAGTTTGATGACGTGTGCCTTAGACTCAGTATCTCTGATTGTTTACCTTAGTTCAGTCTGTGTAAGGAACATACGAAGAAGAAAACGACGAGGAAGAAAAGGAGAAGAAATAAAAGGAGGAGAAGGATGAATAAAAGGGAGAAGGGAATGGGAGAGAGGGAGGGAGGGAGGATGGAGAGGTATTGAGACAGAGATCGAGAAAGACAGACAGACAGACAGGTAAACTTACAGACATACTGGCGGGCTGACGGATGGACGGGTGTGAGAAGAAACAAGGGAGGGGGAGGCAGTGAAAGAGTGACAGGATGGGATGTACCAGCTTACTAACTCTTAGTTGATCTTCTTTTTCAATGAATTCTTTGTCACCTTCTTACCTTTCAATCAGTTTCCCTCTGCCTCCCTCTTCCTCATGTCTTACACATTTCATCTCGGGTCGCCACTTAATCGTCTTCTCCTCCGTATCCAACGGGTGATAATGGGTATAAGTTTTACAGCTGTTTCGCCGCATCCTCGATCGCCCTGGCGCAAATCTCGCCCAGGGCCATTAGCTTATATTTCATCGACCTCCCAGACCCTGTTATATTTACTCAAGGGCTCCTATGATTTACTTCGCAGCTGGTGGGGTCCTACGCCACCTACCTTCTACCTACCCTACCCTCCCAACCGTTCATTAATTCGCTATTATCATTTACGCCTGTTCGTAGTTGTCTCCCGCCTTCTTAACCAAGTTGCCACTGCTCTTGTTCCTTTCCTTTCCTTTGTTGCCATCCCTTGACCAAATTGATGGCCTCCCTCCCACTGAGGGCTGTTGGGGCGTTTGAAGCGGGTCCTAGGCACGACCGCGCGCCTCGTTGGTCGTGTCCCAAGGTTCGGTCTGGTCACCGATATATTGTGTGGTATATTTGACATATTTCCAACTTCAGTTTTAAGTATTCTGTAGGAATGTTTAGTACTGCTTCTTGGAATGGGAATGTGGATTGGGTAGGAATGGGGAGAGGTCTGGGGTGGATTTAGTGGGGATGGGAGCAGACCCACGGAAATGTGATGCGGATAGAGAATTTTTTGTCCCAAGGTCACTCTAATTTAGAATATTTAAATTGCGACACGCGACTAAAGTCAGGGCAAAGAGAATGCTTTTCATGCGTTGGCGAAGAGTGAGTTTGTAGTGTACGAACTCTTTCTTAGCGCGACGCCGAGTTTTTTTTCCTTTTGTGATGCCGCCTTCCTCTAATTATGTAGTATGGCGATAAATGGGTGTTAATTCGGTGCATGTTTTAAAGGGGCTTTCTCTTCTTTGCAAATGATGACATGTGACGAGTTTTTCTTGGACAAATGCAGGTCACGCGAGTACATGAATTCGACTGTTTGTGTCGGATTTCATGTCTGAGTAAAATATCGCAGTCCAAGTAGTATGAATGCGTTGACAGCTGGTGTACTGGTGAATATGAAAGGGTCTAGACGTTAATATGAATGGTGCTTAATATTATTATTAGTTTTATTTTTTTATTACTTTCAATATTACTGACATTTTCTCTAAGTCACTCAGAAATACAAACCAGTGATTTGTTAACAGATAACTAGTTGATATTATCATATCTGAGATATTTCAACAAGATTATTTTGAGACTTAAAGGACATTTTTAAATTGTAAAAATTCTTTAGATTATATATTATACGTTTTAAGGATGTTTTAACTGCTTAAATTACGTTTCAAGATACAGAAAGAGTATTCTTTGCAGGTTAAATGATTTATTTGTTACTTGAAGAATATTTTTGTATACTCAATGGTATTTTTTGATACTTAAAAGGCAAATATCTATGAATTTTTCAGATTGGAACCCTTGAGAATTATTACCTGTTTGAGGAGCAGAGACTGGTGAAGAGATCTGCCAATCCATCTCGACATCATCATGTTCGCCTTAAGAAGTCTCCACAGGTAAGATATGTCTTAATGGCACCACAGATAATATGCTTTATTGGGAAGGTGAAATATGTGGTCAGGATGACACCACAGGTGAAATATGTAATTAATGAGATGTTAATTGATGGAGGTGTAGTGTTGCTCATGGTTATATAGAGTTTCAAGGCCAGGCAAGATCAGGCCTTTTGCAAGGCAGGGTCCAGATGGTCAAGGCAAGGCCAGATATATCTTGAGATGTTAGCAAGCTAAGATGACGAAAATTGAGAGAATTGAAATGAGATCATGTTCTGTGTGTCTGTGTGAAAAGAGGAAACTGACTATATTCATCATGAAATAATCAAAAATCAGGATATATGTCTCACAAATCAAGATATATAATTCACAAATCAAGATATATCTTTCATATATCTCGATTTATCTTTCGCAAATCTGGATATATCCCTTTCACAAATCAGAGCACGAAATGTTCGGTTCTGTATGGATAGTCCAAAGGTTTGATAGTCCGAAGGTTCGAAAGTCTGAAGGTTCGATATATCGAAGAAAATTTTCTAGCCATGCAATCTTTGGACTATTGAACCTTCGGACTATTGAACCTTCGGACTATCGGACCTTTGGACTATTTAACCTTCGGTCTATCGAACCGTCGGACTATCAAACCTTCGGACTATCGAACCTTAGGCACTCTCGAGTTTACACTAATCTTCGGACTATTGAACCTTCGGACTATCGGACCTTCGGACTATTTAACCTTCGGTCTATCGAACGGACCCCAAATGTTCAACCACGTATCAATGGACAGTGATGTGAGTCCAATTTGAGACTTTGTTATGAATGACTGACAAATAACCATTAATCTACTGTGCCACCCAAGGAATTTCGGATGGCATCGTGGAATTTTAAGTGTTGACTGTTCGTTATTAATGCGGTGTGGCAGAGCATTATGCACATGGCTGAAACTTCCTATCAATGAAAGAGTGGGACGGTTGGAACTTTATGTTTTTGCCACTCTAGTTTTTTCAGTACTTTAGCTTTTTACCATGTGGTTGAGAAAAACCATCTACTCTGCTGGATAGATGGTATAAACAAATTGTAAAAAGATTTAGATGTGTAATGGATTTGGCAAATGTCTGAAAAAAATACATGTCATGCAATATTTGCGATGTCCGTCATATAACAACTAACTTCAGGAACTGATGATTATGATGATGTTATTATTGTCGCTGTTGCTGCTATTGATGATGATGATGACGATGACGACGATGATGATGACGACGCTGATGATGTTATTATTATTATTGTTGTTGTTGTTTTGGCTACTGATGATGATTTGTTGCTGCCGGTGACGATTATCGGATGACGACGATGATGATGATGATTGGTGGTGGTGGCTGCGGCGGCGGCGACAACGATTATGATTATGATCATGTGCTAGTTGATGTTGTTGAAAATTATGATGATGATGAAGACGCTGATGAAGATGATGATGAGGTTGATATACATGCGTATTAAGGGATGCCTGCGTGCTTGCCTGCGTGCCTGCCTGCGTGCCTGCCTGCGTGCCTGCCTGCCTGCCTCCTTCCATCCCTCCATATCTGTGTGTTTATAATCTGCCTTAGCATGTATGTATGTATGTGTGTGTGTGCGTGCGCGAGTTTGTTCGTGTTCTTGACACCTGTTTAATACCACTTACATGTATCCCAGGCATAGCTTACTGCCCTTTCTTTTCACCTGAAGTCATTGAACCATTTGATAAATGAGTATTGTGTCTAGTTTTCCAAGGGCTCTGTCTCCCGCCTGACCCTGTTCACTGACAACCAGTCCTGGCGATGACAATGGGGGAGGAGGGTGCACTCTACTGGAGCCTCTCTCAGGCCTCTGCTGGACACTTAAAAACTTGTATTATGCAACTCGGACCAGCTTTGCATATTCGCTTGGTCATTAGGTCTAGTCTGGATGATTGAAGTTATGGCTGTTGTATTGACGTTTTGATGGGGGATACGGTGGGTGTGATACAGACAGACACATACAGACAGACACATACAGACAGACACATACAGACAGACACATACAGACAGACACACATACAGACAGACACATACTGACACAGAGACCGACACACACACAACATACAGTCAGACACATACTGACACACACAGTCACACACACAGCCGGACTGACAGGCAGACACACAGAAAGAGTGACACAGTGTGAAAATGCAAGATGGACCAATGAGGCGCGTTGTGCCATTGGCTATAGAGCTCGACCTGTATCCCAGAGAGTGTGGGTTTGAATCTTGCCCTAGCAGAGTGCTAGCAGAGACTGGCAGTAGCTGTATGGGGGGACCTTGAGAGAGAGAGGGTCCTTCACAAATAGTTGCTCGGCGCAATGGTGTTTGGTCGCCATGGTGTTTGGTCGCCATGGTGTTTGGTCGCCATGGTGTTTGGTTGCCATGGTGTTCACTTCTGAGCTTTGAAGCAAGGACAATATCCATAGAGTCGTATTGTATTGTGTTGTGTTGTATTGTATGGTATTGTATAATACCGACAGACCAGTGGGAGAGGGTCACGTCGTCTGTCCTTGTAGTGGCCTTTATTTTATGGCCAACCGATGTCTTCTTCAATTAAAAGGACATTCTGTGGTAACCAAGGTCATTTATGTCGCCCTCCTCATTTATCCAGGTTTGGGACTGGCGCTGCCAGAGTTCAAGCGGTGAAGTAGTTCATTAAAGAAGGCGTGATGTGTAGATGTGTAGATGTTTATGTTGATTGGATGGGAAGACTCTCAAGTCTACCTTTTGCCAGATTTAGTCTATATGCATACGTAAAAGACTTCTTCCCACCCATTCCATGTCTATTATTCCATCTACCTCATCATACTCATGTATGGGTTACTCCTCGTTAAATGCGCTTTTGTGTTGTCTCGTGTCGGCCATCATTGTGCCAGACTCACTGCCACCATGTTGCGGTACTCACTCCTGCCACTGTGCTGTGCTCACTCCTGCCTTGTGTAGACTGGTCTCCCTGATGTACTCATTTCTACCATAGGTCCATACTCACTCATGCCACTGTGTCATACTCACTCCTGCCACTGTGTCATACTCACTCCTGCCACTGTGTCATACTCACTCCTGCCACTGTGTCATACTCACTCCTGCCACTGTGTCATACTCACTTGTGCCACTGTGTCATACTCACCCCTGCCACTGTGTCATACTCACTCGTGCCACTGTGTCATACTCACTCCTGCCACTGTGTCATACTCACTCCTGCCACTGTGTCATACTCACTCGTGCCATTGTGCCGTACTCACTCATGCCACTGTGCCGTATTCACTCATGCCACTGTGTCGTACTCACTCGTGCCACTGTGTCATACTCACTTGTGCCACTGTGCCGTACTCACTCATTGCCACTGTGCCGTACTCACTCATGCCACTGTGCCGTACTCACTCCTGCCACTGTGTCATACTCACTCCTGCCACTGTGTCATACTCACTCGTGCCACTGTGCCGTACTCACTCCTGCCACTGTGTCATACTCACTCCTGCCACTGTGTCATACTCACTCATGCCACTGTGCCGTACTCACTCATGCCGTACTCCTGCACCTGCTCAATCCATCTTGCAATGCTGACTCATTCCGCTATGCAGTTGTGATTTCAAAGATATCCGGATAGGAAATGGTGTTCGGTCAAAGTGTGTTTGGTAGAGAGAGGACGTGTTGAACTCGAGCAATTTGCGTCAAGAGCTCAAGAAATAAATCTGCCTCTGCTGCGGTTCCATTATCCCTCGGGACAAATCACTTCAGCCGAGAAGGAATAGCTGTCTGGCAATACTTACTTTGGCCTCTGGGTGTATAAACTGCAATTAGTTCTAGACCAGAACATCGCTTCGCTTGGCTCAGTATGTGTGTTTTATGATGTAATGGGATGTAATGATGGTTAGCTATAGATGTAGATCTTCAAAAATGTGTCTCATGCCCTACAAAAGCCGATTTACTGGCTGGTTGACTGGCTGGCTGGCTGGCTGGCTGGCTGGCTGGCTGGCTGACTGGCTGGCTGGCTGGCTGGCTGACTGACTGACTGACTGACTGACTGACTGACTGACTGACTGACTGACTGGTGGGGTGAAAATGAATTAGAAGAAGGTTTTGAAATGAATAGTGAAGGAAGAGGAATTAGTGGGGACTGGTAAGCCGAATGGTAGAAGGAAAATCAACAAAAGAGAAATAGATGAGGGAAGAGGAAATATAGGAGGAATTGTTAGAGGAAGAGATATAAGAGGAGGACTGGTATGATCAATGATAGGAGGAAGAGGAACTAGAGGAGGAATTGTATGAGGATTATTGATATCTTTGTCGTAGGCAGAGGGTGTTGAGGAAGAGGAATAAAAATAGAATTTGGAGGAGAAAGTGTAGGGGGAGATGTGGAGGAGAAGCGGAAGAAGTTAGTGAGAGTAGATGGGAATAGGAAGATAGGATGAGGCGTTATAAGATGGAAGCCATCTGATTGCGTTGATGGATAGCATGGCGCTCTCCTTCCCACCCCCATCTGCTTGCGTGGGTGGCAACGAATATAAACAGCGACTGAAGACGAATGGATGACCTGTAACAATGGATGGCCAGATGGACGCCTTGTTCCGTAATTGGGAAGCCACATAGGCAATAGGAAATCTGGTGGGTACACGGTGAGAGAGGCAGGCAGACGGAGAAATAGACAGACAGGAGTGAAACAAAATGTTAGGCAGATAGACAGACAGACAGACAGACAGACAAATGTGAAGCAAACTGGTAGGCAGACACACAGACAGCCAGACAGATAGAAAGACGATGAGATAGACTACCAAACAGGCAGTAAATCAGAACTAGGTCACAGATTGGTGTCGTCATCAACATTGACGCCAAAGAAGGTCGCATATCGTTATCAGCAAACTTCTAAAGCGCCACTCGAAAGCCAAGCGCAGGGCACCAGCTTATTGACGAGCGCTGGATTGGTAAACACATAGGCAGATGGAAAGGATGAATAGACAATGGCAGAAAGTAGGATGAGGAATAGGCAGGCAGACAGACAGAAAGACAGGCAAACTGACAGACAGAAAGGCTGGCAGACAGACAGTCAGACAGATCAATTAACCTATATTGTTTGCAGTGATTTGAAAAGTTATCCACTTTCTCTTGGAACAATATTTGCCGTGCAAGCAGAGGAAGGAATCCGGTTCATGTGGATGGAAAAGGTTGATAGTTATTGTTAATTGGAAGGATTTACTCGGTTTCTTGGATGTCAACATTCCAGGCAGTACTTCCAGTCCAATTCAGTCGGATTTATATTTCACGAGGGTTTCATTTTTTCCGGATGGAAGCGGTTGCCTGCTATAGGCCAGGCTCGGTGGTTTACATGTTCCTCGATGTCCTTGCTCCATACAGTAGTCTCCTCGGCTTGACCTCCCCGGATTCTGACCTGGTCCTGAAAATGGACTTGATGATTTGTATAGTGCTTGTGTAGACTGGTCTCCCTGATGTACAATTAGGACAAAATGTCCCTAATGTCCTCCTGTTTGGCCTTGTGTCTTATTTTCGAAAAAAAGGCTAAAACCAGGAAAATGTCCGGTTGTTGTATGTTTGTTCTACTGACTTTTATGTCATGGCAGTTTTCAACTACTTTACGCTAGGATATTCTCCCTATTAGACTTCCATAGGTTTCCCTTGAACGTAATCAGACTAACAGTCCAAACTATTTACCTATTTTTTGTATTCCCTACCAGACGTATCTAGTCCATTATCTGAGTAATTTTACAATGTATCTATTGACTGTTTATGCGACTCTATGGTCAAAGTGCTAATTTTTTTTACTTTAGAGACCCTCTCATTAAAGAGTCCATAGTGAAACATTCAATGCGTTAAACATCGGTCCTCCCGTAATGTGGCTTCCTTCCTGTTGACCTTCCTTCTTTAGAAGAGAACTGCTCTAAAGCTGGCTGTTCTTTTCCGCTCATCTCTGTTGAACCCATGTGATATCCTTCACGACCTTCGCCCTCCCCGTGAAGTCACCCCTTTCAACATTCGATCCAGGCCACATGACGTCATCATACCTAGGGTTGATGCCTTTGAAAATAGATCTTTTATTATGCAAATGTAAATGACTTTGTTTAAATTGATGCTATAATTTATGCCTCTTGTAAGCTATTGTGCGCTAGCTTATAGAGTACTCTACTAAAGAATATTCCTACTTACTTACTAACTTTCCGGCTGACTGTGGTCTGAGACTTCTAACCCCCTTATTCTATCTATGGCAACTTTACCGTGACGTGGCTTTTGGTGAGAAAGTTCGGACGATTAAATTAAATTACAATAGAATATTAAAGAAAAAATTCATACAACAATCGTAAACGTGGCTTTCCTGAAGCCTGATTGGTCGAAAACGATAGCCACTGTTAATTACCCAACACGTGCGGCGTCAATGGCTGCAGGAATGTAGGCAAGTCTCCAACAAGAAATGATGCGTAGGACTACACGGAATGACATACTGCAGGCGCAGATGTGTCTACATCTGCAGACTATGGACCTCAGCGCAGTTGTTTCTGGCAACAGTTCGGTCATGTGATTTACCGTCTAAGCATGAGATCATGTTCTGCGGTTAGGAGAGCTTATGCAAGGACCCTATGGTTTATGATTGCCCATCTTCTTCCGCCTTCTCCAGCACTTTTAATATCAATGAATGAATGAAACTTGATATAGTGCCTCTTCAGGAAGTCTACTCTGCGCTAGCCTACATGATGTTAAGTGTAATTTCAACGACTGTTCGAACTGATAGCAAAACATTGCTGTGCGCACAGTGAGCTAGAGGAGTCGCCACTCACCAATAGATGTTCAACTAAGCCACAATATGTCTTAGTTTTTGTTATTGTCACAAGTTGTCAGGGCGTAGAAGAGTTATATAGATCCAGTTTTCGTTTATTTAATTAATGACAGTAACTGTTGCTGGACAGAAGAAAGAGAGGCGAGTACTGTCGGTCTTGTCTGAACTATGACATGGCCTGTTTGCTTGCATATCATTCTGCAAATATCGTGTAATGTCATTATGACACAAAGTAAAGCATATTACCGGTATGCTATCATTATCAGTGGTGTGTTGATTAATGGACGTTCCAACAATAATTAACACAGAGCTCCAGGTGATCATGGAGTAGACTTGTATTTGTTATAGATCTCCGCGGTTTTTCATAATTATTCCACAGTCCACAGATAATAGTGTGTAATCAGATAATGGTGTGTAATCACTGACATTAGTTTTAAACAACACTTCTCGTCAAATGAACAGCTGCAGGGCTGTAGTTTGGTTTGAGTGAAGCTTTGTTCAGTTTTTACAATGTTACTATTATTGAAATTTAATAGCAAACTAGTACCATGGGGTAATTATGGTGGTATGTTTTGACAAGTAGAACATAGTCTGCCTAATCGCAGGTCGAAACTTTCATTCATTCATTCTAAGAATTTATGTAACGCCTCTGCAAGAACCTACAGGAGCACTCCCAGTGCAGCCTCAACTAAACAGAACAGACTTGAATGACTTGTAAAATCCTGTGTGTAATAAGTTTATTTAACGACGCATTCATGACATGGATGATATGCGTCATGAAATCCTGTTGGGTGGGCAAGATGTATTATATAGCGGGTCCTATCGGTGACCCATTGGTTAGAGCGGTCGGCTTGTAAAGTGGCGAGTACGGGTTAAATCCACGTCGTAGGAGTTACTGTATAGGGACATTGAGAAAGTCCTTCGTGTACAATATATCTACAATATCACTGTATGCCTTGAAGCTGTGTGCTCTGGCAAATTCACGAAGAAGAGCGATATCAAAGGCAGTTGTATTTGATTATGATGTATGGAGCAACAGTTGCTGAGGCTTAATATATCATTCTATGCTGCAAGATCACAATCAACTAAGCCTCCTCTTCTATTCATCAGCATCATTTATTCATCATCTATTACTACATCCGGTCATCCACCCACTCACCCACCTACCCACACACAAACATCAATCCATCTATCCACTCACTCATCTACCTGCACGCCAATTCATTCTTCCATTCCTCCAGCCACCCACACACGCACAATCACCCATTATCACACCAACCCACTCGCCCATCATAATCTTCATTATCGTCATTGTCATCTTTATTGTCATCTTCATCAACATCTTCATTGTCATCTTCATCGTCATCATCATCATCATCATCACTCTGCTGTTCTGTTGCTCACTGCAAATTGATTATTAATTATTACCAAACATCTCGGTTCTACCTATACCATTTTTATACCTTTGTCAGTGTGGGATACGATACCATCAAGAAGACGATTGACCCACAATAGTGTGCATCAACCAGACGATTGTTTTGGCCACTGAAGTCACGATAGTATGTGCTACAACCAGACAGGCCTCTTCCCATGGGCCCCTGGAAGTGTACTTTGGCCCAAGTTTTACTCATTAAACCGCACATTACGTTCTTTTTTTTCCATGGTCAAAGGAATTACCCTGGAAAACTGCAGAAAGTTGGAGTACTCCACAGATGGTGTGAATCTCGCAGCTGTCCGCGTGGAATATATCATCCCGGGATTTACTGGACTATAGGGATAAATTAGTTCCAGATTTGTGCACTAGAGGTTAGCGTTTTCCTGCTCCAATGTTTTAGTGCTTCGGAAGTAATGCCCGGTGGTACCAGTGACTCCTGTTCTCGTCGACATAACTGGCTGATGACAGTACACTCTTACTGCGAAATATGTATGGCTCACTTAACGTGGCCGTGTAAAGTCTTGCAGGTTACAATGAATGCGATCTGATCTAATTAGTACAAACGAAGTCTTTGACGTTTGGTAAAGTCACTTCTTCTTCTATGTTATTCCGATCCTCTGGAACAATTCTATACTCGCAGTAGGAGCTTGTAGGAAACCGCTAACTAGTCTGTTCAAGGGTGGACTTAAAGACAATTTAACGATGAACTGCAATCATTTATCAGTCACTATAAGTATTTTCTCATCGTTACAGTGTTACTGTTAGTGTTACTGTAACAGTGTTACTGTTACAGCGTTACTGTTAAAGTGTTGTTGTAGTGTTTCTGTTGTAGTGTTATTGTTGTAGTGTTTCTGTTGTAGTGTTACGCTGTACTTGTTCCAATTGTCCTATATGAACTGAATTTGATTCATTGTGCTGTTGATCACTGAAGGACCATAGATTGTCTGTAATATCTGTAGTCGAGTGTACACTCTGGAAGAAGGACAGTACTCAAATGCAGCTGTATTGTGGCACACTGTGAATGCGGTGTTGTATTGTCTATTCTAATAATTCAATTCGCCATTGTGCATGTCATCATCTGAAGCAAGCCAGTTGATGGTGATGAGTGACTTTCTAGATAAGATACAGCACTATAGACCACATGAGATTAAACTGGAATAGGCGGAATAAACAAAGACCTAACATGACTTAAACAAACGTTGATGAAGGCAAGCACTTGATTTGATAAATGACCGACGAGAACCGATTTGTGTTCATTAACTCCTTCCTTTCTTCCTTTCTTTCTTGCTTACTTCCTTCCTTGGTTCCTTTCTTGCTTCCTTGCTTGCTTGCTTCCTTCATTTCTTCCTTCTGCATTTTCCTCTTCCTTTTCCTGCTTACGCTTTCACCAGCAGTCCGACAACAGTAAAAGGTTCGCGTTGGACATTTGTCAAACTAAGTGCTTTCCTCATTGATGTCAGTGTAAGACATGTTATATTTTTATTGATTCCGCATAATTCATTATTTTTCCCATGTGGTCTTATGTTATATCTGATTGTGTAAGTATGTGCATCACCTTGCTCAAGACATAAAAAATCTACTAGGCATGCAAAAGCCTTCCAGACATAAAAAATACATACAAAAACCTATCAGACATACAAAGACCTACCAGACATACAAAAACCTACCAAACGTACAGAAGACCTACCAGATATACAAAAACCTACCAGATATACAAAAACCTACCAGACACACAAAAACCTATCAGGCACATAGGATAGAAGGAGTTAATGAAAACATACAAAAACCTACCAGACATACAGAAGACCTACCAGACATACAAAAGGCCTGCAACCTACCGAGAACAGCTTCAGCCGCACTATAGTGTATGTGCTGTTGACCAGGGTGAACAGCACATTTTGTGAGGTCGCATCCAGTTTGAGTCACACTATATTGTCTGGTGCTTACCGACTTGTGCCAGTATAGTGTCAAGTGTTGCTAGAGATCAATTGAGAACGTATATTTTGGTTCTCTTAAGCATTTAACGGAAGCGTTTTTTTCTTTCTTAGGAAGTGATCGTTCGCGGAGTTATTATCGGTCGTAATTGGTTACACGCTGCAATGTCTCCCCCACTGATGATAATGGCGACTGCTGGAGGCTGGCCGTGTTACGACCGAGGGCTTAGGGCAGAGACGGTCCTTATCGGAGACCTTACACGACCTAAAAACGGGGAGAGAGGAAAGAGGGATGGAGAGAGGAAAATACAGAAGGAAGGGAAGAATGATGGAAGTTGCGGAAGGGAGGGAAGCTAGTGGGATACGGTCACTATGGTGGAGAAGGAGACGAATTGAATGACTGAGATGGGTGATAGAGAGGAAGCAGAGAAGGAGGAAGTAGAGGATGGTAAGAGTAAAGGAAGGAATGAGGGTGGCAAGAAAGAAGAACGAAAGGAAGGAGTGATGGATACAGGAGGGTAAAAGAGAATAACTTAAAGGGAAGGAAGTATGGAGAAGTATGAAGTATGGCGGTAGGTGCAGACGTATAAGGGACGATGGAGGTTGAAGGGACGGTCGAAGAGGAGAAGAATGGTTGGAGGGAGGCGAGATTGGAAAGAGAGACCAGACGTAAAGGGAATGACGTAAGTGACGGAGGATAGCGGAAGTGCAGATAGGCTGATGTAGAGAGGGAAGGGAGAATTGACGGATTAATGGGAACTCGGAGGAAGGAAGGAAGGGAGGCAGGCAGACAGTGAGGGACGGAGGGAGGTAGGGAGGGAGGGAGGAAGGAAGGAAGGAAGAGAGGCGTGGAGGACGTAACAGCCAAGGACTTAGGGATGGAATGGATGGAGGGAGTTAGGGAAGGAGGGAGGGACGATATGGTGGACGGATGAACGATCGGCCCCCCTTCAAATCGATTAGGTGGATGTCGTGTTTGGGAAAGTCTAAGAGTCTAACAGTCTGTTTATATTGTTAGACATTGGAGAGCCACAAATGGAGGCTCTTCTGGTTAATGATTACCCAGTATAAGAGGGTGCTGGCATACTCCAGTGCATTGGAAAGGTTCACAAGGTCTCCAATGAGGTGCTATGTGAGGACCAATATATAGTTATGTGCTGGCGCTATATTAGGTACTCATACTAAAACGCCGTCTCTGCTAGCACTTGGGCAGTGCCAGTCCCAAGCCTGGATAAAAGAGGAGGTGACGTCAATGAACAGTGTCATTAAACTTTAACTATAAGATGTACATCGTACAATCTGGTGCCTTGTAGTTTGTTGTGTTTAATGTCTTGCTTTGTTTTCCGGCCTCATTGTGCACTACAGTTAGGTCTTTAACAGATTAGAATTGTTCAGCAATTATGTGCCTTGTATGGTTGTGTATTGCAGTTGTATATATGTAGTATTGTGTTGTTTATTTGGAAGTGAATGGTTTTTTGTTTGCATGCGAGTAATTGTATCTGGATTCACCTACATCGTACTGACTGGGGATTGGTAGATGGAATCCGCTGGTTGATGGGTGAATGGATTTCTCCCAAAGTTGTTTAGTGAAAGAACGGATGAACAAATGATTGAATGAACAATAAACTGACAGACCTATAAATAAATCAAAGCCGACACCCCACCCCGACCAAGCGATTCTGACCAGTCTATTCTCTGACCAACCAACCTACTGACCAATCAACCCACTTGCCAATCAACCCACTTGCCAATCAACCCACTGATCAATCAACCCACTGACCAATCAACCCACTGACCAATCAACCCACTGTCCAATCAACCCAGGGAACATACTGACCAATCAACCCACCGACCCAATGTCCGGCCGACCCATCCATCAACATAAATAAATGGCCAACCAACCAACCTGCTTACCGGTACCAATTTATCAGTAGACTTAATCTGCCTCACAATTGGAGATTTTTGCCACATTTATATTTATTGAATATATCTGTTACTGATCTGGGTATTTATGGCACACTAGATTTTCTTCACAGCCCATTCTGCCTCCCTGGTCAACGTCAAATGGTAGAGGGCTTTTTCAGAAGGCGTGGACAGACGGGTAACATTTACCCATTCTGTTTTATCCCACGATACAACTCCTCTTATCTGCATATATCGTGCAATTTCCGATAATCGTCGGGAGTAAAATTTCGCTCAAATTCGCATAAAACCA
>OY365808.1:3801447-3859559 GCA_959347315.1 Bimastos eiseni
GATATGTGTATGTGTTGGCAGATGTGTAGGTGCGTGTATAGGTGTGTGGATATTTTTTTATTGGATGAGGGTCAATGGAGGGGTAGGTGTATGGGTGAAAGAATGAGGACTGTACTGTTTTGGTTAGCCTGTTGATTTAGCGATTAGCATTTCCGTGTGATAATTAGAGACATTCTTTCTCCACTTGAAATTGGAATGCAGACCACAAAATGGTATACGACAAGACTATAGACAGACAAGACTATAGACAGACAAGACTATAGACAGACAAGACTATAGACAGACAAGACTATAGACAGACAAGACTATAGACAGACAAGACTATAGACAGACAAGACTATAGACAGACAAGACTATAGACAGACAAGACTATAGACAGACAAGACTATAGACAGAAAAGACTATAGACATTGCCGTGTATTTATGAATGAACAAACGTATGTGTATGAGTGTGTGTAGGTGTGTGTTTATGTGTTTATGTATGTGTGCGAGCGTGCGTTCGTGCGTGCATGCATATGTATGTATGTATGTATGTATGTATGTATGTTTGATGATTCCTTGTAATATACATGAGTGCTGTTTGGTAGCTCTATTCTTTACACGTCCTCTACGACCATTTGCTAAAAAGCTGCACTGGGGCTTAACTTAACCCCAAGGTAATTTTTTTAATTAACTGGAGTGGTTGAAGAATGAATTGGGGTTTAGTACTCCCAGCCCTCCAACCCCAACAATTTAAATCGCTGCTTGAAATACTGCAAATGCGCATGCTTTAAATGCTTCAACAGTCCATGCATTGATTTCTGGCTTGAAGCCAAATTCCCACAGCATTTTAGTGAGGCATTAGATTCAGCCGACCATGTAGCTCTGAATATCGATGAAGGTTTATTAACTACACCAACATGAACTGATGTTGCACAATCGCTTAATTGATGAGCTGAATTAATTAGTATGCCATGGGAAATTGAGGCTGTGCAAACTCGGTTACATAACACGAGTACACGATATATTTGCTCCAAAGTATCTTTCTCAGAAAATTCTCCGTCTTCTCTCTGCCGCTTTATTGTTGAGTCCTCCCAGAATCTCCGGCTTGACCTTTTCGTTAGGATTACGATGGCTAAGTCCAGATCCATTGCCTGCATTAGTCCCTCTCTATTAAATGGACTTTGCCCTTCTTTACTCCCAGCCATGATCTCTCTGTTTGCATTTCTACCTTTTTCCCTCACCTCAAGTCCTCAACACCTTCCTTTTCTCTTGAGGTACATAGTGGTCTGGGAGCGCTTCTGTAAGAAGCATTTTATTAATGATCACCTACAATACAATAGGCCTACAGTTTGTTTGTTCATTCATTCATTCATTCTTTTATTTTTCTGTTTATTCGTTCACTCATTCATTCATTTGTTTATTCATTTATTCATTTCCTTCATTCGTCCCATCCGTAAGGAACTCAGACTGTGAAGAAGAGGACTAATCACAAGGCATGTGTATGCCGAGGCTAAGAAATTGAGAGCGCATCATGATGGCCTTAGCTGCCACTTGTACACAGCGTATGATGGATGGTCTGCCTCTGTTATTATTTCTCTCAACAACAGACCGCACATGTTAAACAATTTTTCTTTGAGTCACAATAATTATTGATAATATTCTGGATTGAATGGTGTTAGACTTCGGCTGTTATAGAGTCTCCTTCCCTGTCGATTATTTGTAATAATAATCATTACCCTAAGCAAGCTTTTCATAGGCACTTGTTTGCTGTCATCTAGCGGTATAAAGCATTGAAGTAAGCGTCAGATCTCGTGATTAATCCTGTATGTGCGCGTGCGCTTGTATGCAATATTCCCTCTAAGTTGTGCGCTAGTGCGCGCGCCCACGGGTCGTGAGCCAGTGGAGCCAGCGCACATTAGAATTTAGTGTCGCTCACAATTTTTGTCTCCTAGCTTACTGCGGTCTACCTTACTCCAGAAGCTTTGGTTCCTTGGCTGATATTTACCCTTATTTATCTTTAGACAACGGACTTTAATTAGGTTATCAGAACTTATCACCATAGACTTTTAGATATGATCTTTATTTAACTGTCATCGCAATCAGCTTGGACCTGGGCACAAAAGTGTGAACCATTTATAAAATGTTGCAAAAAAATTTATTGTGCACTCTATCTGCAAAAAATTTGAGGGAACATTGCTTGTATGTGTTTGTGTTATTCAATATCTTGCTTGCCTGGATTTAAAACAGTAGGACAACTCTGTCTTTATAGGAATGATTCAATAATTCTTTTGACATTAGATCAGGTCGACGATGCAGTAGAGTATGATCACCCACTTACTGAATATTTGGGTTGGGAATCACCCAACCAGGACTGTTTTTTTGGGGGGTAGGGTCAGATAAGTGTGGGTCGTATGTAGTTATTCCTCTTAATATTATTCACATTTATTTACATTCAGTGTGATAATGAGTGATTCATATTTTGTGGATGCCATTTGATGCTAAGTTACCAACAGTCCTTTTTCTATAATTGTGGATAATTGTCATTGTCTGTGGGTTTGGGGACATTGTAGGCCAAACATCTGCCTATATTAGCCTTCAATGAAAGGATTCACTGTTTTTCGGAAAGAGCATAGAAATCAGGGAACCAGCGTAAGAAATGTTAATTACAGTTGGTGCTCTGACCAAAGCCTCCGCCCTCTGGTAACGAGTTAACTCGTCAGTGGGAAGACACCTCGGTGAGGGATATAATGAGCCAGCGGCAGAGTTAACGGTCAAGTAGTTGGTCATAGAAACATGCAGATAGACGCAATGTCCATACACATAGAAACATCCATGCCATCTGTCAGCTGTTGACGAGAATCCGTTGGTTGGTTATGCGCGTGTGTGTGGGCCCAGCACTGGCGACTCTTTTCAGCTAACTGTTTTGCTAACTATTGTAAAATATTCTTTAGTAATGACATTTAACATCATAGGCTGGAGCGTTTTTGAAGTAGATACGTTTAAGAGGCGCTATATAAATGTTTGATTACGAATAGTTGAACATTGAAGCAGAAAAATTGGGATACAAATAGACAGCACACAGGTAGTCACACCGACATCCAGAAATGCATTCATACAGACAGACAGACGGACAGACAGACAGACAGACGGACGGACAGAGACTGCTGTATATGATGCCATAGTAACTTGAAAATTGTTTATGTCGCCGTAAATGGTCTTTATTGCCATTAGAATGTCGTTAAACGTTGAACCCACAGACGCCTAGAGTACTACCTGACACGACAGGTTGAATGAGGAATTGTGACTACAGCCTGATCATTATTATGGTCCTTTGTTAACGGCCCATTTGAGCAGATGGGCTCTTAAAAGTTAACATGTAAGGAGAAATATGATTATTATTACATTAAGACCACACGTTATGACGCTAAGGGCCGCATAAGTATGTGAGTCATGAAGTAGACGGTTGAATCAACTCTAATCATGATCATAATTATGATCACAGTAGTCGTCGCCTTAATCACAGTAATCATTATCTTTCCACTATCTGTTATCAGTGATGTCATCATTGTCATTATCATCGTCTTCAGTTTTTATTAGCTTTTTGTCAGCAAACAGTATCATCAGCATCATAATAATTATGATTGGAATTTTGATTCTTAATCAACTCCGCCACCGTCACTACCACCATCACCCTCATCATCCTCATGATCATCGACATGACTATCATCATCACCGTTGTTGTCGTCATTATCATCGCCATCATAAATCATCATCATTATCACTGTTACTATATGAGACCTGGGCAGCATCCGTCATTTGGCACTCTTCGACTGCCGCGCACTCAGTTGCACCTGGTGATCTAGTTCTGCTAATGACCGGTGGTGCAAGACTCCGCCATATGGTAATTGTTCTCTAGGGGCCAACGGTGGCAACGGAGTGGAGCTACAGGGTGGAGGTTGGAACAGACACTGAATGAACGCTGGTCATAAGTGACGTACAGAGTAAATCCTTTCAAGTCAACCCTGCCACTGTTTGCACCCTGCCAGTACCAGTCCCAAGCCTGGATAAAGGAGGAGGGCGACTCTAATGATCTTTGTTATCATATAGTGTCGTTAAACTGCAATAACTATTCTTTCAATTCCGAACTACACTGAATGAAACAACTGCTGCTAAGAACCAGTCTAAGTGAATTGATTATATATAATTATCGGTTGATTCGTGGACATAAATATTTTCTTACTGCATTGTTCAACATTAATTTTTAGGATTTCTGGAGATTTTTATTACAAGTCGGCAGGAATTTCATTCATTTTGTATCTTGAAAATTCCAAGAATATGATTTTGGATAAAATTTATTCTTAAATTTGACATTTTCTACTAAATGTCCAAAAGTTGATTCATTTTCAGAGAAAAACCTTAATATGGTTTAGCACAATTTTTATGAATTTGGGTAATATATACTCCCTCTGATCGGGTGAAATTTGATCACTATAAGCAAAGTATGTTCCTCCAATTTTGGCTCTTGATTCGTGAAATCTGATTCCTTTTAGCTGTATAGTGCAGTGCATCAAGCAGAACTTGGAATCACAAGAAATGTCAAGATATTATCATACGATACAGTGCTTACTGTATGCGTATGTTGGTCCTTTGCTTTCGAATAATATTCCCTCTCCAACTCGCTCTTCGATTATAACTGGTTTTGCTTCTGTTTCCACTCGTTTTCACAAGACTTCCATTTCCCACAGACGTTTCGCGCTGGAAGCTCCTCTGATTAGGTACTGGGAGAGGCGCTATGGAATTATGTAAACACTATATACGAATACAATACAATAATCACAGAGTTGTGACAATATTTTACCTACAATAATTAGATATTAACTTGACTGCTAATTGCAGGTGTTCATTGAAGCTGTACAGGTTTTAATAGATGTTTGAGAACATATTGTACACTTGCTGGTTATTTCAGATATGTCTTCTCGGTTTGACTTGGCTACGCTTGACCCATAGCTGATCTTTGACCTGGGATACTATGTCATACTTTAGTGACCTGCGTTTGAACTGTTTGATATTAGTTGGACTTGCTGTTTATTGTGTGTTGTCTGTTGCTTAATTCCTGAGAATCGGGGTGCTATATGGAAGCGTACATAACATGGTAGTTGAAGGTGAGTTTGGGTAACTTTGTATGCTGAAAGAACCCTTTTCTTTTAATGAGAAGAAGAAGAAGTGTGAGATGGGAAGGCACATGCAGGATGAGTAGAAAAAAGGGAGGGTCGCCAACTTAGTTACAGGGCCCCACTTGATTGATTAGAGCCCGGATTCGGACGTGGGCCACAGAGGGAAGAGGGCAATTCGTTAGTATCTCTGGTCGCTCTACCACAGTGTCAGGTTGAAGTACTGAGAAAGAGAATCCATGATAAGGAAGTTGAGATGGAAGATAAGTGCAGAGGGCGGTTGTGTGTGTAGATGTGTGTTTGCACGTGTATGTATGTGTGTGTATGTGTGCGTATGTATAATGTATATGTGTGTATGTACGGGTGTATGTATGTAGGTGTGTGTTTGTGACTCTGTGTGTGTATGTAGATATGTATGTGTGTAGGACGTTGTAGGTGTGTGCGTTTAGGTGTGTGCATAGGTGTATGTGTGTTTATATGTGTGCAAGCAATCCATTATCACATTGAACAGAGACCATCAAGTCAGAAGCGTGTTAGCACGTGTTACTCCCAATGAGGCGTGAGGAGACTCCAGGTGAGTTATAATACCCAGGTGAGGTTTACTAACGACTCGAGCATCATGAGTCTTGGCGTCTGTTGCAGCAGCCGATGCCAGGCATCCGAGACGCTGTGACTGCTGACGCAGCTGCCAATGATCGCCATAGTCTTGGGCAAATCATTTAGCCAGGCCTTAGTGCGACTTTGGACATCTGACCAAAATGATGGATGAAATTAACAGATGCTGTCTCTGAATCTGAGTTTACTCCTTAGGGAGAAGATCTGTCGAGGTTGATGCACCAATGGACCTTCGTAGCAAACTAGACCAAGATTTAGCAAAAATTATTGCGTCTAAAGGATCAGTTGGCTGATGAGGGGCAGTTGATAATTCATTAATTCAGCAATCCATTCATCCATCCATTATTTCAGCCATCCATCACGTATCCATCCGTCAATCAATCAATCCGTCCGTCCATTCGTCAATCAATCTAGCCGTTCGTCCATACGTACATCATTCCGAAGGCTCCGTCCATCCATTAATTCGACCATCCATCCATACATCAATTCTTCCTTCAATCAATCCGTTCATCCTTCTTTTCATCCATCCATTCATTAATTCAGCAATCCATTCATCAATCCATCCGTCCGTCCATCCATCCATCAATCCGTTCATTAATTCAGCAATCCGCTCACCAATCCATCAATTCGTCCATGATACACTTATCCATCCCCGCATCAATCCATCCGTCCGTCCCTCCATTCATCTATTAATTCAGCAACCCATTCATTCATCCATCCATCCATTCATTAATCAATCAATTCAGCCAGCCAGGCAGAGTATAATGCTGTTGGCAAATCTATCTACAAAGTTAATTCACCCAGAACGTTTTCATTAGTACCTAGAGGTAAGACACGAGGTAGGGTAATATTGGGTAAGGTCGGGCACATGACGGGAACAACACGCTTGGCTAGCAATCGAAATGTTTGTTTTAGAACTGCGCGTGGCCTTCGGTTTTAATTGTTCGTTACGAGTTCAAAGGAACTCGCCGCCAAATGATCACACTCAGACAGGCTCAAGGGCATTTTTAAATGAACAGGAAATACTGATTGACCAGACGAGACAAATAGGCAGAGGGACAAAGAACGGACAGAGACATACAGCTGGCAGTACAAGCAAACAACTAGAAGCATGGTCAATCAGCTGGCAGAGATATAGTAAGTAAGGTTTCAGATACAAATAGATGACACACAGACAGGGAGTAATACACTGAGATGGACAGGTAGACGGACAGAGACAGTTATACAGACAGACATATGCACAATGTAACAGACACGTAGGGACAGACAGGCATTGACAGAGGCAAAGACAAGCATAAACAAATACATATACAGACACAGTCATAGATAGACAGACAGACAAAGACAGAAATAGACAGTGTCTGACAAACAGAGAAAGCCCGAGTCAACAAACATAGACAGAAGACACAGACTGACGCAGCGGGAAATAGACAGACAGAGAAAGACAGAGACAGACAGACAGACAGACCGTTGAGTAGATGTGTTGAGTAGTGAGACACCTTTATTCATTCTTGTATCTGTATGTGTATTTATCAGACCATCACTCTACCCCATTCCCCACCCCATTCCCCACCCCATTCCCCACCCCATTCCCCACCCCATTCCCCACCCCATTCCCCACCCCATTCCCCACCCCATTCCCCACCCCATTCCCCACCCCATTCCCCACCCCATTCCCCACCCCATTCCCCACCCCATTCCCCACCCCATTCCCCACCCCATTCCCCACCCCATTCCCCACCCCATTCCCCACCCCATTCCCCACCCTGTCCCAAAGTAATTGTGTTTGCAGATGTGTTGTTTGCATACAATTGAGTCCTGTATTTGTCTAATAAGAACAAATTGTGTCTGGAGTGGGAAAGTGTCTCTCCTCACTAGTGACAAGCATACTGGGCCAGGCATCTAAGAAATGCACCGACACGGCCTCTGACAGAGACAATGATAGAATGGATGCAGACAGGCAAGGCAGGCATACATGCATACATAAATACATGCAGACATACATACATACATACATACATACATACATACATGCATACATAAATACATGCAGACATACATACATACATACATACATGCATACATACATACATGCATACGTGCATACATACGTCCGTGCGTGCGTACGTACGTACGTACGTACATATGTACATATGTACGTACGTATGTACATATGTACACACATGCATGCTGCCATATAATTATACATGCATACATATTTACGCATATATATAAACATACATTCATATTTGCACGGAATTGCAAGCGTATCCACATACAAATATGCAGAGGCAATCCAGACAGCCAGGCTAAAGTAGAAGAGCTCATAAGAAGCGCCAGTGTCCTTGTCGGGATGTCTCCAGTACACCTCTCAGTCTAGCCGTCCGTCCTTATAATCCTCTTCGGCTAACACGGAAGACCTATAACTGTATTGACGAATGGCTTCTATTCTTGAAGGCAATGTCGGATCGAACCAGACACTAACGTCGTCTGTACGCTAGATATAAACTGTTACAACAGAATCCGATGCCACAACTCCGACCTACAGGGGCGTATACCAATTCATTCTCAACGCATATTCTTTCCTTCTACGCTATTCCACAAAACTTTGTTAAGCGTATACACGTCAACTGTAATGATGTTTTGTGTCCAGCCACTAGAGAAGTATGGATTAAAGGGTAATAATCGGGTTGATTACTAGAACAATTTACCAATAACAATCTGCCTCCAGCAACCATTGGACTAGCTGACCCCCTCGTTGGTGAAACTTCTGGAAATCGTTTGACTGCAGAATTATAAAGAGCAGTTGCAGACGTTTCCTGTTTAAGGGCGTCGCTGTGTATTTGCAGAGTTGACCGTAATCGTTTCGTAATAATACTGTAATCGTATCGTAATCGTTTTGTAATCGTATTGTAATCGTTTTGTAATCGTATTTTAATCGTTTCGTAATTGTATCGTGATCGTTTTGTGATCGTGTCGCAATCGTTTCGTGATTGTATCGTATCGTAATCGTAGCGTAATCATTTCGTAATCGCTTCATGGTCGTGTCGTAATCGTAGCGTAATCCTTTTAAAATCGTATCGTAACGGTAATTGTATTGTAAATTCGTAATCGTATCGTAATCGTATTCGCATTGTAATCGTAATCTCGAGATGTCTACAGCGCCCAAAAGAGCGACGTCTGGGAACAGGCTTATTCATATGCGCTCAGTCAAGACAAATAGATAGACAGGTTGGGGGTCTAAATCGTTTCTTGGTCACGAACGCAAGGGATCAGACAGGCAGTGTGTTACGGCCCATTGATGGTACATAGCAGTGAAGGGGAGAGCGAGGTAGGCCTAAGCGACAAGATTGGAGGTTAGGATTGCTCTCCTTCTTTATCCAAACCAGTGACTGGCACCGTCGAAAATAGCGGCAGTAGCCGAGTCTAGTTATACGGACATTGATCTGGAAGCCCAAGGCTGATTTCGTTTTTCTCATTCTGGTGTTTTGCGGCGAAACGACGTGAATGACAATGAGTCAATTGTTATGTATGGGAGTGAGGGATGGATGATGGATAGGATGGGGTTTGGGGAGGGTACACATTCCTATGACGTGATCTCACATCTATTGGCCTTTGTTCGTTGTTTCGTTCTTGCGCAAGTGGAACAGTAGAGAAGGGAGGGCAACGAAGGAACTCTACGGATTCTGTTTTGCCTGGTTCAGATAGTGACACGGAAGAACCAGAGCGACGTGGACGGATGGACTGAGAGATCAATGCAGAGGGACTAGAAGATAGAGGGTGAACACAACGGACAGACAGACAGACATACACACGGATGGATGGATATACACAGAGATGGAGGTAGAGACTAATTAGACACAGAGACAAAGAGATAATATGACAGGGAGAGACTGACATAGACGGATAGAGGAGAGAGCGACGGGGAGAAAGAAAGACAGAAATAGAGATACAGACCGAGAGATAGACAGAGACACGGACAGACACATACGAACAGAGAATGAGAGAGAGACAGACAGACAGACAGACAGAGAGAGAGAGACAGAGAGAGACAGAGAGAGAGAGAGACAGAGAGAGAGAGAGAGAGAGACAGCGTCATGACGTACTATGCTCTCCTTATAAATTATAACACAGACTTCCAGTTAACCCTTCCTTCTCCCTCTAATTCTAGCAACAGAAACAGTAGTTATCCTGTTGTCAACACCAGGCCATTGACGCACAGATCTGACAGGTGTTAACGAACCTATTACGGCTGCTGTTAATTAGTTCCCATATGAAAATACAGAGACAGATACGAGAAACCCGATGGCCTAGAGGAGCGCTTGCTTGGTAACGGATAGGTTACAGGTTCAATCCTTCTCTGGGATGGTAGAATTTGTTGAGGGATTTTGTCTCATCGGCCCAGTCGCAGAGTTTTGCCTATGTTGGCCCTTCAGCTTGGAACTGTCTTCAACAGTTCCTGCGCCTGGAGTTACTGACCCTCTCACCATGTCAGTTTCGGAGACACCTTAAGACCTTCCTGTTCCCACGCACAGACGCCCGTTTTGAGCGCTGCTGATTTGAACAAGCGCTATACAAATGCTTGATTACATTACATCTGAGCCCCTATCCAACTGCGCTGTAATGAGTACGATGACCGTACGATGTCAGTGGAAGGATGAGATGACGAGGGAGAGGACTGGCTTTTGAGGCGATGAGAAATTTTGGACAGTTACACTTAATTTCATTACATTTCATTGCATTTAATTACGTTTTATTACATGTCATTACATGTAGTTGCATGACATTATATTTAATTACATCTCATTACATGTTATTGCATTTCATTACACGTTATTACATTTCATTACATGTCATTACGCGTCATTTCCACCCACAGTGTTCTCCTCTATTCCTCCCATTTCTTAATCCTCATGGTTCTCCTTACTGATTAGCGTAAATTTCATTATATAGTTTTATTGCCTTATAGGTCAGTTTTTTTGGACTATGATTGATAAACGATTTGGATACTGATTGATTTTTTTGATTGATGATCGATGTAGATATCGATTGATTTTTGATCGATTAATCGAAGTAGATACTGATTGATTTGTTGTTTAATTATCGATTTGAATATTGATTGATTTTTTATTGATGATCGATGTAGCTATTGATTGATTTGTTCATGATTGATTGATTGATTGATTGATTGATTGATTGATTGTAGGTCCTCTGGGTCGAGCAGCAGTCTGTTAAGCGTCGTTTCAAGCGGGAACACAAAGTGGAACTGGATCGATGGAAACCAAAGCTCAATGACCCTGTCTGGCCGGAAATGTGGTATCTGGTAAGTTGGAGGAGGTAACTGAGGAGCAAAGAGAGGTATCTGGTTGGAAGTGGAAGTGTGTTATGGTAACTGGGGAGTAAAAGTGAGGTATCTTACGATTGGGAAGAGGTAGCTGGAGGGTATAATACGGCATCTTGGTATTTTATTGAGTTGAAGGGTAATGGGACAACTGAGGAGTGAAATTTGGATATCTGATGAGTGGGGGAGGCTTATGTGATGAAGTAATTTAGTTAGGGAATGAGAGCACTGAGGTACCTGGATGGGGAGTAAAAGTTTTACCTAGAGGTGGCATTTGAGGAAATTTTACACTAGAGGTGGCACTTGAGGAAATTTTACACTATTAGCCAATCTAAATACTGTAAATTGAGAGTTTTATGCAAAGAAGCATTTGGATCGGAAATTCGTCTATACTGTTTTCAATAAACTTAGCACTCTCTGACGCCCTAATGGCTGACACGTCGTGTCCCCCAAGCCAATTGTAAGTCGGTTTTTGAATGATTTTTAACGCCTGTCACTTTTTTATATTTCTGGTTTACCATACTTTCTTTTCTTCACTTCATATTGCCTTTTTTGTTTCTTAAAAGCAGTGAAGGCAATGCTTTAAATCCATCAATCATTATGCCCTTGCTGATGGCGAGTGGGAAGAAAATGAGTTTGCCGACTGTTGACTGGTCTGGCTGTCTGTGTCTCTATGTGTGCATATGCCTGTCTTTGTATGTCTGTATGTGTCTGTCTGTGTCTATCTGTCTGTGTCTGTCTGTCTGTCCGTGTCGGTCTATCTATTTGTATCTGTCTGTTTCACCTGACACTTCCTGTCCAGCTGACTTGTCTGTTGTTTTTGAAGTTGACTGACGTATTTCTATGTCTGAACTGGTATTTCGTACTATGAGGAGGTATTTGTAAGAGTGAGAGAAAGATTTCTAGGTCTTGTAGTTCCCACGTCCGATTGATTGCCAAAAGACAGACCATGCCCCATCCATCAATAACTCTGGGATTGCGGCAGGCAGAAAAAGGCAGGCAGACAGACAGCAGACAGACAGACAGACAGGGATTCGGGTTAACTAATGAAAAAAGGAAAACAGACAAGACAACACAAGGAATATGGAGACAGAAAATGAATACCTTAGAATTGGCGGAACGAGAGAGAACGAGAGATGGACAGACGGACAGAGAGACAGTGGCAGAGAATGACTGAGAGAGGAGAAAGCTGTTAACTTGTTGTAAAATTGAAACTTTTTAAGAGTAGCTATCTTACCTCTTGTTACCTTACCTCATGTTACCTTACCTCATGTAACCTTACTTCATGTAACCTTACTTCATGTGATCTTACCTTATCCTTCTCCGTGTTCTGTGTCTTAGTGCTGCTCGTAAGATGATCCTTGCATTCTTTGATGCTGAAGAGATACATTGTTTGTGATTTGCTTTCTGTTGCAGAATCAGGGAGCGAGAGGAGGTCATGACATGAACGTCATTGGAGCGTGGCGTCTTGGCTACACTGGAAAGGGTGTTGTGGTTACGATTCTTGATGATGGAATTGAATACACTCACGGAGACTTACAGCAGAATTATGTAAGTCTATGAATTGCCAGGTGTAGAGAGAATTTTGTAAACCTATGAATAGCCAGGTGGTAAAGAGAATTGTGGGCTAAGATGAAATTAGAATAATGCGAGTTTGAGAATTAACAAGTGATATCAGAATTATGTAAAGAAAAGTCTGAGGAATACTATGTCGCAACAGAATCACATTAGAGAAAAATATTTAGCAACTTTGTATTTCAGGTTTATTTCCATTTCTGTCAAAATTATACGTTTAATTGTTTATAGAATATGGTGTCAGTTTAAATGTGATACATCAGAAAATGGTGTTTGTAACATGTTATTTATGTTACTTAATGTGATGATTAAACTGGTTTTTTGAATAAATATGATGCTTATATAAAAAGACATTTTTATGAATGTGAGTGTTATAATGTGACATCTTTAAATATAACATAATGATAATATAAAGTCATATTTGTCCGATGTTTTTATTTTTGTCCCAATTATCCCTTTGATTTTCACAATTTCATAATGTTTGGCAATTATTATTTATTGTCCTCAAATAAAACACTCTTTTCTTTTGGACAAAGTAAACTATTTATCTGCGGACGAGATAATTTGCTTGAAAAACATGGAACAGTTTTTGCGATTGATGATGCCATTATCCAAATTGGTGATCCTACAAGATTGGACGGAGCTGGTTATTATTTAGACAGTGGGACATATTGGGCTTTTTAGTGCTCGTCGGGTGAGTATGTAATAGATGAAGGGCGGATTACTTATTTGTGATTAAGTGATTAAGTGCTGCTTGGTTATAAATGTGATTATCTGTCGTTGTGATTAAATGTCGTTGTTTGTGATTATATCTAATGTGTGATTAAAATAATATGGGACAGATCCAAGGCTAGAGTAGTTTCAGTGTAACAACACTGTGTGATTACTCAAATCATTGGGGTCTCCCTCCTCCTTTATCCATGCTTAGGACGGGCAGTGCAAGTATGCACACAGTTGCAGTTATTTGATAATTAGTAGAGTAGTAGTAGTTCTAATTTAATGACACTATGTCATAACCAAGATCATTTCCTTCACCCTCCTTCTTTTTCCAGGTTCGGGACTGGCACTGCCAGAGTGCAAGCAGTGGCTGATTTCGTCTCTAGAAGACCGCCTCATCAGAGTATGGAAAGTCAGCGTTGAGAGCAAAGTACAGGTGGATCTAGAACCCTCTATAGCTATGGTCTCTCCGTAATGAGAGGGGGTGGGACGGAGGGTGGGTAGCCTGGTATGAGTGGCATGCATCTGGATCTGCACTTGGTCACTGTTCCAACGCTTTTGTTGTTTACGCTCGATGGAGCGTTGCGGAGGAGGGAGGAGGAGTTTATGGCTCTTCTGGGCGCGGTGTTTATCTGTTCTGTTGTTGTTTGCTAATGTTTCTCGTTTTGTGGTTTATCGATCGCTGGTCTTGTTTTGGTGATTAGGATCCGAAGGCCAGCTATGACATTAACGATTCGGACGATGATCCACTGCCTCGATACGACAAGGCCGATGAAAACAGGTCTCTAGCTGATTATACTTCAGATATTGAGATTGTAATGAACTCTGGCATATGCAGTGAGATTGCTCTAGTAAAGTCTGGCATCTCGTTTGGAGTCTGTTCTCATCTTAACCTATGAAATCTAATGTAATGTGATCGAACATTTATATAGCAAACATTTTATAACAAACATTTTGCATAGTGAACAATGTATATGGCGCTCTGGTCTAGTCTGGATTTTCGTTTTAAGTCGATTTTCATTTCAAATGTTTTTAGGTCAAATTTGAGTTAAACTCAACTATTTTGAACTCAAGTATGCTAGAGTCATATATGAGTTAAATTCAACTATTTTGAACGAGAATATGTTAAACTCAAGTCGAGCCATAGCGAATCCTGGGAAATTCTGTTTCTCAATGTACGTCCAGGAGCAACATGCTTTATGAGGCATTGGTTCGATGTCTGTTTTATTTTACTAGCCTTCAAACACTCTTCTGATGTTGCTATATCTTTAAGCATTTTTTATCAACACACCCACCATGCACCCATCCGATTCATATCAGGTCTTTTTTCAGAGCTCTAAGATGCAGCGATTGGTATTGTGTGTGAACTGGAAGTTGCCTTGAAGTGGTGCTTTGGTAGTTTTTTCAGGTTGTGATTATGATTGCGATTAAATGCTCAATTTCGGTAACAGCTGATCCGTTGGTGTGCTTCGCCTGCGAGTTCGGATTCGACGCTTTGATCACAGAGTGCTGGTTGTTAGGCAGCTTGTTCCAGGAGGATGGGCGACCACAGCAGGACTTCTGGGTGGATCAACTAAGGGCGGGTAGATCAACCAAGGGACACATGGAATAACCAAAGGCAGGTGGAATGACCAAAGGTTGGGTGGAACAACCAAGGACAGGTAGATCAACCAAGGGCAGGTGGATCAACCAAGGAATGAGTGGAACGACCAAAGGTGGGTGGAACGACCAAGGGTGGGTGGAACAATCTTGTCAGTCGAAAGTGAGTTAGGACCAGTTGCAAGTACTGAAGCAATGGTAACGAGCTGATAATTCTGGCCTACTGTGGTAAATTGTGATAAACAATTACAAATATGAAGACAATGAAATCAAATGATGCTGCAATTATGGGAACGTAGTTAGTTCCAGTTAGCAGTGTATTATGATTTGATGCTGTGCTGGTATTCTGGGCCCTCAAGGGCCATTCCAGTCGTCAATGTTAAGAGCCATTCAACTGGAAAGCAGTCAAATACATTTGATTATGACAAAAATATGAAGTTGTAATGACCATAGAAAGTGTTTTGACTGTTGAAACCAAGTTCGCTTACGATTACAACATGATGATGACAAAGATATTCAATATAGGGAATATAGCCAGTGACATTGGAACAAAATGTGTCTACATCTCCACTTCATTCCTCTGGGTCGGTTCCCATCGCACCCAACCAGGTCTCCACCCTTTCCCTATCAGGTTTGATATTTGACTTTGGTGCACGATCTTGACATCCTGTTGGAGTCAAAGCTGTCCATGAGACTCCATGTCATTTTGAGGGTTGGCTACTGCTTTCGTGAGCTCCGTCTCATCAGGAGCTGCATGAGGTCCTTGCCACTCGATGCCGTGAGAGCAGCAATTGCTGCCTTTGTCATCTCGCATGTTGATCGCTGCAGTAGTCTTCTTGCCAGCGCACCTGCATGCCTCCTGGACTGCCTTCGGTCGGTGCTAAACGCTGCTGCTCGACTCGTCTGTAACAGGCGGAGATATGATCATGTTACGCCGCTCCTTCGCGACGTTCTACTCTGGCTTCCTGTTCCGTATCGCATTGACTTCAAGCTATGCTTGCTTGTCTACAGATCGATTCATGGATTAGCTCCCGGGTATTTGCGCAGTTTCTGCTTCGAGACTCAATCCTCCGCGTCCAGTCTGTGACTCAGATCTTCTGTGAAGACCGATCTCTGTGTGCGGAGGATGAGGTCACGTTTCGAAGACCATACTTTCTTGGCCACTAGTCCGTGGTGTTGGAATGGTCTTCCACCTACCATTAGATTGGCCGACTCAGTGGACTCCTTTAAAACTAAATTTAAAGTGTTTCAGTTTTTTAAGGCTTATCCTGTCTGCTGACAATCGTTTTAGGTTGTATGTCGCCCTTGTAGCGGTTGGGGCCACGTTTATGGCGCCTTATAAATCGGCGTTATTATTATTATTATGTCCCTATCCCCATCCCATCCCATCATCCAGATAAGCTGAACTTAGGACATGTACTTAGTTATTAATGGGATTTTAATAAAAATTTGAAATTTTTTCTATATGATTGTCATTAGGATAATGATTTTGATTATCCGGTTGCAATTAGTTCGAGGTGTTTTCGCCTATTTTTTAGGCATGGGACACGTTGTGCCGGTGAAGTGGCAGCTGTTGCGAATAACAGTCAATGTGGGGTTGGAGTTGCGTTTCGGGCTCGCATTGGAGGTACACTTGTGACAAATTTCAATTTCTTTTGTTCACAAAAATTGCACTGACGTTTATATAACTGGATCTGGCTTATTAGCACTTCTTAATGTGGCCAGAGCCTCATTGATCATAATGTGTCTGGTGCTAAATTACTATTTATGGCAATTCCGTTTACATTACATTTCTTGACTTCATTACAGTCTGGATGTAGACAACCTTTCTTTATTTATTTTGCTTTTATTGCACTTAAGAGATGTGAACATCTCTGACCTGAACGAAGACTAGTGGAAGTAAATAAATGCTCTGGGGTCTTTTCCTGGAGTCTACTGAGCAGGTGTTGACCCACAATCGGTGGATTTTGAACCCAGTGTGCTACCAAGAGACTACTGTATCGGGTAACAACACGTGGTTTGAGTTGGTTCGTAACTGTAAAGCACCCTAATGATTGCTTGTTGCTTGCATTACATTACATTGCAATCTACAGTACTTGCAATAATGATGTTCCTTAGTTACTCTCGAAGGCACTGATATTGCCAGTCCAAAGCCTGGGTAATGGAGGAGGGCGATGCTAATCTAATGATCATTGCTATCACACAGCTGAAACTACTACTGCTGTCTGTGAATGCCTGATGCTTTTGGTAAGAGTCACCTCTGGTGGTATCTCACATACATTTAGAACCCAACAGAGTCGACAGTCTATGGCACATTTAGAGCTTACTAATTGTTTATTAACTATTAACGGTTATTTGTTAGCCATGACATCTGTTTTCAGTGCAGTGACAGTAAACTATGAAGGTAAAATTTCAGGAGCTATATAAAAATGCAGTTGAATGCATGTAAAGGAAGTTAATGCTTTTGTGAGTTAATGAATCACATCGAGATTTATTGACTCTGGACTCTTGGTTGAATGCTTTAGATAAGAATAAGAAACCAGTAAAAATACTGTTTTCTATTAGGATTTATATAGCACTTGTGTATCAGCAGCAATTCTGGCCAAGCTATTGTGCAGAGATACCCTTAACGACTATTTTAGCAACTTTGAACACCGCGGTACGAGATTATGGCTGGAGGTAAACGTTTCCTTTTTTGATTAATGGGGGGTCTTTTGTGATTTTCTGGAATAATTCGTTCATGGCCATTTTGAGATAGTGATGTTTATGGTTGTGATAAAGAGGCTCAACATGTGTTTCTTGTCCATTTGTTTGTGATTATTCTTTTTAAAACTGATTTAGAAGAATAATTCTTTGCTATTACAAGATAACGATGTTTTCGGTCGGGTTAGAGAGTTTTGCTCTTGTTGTTTGTGGTCGGTCTCTACTGATTGCGAAGAAAATATTAGTTTTTGGCAATTGCTAGATAAAGATGTTTATTGTTGGTTGCTCCAGGGTGTTTTTTATGATTTTCTGCATTATTGGTCGTTTACTGATTTCGAAGTATAATGCAGTTTTGGCCATTATTAGATAAAGATATTTATGGTTGCAATTGAGTATTTATTGTTCCCACTGTTATATGCGATTGGTCTTTCCTTCCTGATTTTGATGGATGAATTCTTTTCATGGCATTCTTGTTAGATGATGTTGGGTCGGATAAGTCTCTCTCGAAGTGGCGCTACATAAATTTGTCATTACATTTACAAAGTGTGTGTGATTACTGAGGAATGTCTTCATTGGTTAGTTGCTGTTTAAACAGTGTTGGTCATAATGATTAAGATTGCCCCTCCTTTATCCTGTCTTGGGACTGGCACTACCAGAGTTGTTGGCAGGGCAAGAGCTCTTGTACAGTGTTCAACATTCTATTTCTGGCTGTAGAAACCGTTATACTTGGGTTTTAGTGGAAGTTTACAATGGAACTGTGTCTAAATTAGTCTCAATCGCTTACTTAACTGTGGCTCTGTTTGTAGCTAATAAACCAAGTCGTAGACTTGTGAACCTCTTAACGGTTTATCTTCAGCCACTTTCCCTCGGGAAAGCCTCTTGTAATTTGCTTGTAAGGCTAATGTTCTTGGAGCGAACAACAAGAGTTTTTAAAGTAGCATTGATCTATGCCTTTCGCAGTGGACACTGGCGCCAGGCCCGTCAAGGTGGGGCAGAAGGGCAAATGCCAAGGGGCTCAGTGATCTTTTAAGGGCCTGGGTGGGCCCACAGTCAAGTTTCTCATAAAGCCTTAAGATGTAGAACCCCGTTGCAGCCTGTCTAGAGGCCTGGCTTTCTGTGACTACTCTGCCTAGGGGCCCGGAATTTCAATTGTCGGACCTGACTGGCGCTATAGAAGTTAATAATTAGTGCAGCTGCTGTTGCATCTAATTTGGTGAAGTTTCCATGGAGACGTGTAAATAATTACATTGCCTTTACCATGCTTACCTTTATTACCGTGCTTACCTTTACGAATCCCCAATCATCGTGTAATGATTTGTATTGTAATTGTAGGCGTTCGAATGTTGGATGGTGATGTGAGCGACGTAGTGGAAGCTGAGGCTCTGAGTCTCAATCCTCAGTACATAGACATCTACTCTGCCAGTTGGGGTCCAGAGGATAATGGAAAGGTCGTCGATGGACCGGCGACACTGGCCAAGGAAGCCTTTGCTCAAGGAATTATCAAGGTATTAATTAGTATTAATTAATATTGATTAGTATTACGTGCTTTTGTGCAAGATTCATCTTTATCGGCTTTTTGCCAGTAGATAAAATTTAAAATGCTGGTAGCTTGGAATTTTTGCATTTAATATTGGGAGAATATAAAATCATTTAAAAAAAATCATTTTATATTCTCCCAATATTAAATGATTTTTGAATTGATTGAGTTTTAATATAGTGGAAAAGACATGTGACAAATTATCATATCAATCAATCAATCAATAAATACTTGATATAGCGCTCCTTCAAGATATCTACTCAGAGATGCTCCAAATATGTACAAATTGTACATGTTTTGAAGACTATAGTATGGCTACTGGACATACGGCTTGTCTTATTCATTACGAAGATTTATTATGCGCTTGTTCTTGGTAACTACTCATATGCTGGTGTCTGGGGTTGTGTGTGGGTCGGTTTGAAGCTAAGTAGACAGTTTTCACGCCATTCACGTGAGTGCAATCGGTTGAAAAGAGGAATGTTGTGTGCTTCTCTGGATCTGGAGATGTTTACGAGCAGCTTTGGAGAACCTATAGGAAATCTGGAAAATGCGGTTGTTATGACAGATTGTTACAGTTGTACTGGTGCATGAGTTTAGCAAGGGTTCAGAAGGAGATCACAATGGTTTATGATGCTCAAAAAATTTGTTTGATGGAATTGGTTCAATGTTTTTAGAACGATAACTGAGTCAAGGGTGTATCAAAATCAAAATCTCTTCCACCATAGACTGGTTTTTCTTCCACAGTTTTAGTTAAACTGTTTAGTAGTATGCTATTCAGTTCCTTTGGGTGCAAGGCAAGATTCCTGGGGGTTTTTTGTGACTCTTGTGACACCGAGCATCGAAACCTCAGAATTGTTATTTGTATACTCTTTTTATTTGAATGATATTATTTAGTTGTAGTATTATTTTCAGCAAATTACCTACTTCACTGTATTTTAAGTATACATTTTGCTTTATTTGCTAATACATCCAAACTCCCATGCGTAATTGAGAAGAAGCAAGTGCAAAATTCATATTAAAATGATTTGATTTGTAACTGTTTAATGACGAAAAGATATGAAAATATCAATGTACGACAGTTCATTTAACTGTTTGAGTAGCAAGCAATGCAGTGATGATATGATGATGATAGTGATTCCAAATACTGTCCTGCCTTAAAAGTTTTCAATTACAATTGCGGATGTTGATGACTATACTTGGGGTGGTTGAATTTCAGGGTCGAGAGGGGAAGGGATCGATCTACATCTGGGCATCGGGTAACGGGGGTAGTATGTCCGATTCATGCAGCTGTGATGGATACGCCAACAGCATCTACACGTTATCAGTGAGCAGCAGTTCGGAATTTGGGACGAAGCCATGGTACTTGGAGGAATGCTCCTCCACCCTCGCGACGACCTACAGCAGCGGAGAAAACTACCGGGAAAGAAAAATTGTAGGATGATTTCATTCTTCCTTCCTTCAATTATCCATTCATTCATTCGCTCAAAATAATATATCGACCTATTGTGCCTCTTCAAGGTAAGTGCTTCCTACTCCAGTCTGAACAAAAAGGTAAGTTCTCAAATGGCCATAAAATGTACCACCACATGATTTGTGGAATGGATGCAGCTCCAGAGAAGGGCCATTCCATATCCTAGGGCCTACCACAGAGAATGCGAATGCATGGTTTTGTGTAGCTGCTGTACGTGCAAAAGCGGAGCAAAGGGAGCGACTACACCGAGCCCTAAATACCGGCTGACAAAAGTTTATTAGGTAGGCTGGTGCTAGGCTAAGTTGGCATTGCCAGACCGGTGAGACAACTATTATACTCAATGCACTGTTGGGCAGGAAGCCAGTGCCATCCCTCCCTCCTTCACTCTCTTCATTTATTTAGTTTGCTTTTATAAGTCATTAATTGACCCAGTTTGACTCATCATTTAAAAGGCTGTGAAAGAGAGAGTGAGAATTGTGAATCTCCATCCTGATTCAATTATTATTTATGCATATTCTTGCATTTTATTTTATACATTTAAATCAAATATCTTCAAATTCCGTGAAAATGGCTTCTATGACTAATCATAATTACAGCATCCGTTCATACTATGACTTGTAGTCATACTGAGTTGTGTCAGTTTGAAATTTTTAACGACGAACATTTTTATTATCAAGTATGTAAACATCCATTGTTAATGAAACTCAGACCTGATATACAGAGGTTTTACACGGATTGCTGCAAAAATTCCTGCAATTGTGAGTTAATTGTCAGCTGTGATACGCTTGTTACTACTTTTCGTTAGGTGACAACTGATTTGCACAACCGTTGCATAGACAACCACACTGGAACATCAGCATCAGCACCACTGGCAGCTGGGATGTGTGCATTGGCTCTTGAGGCAAAGTGAGGCTTTAAGTATCGTATCTTTGGATTTATATAGTGCCTGTCTCAGAATAGCTATTCAGAGGCGCTCTCAGTATGGAAATAACATGGAAAAAGAAGTGCCTTTAAAGAGTGAGAAGCCAATGAGGGAAGGACAGTTATTAGTTTTGCCCTTGGTGATGGTGAAATGTCTTTCCAGGTGGATGAATCCACAACATCAAGCGCTCGGTGTTGGGCCGAGGCAGTTGTAGTCTTGTGAATAAAACATCAAGATGATCGACAGAGCGCAAAGAACGAGATGAAGTCTCAGATAACGACTTTTAAAAATTGTCAGAGAGATATCTGGGACATTGCCTAACTGGGCTAGTTCAATCTGATTCATTCTATTTTAATCTGAAGTAGTCTAATCTGATGACTTATGTAGCTCATTTACCATGATGCTTAAGACATAAGTCAACTGCTACTGAGAATGGCAAGTGTTTTCATGTTTTATTTCCTTGACCACTGATGTTTCTTCCCACTGTCTTAGTCAAAACCTAACATGGAGAGACATGCAGTACATCGTTCTACTGTCTGCCAGAAGTGAACCTCTGCGTGATGCCCAATGGGTCATAAACGGCGCCGGCAGACAAGGTTAGGAAATACAGCGTTATTCATTCATTTTAACATTTATATAGCACCCCTCGAGAAATCTACTCGGAGGTGCTCACAACCCAACCATGGGAATACAAATCGGTCTTAAGCAACTTGTAAAACATAGGTGCTTTACTCATTGGCAGCATCGTAATGTATATAAACATTTATAGAACACCTGTGGTCCTCTCATAACATAGAGTAAACTATTCAGGGATGCTCAGTAATATTAGTTGATCAATTAGTAAGTGATCAGTCACTTAGTCAGTTGGTCTGTGAGCCAGTTGGCAAATCAGTTGGTCAGTCAATCAGTCTGTCGGTCAGTAGGTTGATTAGTCATTGTAGGCACCATTTTGGCTCACATTTCCGTAAGTCTTTCGATTAGCATTATTTGCTAATCAATCAATATGTATGTGTAACAGTCATTCAGATCTAGCTCAAGATTTGTAGAGGTGGATTGTCTGAGTGGTTGCTGTGAACTTTCAGTCAGTCACAGGTATGGCTATGGACTGATGGATGGTCAAGCGATGGTCCTCCTGGCCGAGAAGTGGACATCCGTTCCAGAGCAACATGTTTGCCCAACGGATGTCTTCCAAGTCGATCAGTAAGCACCTCCTGTTTGTCGGTATTGTTTTTTAATTTTTATGTCTGTTTTATTGTGTAGCTATCTCTCTCCATTTGTCTGTCTTTCTTTGTGTATATGACATTCTGTTTCTATGTCCCTCTGTCTCTTTATGTCTTAAGCAAAGATTTCGTGGTACACAGATGTTGAGAAATGGTTTGCAAAAAGCACTTGACATTCGAATGGTGTAGACTTTGACTCTTACCTCACTATTTAGTACCTTCCGTCAATGAGCCATAAACTGATGGATGAGATGGGGGAGTAAGGTAATAACTGACATAACCCTTGTTCACCTCACCTTGTCATACGTGCCAACCATTTGTTTATGAACTGACAGGCAAATCGAAGGAAGCGGCATATCGATGACCTTGGAGACAAATGGTTGTAAGGACACCGGAAATGAAGTGAACTACCTGGAGCATGTTCAGGCCAAGGTCTCCTTGGCGTACAGTCGTCGAGGTGACCTCCAGGTCCACCTCATTTCCCCAAATGGAACGAGGAGCACCCTTCTGCCACGTCGGAAGTACGACTACCAATACGGGGAGTTTCGGAATTGGTCTTTCATGTCGGTCTTCTACTGGGGGGAACAGCCTCAGGGAAGGTGGACCCTCGTCCTCGAAAACGTCGGATCTCAGCCTAACTCAGGTAATTTCGACTGTTTGGGGGTAACTCTGGTGTAAAAGTTTTGTTTGCTTTGACTCGGACAAACAATGGGTCCGAGTTTTAATTAAAATCTAGTTTCCAATTTTCTGTTTTGAAAACAAATATTGTTTTATTTTTATTTACACAATGACAATCATCCTAACTAAAAGCACAAATACTGTTTCTTGTAGTGCTTGATAGTTACTACTACCTAGAGTAAACTGAGGCAGAACCAATAAGTCTTAAAAATTGGACTAACTGCCAAACTAAAAATCAAGAGAATGTCACTTTCTTCAATATTCAAAATTGTATAAGCTCACTATTTTATTAAATCATTATCATATTAAATCATTATTTTGTTAAATCATTATTTTGTTAAATCATTATTTTATTAAATCATTATTTTATTAAATCATTATTTTATTAAATCATTCAATTTTATTTTATTCAATCATTATTCTATTAAATCATTATTTTATTCAATCATTTTTTTATTAAAACATTATTTTGTTAAATCATTATTTTGTTAAATCATTATTTTATTCAATCATTATTTTATTCAATCATTATTTTATTCAATCATTATTCTATTCAATCATTAATTTATTAAATCATTTCTCTTCTTATGTTTGATATCGTATAATTTCTAGGTATTTTCGAGAAGTGGGAGCTCATAATGTATGGAACGAAAGAGGATCCAATCAACCTGAAAGAATCGATGCCCAAACGTCCGACTGTCCACATTCCCGCTCAGGGTCTTTCCACCACCGACTCCGACCCCTCCTCCTCATCTTCCGCGACACTTGACAGATGGAACATGACTGAGTCCGCAACACCGACCGTGACGCGTCCCAAACCCATCAGCACTCTCAGACAAAAGCCAAAGCCGGGTCTCAAAACGACCCCAAAACAGACGAGTAAAACTACGAAGATGGTCCCAGCGAAAACGAAGATGACCTCTACGAAACCTTTCGCGACAGTAACACCCACGCGAGGGATGCTTGCAGGAGGGGTGACTGAAAACGTGACAGGAGATGCAACACAAAACATGACAGTGAGTTTGGGGTGGAAGGAAGGGGTAACGGACATGGTTGTTACTGCTGAGGGTGGGGTTGAAGTTGGGGGATCTGCAGAGGGGGTGATTGAAACGGGAACGTCGAACGGTGCAGGGACTGTGTTAAACGTGACAGAAATGCTTCAGCCGTCGTCGCGTCCAGTGTCACCGAACGTCACGAAGTCTGTGTCTCTGACTTCGGTGACAACTGAAGAGGTAAATTGTTAAATGTAAAGGAAGATGTCACATATTTGATTATGAACCACTTTACTCTGTTTTCTGTGTCACTATACTCTGTTGATTGTCTGTATCCTTTTGTTCCTAGGACCACAAAGACTGCTTTGGTCCAACGCTCGCATTTGCTGTTGTGGGTCCATCTACCTGCAGTGACCTTCCTCCATCACTAATAAGGACTAAACTAATTACTGGCTTCTTTCCATTGGCATTCTCACTCTGTAAAGTTGTTTCTTTTTTCCCTGGGTTTCTGTGCTGAGAGTGCCTCTGAATAGTTTTTCCGCAGGAGGTGCTATGTATATCTAAATACACGATAGCTGATTCATCCTTCGACACACTTTGTTCCTTCCAGCCCTCATACCTCCGTCAGTTGTTCACCATCCAACCACTTTGCTCAACCCATTCCTTCTCTGCCCTAACACTACTCTCCCCTTGTTTCACCTCGTAACTAACATTTCCAGATTGCTCAATGCTCCATAGCCATGACTGTTCTGGAATGATCTTACTTCACCATTATCTTACTTCACCAATATCAGACTTTACTTTTGAACTTACCTTTACCCACCTTAACCTTTTGTAACTTACCTTCAATATACTTTGCATAGTCTTTCCTGTTCCTTCCTGGCATTACCTTCGTTTTATCTTGTTTTATCCTACCTTATGTTACCTAAACTTTCTTTAACTTATCTTGAAATATCTAAATTTCTCTATGAAATTGATGAATCTGTGTTTTCTTGATTGCAGGATTTATGTTGATGCCTCATTTTAGTTATTTCCATATTTATTGACTCGATAATGTTCTGACCTTTTTTTTTATTGTATTGTCTTGTTTTCTATTGTTTTCTATTGTTTTCTATTGTTTTCACTCATTTTCTATTGTATCGTAGTCTACTGAATTTGCATTGTGCAGTTTTATTCTGTGTTTTACATTCTCGTTTCTCTGTCAGCTATGATGTGCAGTGGCACAACTAATCAATGTGTCTCATGTATTTTGGGTCCCTGGAGTGTGTACTGTGTGACCAAAATAGATGGAAAGCGAGTTTATGACTTTGTAAAAAAATGTAAATAAATTATTTATTGTTTTTGTCTGATACAATATTTTCTCAGTTGTTTTGGGCAATTTTTCTCTCTCCAGGGAACTATTCTTCCATTTATCTGTGATATCGAATGCACAAATGACGGATGCTCCGGTCCAGGAGCGGAAAACTGCGTCGCGTGTCAACATGTTAGACTGAATGGGTAAAAGCTCTTGTGACACGTTTCGTCTATTTGGACGGTAGTAAAATTGGGAAAGATTGTATGTCCATTGTGGAACGTAGGAGAGGCACTCAATTCCCATTTGTCAGCCATGAAACAGTAATGGATGAGTCTCAGGGGATGCAACACCAGAGCATTGCTGACAATCACCTGACCTAGTTTTGTAAAGAAGTCCTTGCATGAATTCGTGCCACAACCTGACCTAGCTTTAGCTGAGTCATTGTGTAAATTGTTGCCATAGCCCTGACCTAGTTTTGTAATGATATTGATGATAATTTTTATTATTTGAATGATAAAAATAATGATTATTATAATGCAATGTGGTTATGGATGCTTTTGCCATCTAGGTAACGGAAGAATTGGGCCATTTGTGATATTTATTACTTTCAACTCTAATTGATATTCAAGTCCCTGAGGTATCCTGTATAGTGTATACCTTGGGACAAGAAGATGTTGAAATTTATTTAAACTGTAATATGTTGGCTGAATATAATATTGTTACAACCGTTTTCTTGCACATAAAGTGCACTCTTTCAGCAAATTTGTGAAGTTATGCCCTAACCTAACCTACTTTTAGCTTTCAGTCAGTGCATGAACATCTGCCTTAACCTGACCTAGTTTTATCTTTTATGTAATGTGTAAATTTGGGTTCTAACCTGACCTCGTTTTGTCTTTCAGTCAGTGTGTTAACCTCTGCCCTAACCTGACATTCTATGATTCCATAAGTGGCATGTGCCTTCCATGTGAGCCTCCATGCCTGGATTGCAATGGACCAGCAGAGGAGAATGGGAAGAACTGTCACAGCTGTGCAACCGGCTACTTCTTCCACATTGAAGGGAACTTATCCAGCTGTCTAGAGAACTGTCCCTCACAGTACTATGCAGGTACAGTTCTACTGGGTTCTCTCCTCTTGATTACTCTTATGGCAAATGTGACGCTGTGGTGTAGTGGTATGTTTTCTGCGATGTTCCCTCTAATTTTTTTGTACAGTGTGTACAAAAAATATTGTGTGTCCAACATTTTATTAATGGATCATACTTTTATGCACATGTCTGAGCTGAATGTGATTATTATTAAATTAAGGTAATATGTCTAAAAGTCTATGGTGATAAGTTCTGATAATGTAAGAAAAGTCTCTTGTCTAAAATAAGGGTACACATCAGCCAAGGAACCAAAGTTTCTGGAGTAGGATAGGCTGCAGCCGGCTATGAGACGTGATTAATGTAGTTTTATAAAAATTGTGTGCGCACACTAAATTCTTGTATGTGCTGAATCGTTTTAGATGCGGTTGAGAGGTCTTGTGTTCCGTGTGTTCCGAACTGTTTGGTTTGTGCTGAGGATCCTTCCAACTGCTTCCGCTGTGCCGACGATTTTGTCTTTCTCGATTTGACCTGTATCATTGCCTGCAAGCTTTCCGAATTCCGCGATGATGACAGCAGGTCTGGTCTGAGTTGTTTGGGGGAGCTTTTAGGTTCGGAGTAATCCGCTGGCTGTCAGGCCTCAATAGCCAAGGCTGTGAAATTGAGGTTGTTAACTCTTGATGCTCGGGACCAGCTCCCTGTCTGACTAAAGAGATTGTCCGTGTTTCATTTTGGAAATTGTTTTTCAATCAGTGATCACCCATTCAGTCAGTCAATCACTCCATCACTCAGTCAATCACTCCATCATTCATCCATTCATTCAATCATTCTATCATTCATTCACTCATCAGGTCAATCACTCTATCATTCATTCACTCATTCAGTCAATCACTCAATCATTCATTCAGTAAAACACTCAATCATTCATTCAGTAAAACACTCAATCATTCATTCAATCAATCAATCAATGATTTGCCTCTGGCTACTGGCTGATCTTAATATATTTCTTCCATGTCCTGCAGCTGTCGTTCGTGTGACGTGAGCTGTGAGTCATGCGTTGGACCTGAGGCATCTGACTGTGTCTCTTGTGCCACAGACAGACTCCAGGAGAACGACCTCTGCGTCGCCAACTGTTCCGAGGGATACTACATCGAGATCTCAGACGTCACTGGTCTCCTCACCTGCCAAATGTACAACAGTCATTTAGTCTCTCTCACAACAGAGCTGGACCGATATCGCATTCGGCCGATTATGCTGATACCACGTATAGGCGATTATCAATATAGCAGATACTGATTTTGAAGCCGAGTATCTTAACATTTGATATATAGGACCATTTCTTTTGTATGATTACTATTTTAAAACATACATTTATTTATTTTTGCTGTAGTGGGGCATTACTAGAAGTATGAGCCAGTACATGGTATATTTTTAAGTCATCTGCCATCTAGCGAGTGGCATCAGACTTAGAAGCATGAAAGTTTTAACATCGATGCCGATTATTTCTACCAATACAGATCATTTGAAGAATAAGTAGATTGTTCAAATAATCAACTCGTCTATGCGTGTGTATGGATATCGATACAGCTCTATCCCACAATCCTTTGGATCAATGCATTATAGTGCAATAAGACTATCAATTAATGGTGCTGGACAATCAATTGATTGTGGTATACATTGTAATACAATCAAATGCTGTTGTTGGACGATCTATTGCTTACAGTGTACACTGATTGTACTGTTACTGATTTTACAAAGCAATCAATGCAGTATTATCAAGCAATCAATTTATTCTAGTGCTGGGTACATTGATTTTACTTGAAGTGATTTATCTAGTGTAATATATATATATATATATATATATATATATATATATATATATATATATATATATATATATATATATATATATATATATATATAAGCCCTATTCTTTCATTTCCAATCACATGTATTGGGGTATATTCATATATATGAATTATGTGTGACATGTGTGCATGGAATTTTAAATGTGTGTGTAAATGTGTATATATGTGATATAGGGTTTGATGTGTATACATGTGTATGTATTTATGTGGTGTAAAATTTGGTAAATGTAATAAATTAAAAAAAATTAGTTTTTTGTTTTCCTTTCTGCTTCTTTGTAAGTTTTTTGTATAATCTACTGTGTAATAAATAAACTTCACATTTATCTTTCTTTTCATATGAATTCCATCTGGTGTTGTCACTCTCGTATTGAGTAACAGCGGGTGAATAATGTTTTGTGAAGGTGTCATCCTGCTTGTTCGACATGTTTTGGTCCGGGAGATGATGAATGCTTCGCCTGCTACCATCCTCTGAAACTCTCTGCAGCTGCATGCGTTGAAGATTGTCCTTCAGGTCAGTGTGGCGGTGTGGGTGGAGTTGGAGGGTGTTGGTGGTGGGTGTAGTGGAGGTTATTGGTGGTGGTGGTGGTGGAAGGCGGTGGTTGGTTGTGGTAGTGGAGGGTAATGGTGGTTGTGTTTATGCGCCCTTAGTGGTATATGTTGGTTGTCTGTTGCCTGCTGTATCCATCAGTCATCAATCATGAGAGTAAAAATTTTAAAAAATAAACAATGAGGATGATGCCATATAATATATTAATTATTTGGGGCGCTTTTGCCAACTGGGACAAAAGCAATGAGTAGGATAATTTTCAGACAAATCACATCGACAGTTCGCAACTTCTAAGTCCCTGAGAGATCCTGTTTACCAATACTAATAATAATAATAGAAAGAATAATTATTATTTTAATATTAGTCTGGACGATACTTGCTAATTTGTACACGTCGTTTGCAGACGTCTGATTAAAGAATATACTTACTTACTTACGTCCTTTTGTTATGCCGATGGTGCTAATAATAATTATAATGATTTATTCATTCATTGCGGAAATTTATATAGCGCCCCTTAAAGGCTACTACTCAGGAGCGCTCCCGACTCAACATGGGTGCTGAACAATATTAATAATGACAATGAATCTTTTACACAGGACACTTTGAAGACAATGATGCCACATGTCACACTTGTCACGAGGATTGTGCGGCGTGTATTGGATCACAGGAGAACGACTGTCTCGACTGCCGGCCTACAAGGTTTCTCATCAACTGTCATCAATTGGGTCTTTGCCAGCTATTGTCATTCATTAAATGTATTTGCATCAGCGTTATTATTAAATCGTTATATTCTTTAAGAAATTCCCTTGTTGGCAGTCGTCTTGAAATGTTGCGGCAGTTATAAGGACTGACTAGTCATCATTACGAGGTATATGGGAATCGAACTCAATTCCTCAGCTCTGTTACCCATTTCTCTATGGCCCCTAGATTAGATTGGGTTTAGATCATTTAAGACATTGAGATGTGTTACACTCCATTAACTAATTAATTAATTAATTGTAGGTTCTACTTTGACGGACGGTGTGCCGAGAATTGTTCGGAGGGTCTGTTTCCGATCGACGTCTTCAACCACGTGACTGGGGGACGGACGAATCGCTGTGAGCTGTGCCACGGAACGTGTCAGACGTGTTCCGGTGGATCACCTGTCGACTGCATCCGATGCTTCAAGGGTCTCGTACTGTCATCCGGTCGATGTGTGGCACACTGTGAAACCAAGTACACACAATTTTTTTACCTTTTTATTATTTATTTATGTAATTATTTTTGGTTTATTTTGTAATTATTTATGTTTATTTTTTTGTGTATTTAACTATTTATTTATTTACTTATGACATTAATTTCTGTGTTTATTTATATATTTGTTTATTTATTCAGTTATGAATTTTTTATTTACGTATCTATTTATTTTATGTATTTATTGATATATTTTGTTTATTTATTTCAGTCTGGCTGTCATTGTCTTTGTCTCTGTCCCTATGCTTCTCCATTCAGCCTCTATCTTATTCCTTATCTGTTTCTGTCTTTCTTTACGTGCCTCTGCTTGTCACTGTCATTTCCTCTATATCTCAGTCTTTCATCCTCTACCTTTCTCTCTATTTCCTTTCATCTGTCATTTGTCACTTTCCTTGTACCTGTATTTCTCTCTGTCTATGTGTGTCTGTTCTTCCCTTTCTCTTTCTCTGTATCGCTGTGGTTTCCCTATTTGTCTCTTACCCTCTTTATTTTTTATTTATTTGTCTGCATCTCTTTCTATCTCTGTCTTTATATTTTATTGTCTTTCGCCCTTCTTCTGTCAATGTGTATTATCCAGCACCAATAAAACCTCATTGTCAAACTGACCCATAAACATCTTCTTGACAATTTATTTTCCAGTAAATATCAGGAGGATGACCATTGCTTGGAGTGTCACGAATACTGTTCTGCTTGCTATGGTCCACTCGATGACCAATGCCTAGAATGCCAGGCTGACCATTACCTGCTCAATGGTCAGTGCTTGACCGATTGTCCACATGGTCACTACAGAGTGGACGGCCAGTGTCAGCCTTGCAGTGTCGAATGCAATGGATGCTTAGGTAGGCACTGTCTTTTTACTTTGCTTCCGAGATTTATTTTCTGGGATGGTAATTGCAATTGTAATCTTTATGTAATTATAACTATAATGGAAATCAAGATTGTCAACATTTGCACCTATGATGAATCTCTATATATTATATTCTAAATATAATTTTACTTTAAATTGTAATCGAAAAGCCACTCTATGATTACATACAAAGCATGAACAAATGATGACAAGTTATTACAGGAGACGAATTTAACTGTAAGGCAGCCATGCAAGTCGCTCATCACCTCATACTGCTAATTATGTCAATCATGATGATGAATATGATAATGATGATGATGATGATGATGACGACGACGGCGATAACTTTGATCTTAGGTGAGTTATTGTTTCTTGTAGAGTTTGGTCCTGATAGCTGTATCTCCTGTTCCGATGACTTTGTTATGTTTCATGGAATCTGCACTGTGGAAACAATACCCGAATGCTCGTTCGGACAGTTCTACAATGCAGCTGAGCTGGTCAGACATTTACGCTGATTGTAATTGTATCGTAACATTTGTTATTTCTTTCATGAGCCCATTATTCTGAGGTAGGAAGATAAGATCAGTTGCTTAGTTGCTTAGTTGCTTAGGCTGATACCAAGAGGTCGAGTACATACTTTACTGTGACTTTCTCCATCTTTCGTAATTGTAAATTCCACCCTTCCAATGTGCCACTCGAGAGCCAGGCGCATGGCACCGATCTATTCGCGAGCGCTGCGTCAAATCAGAGAGGTTGTCCAAGAGAGTAGTCCAAGACTGGTTGCCAGAAGGGCAGAATAGCTGTTAAGATGGGTGTCATTTATGTCGAGATTTGGAAGCTAGAGGAGCCAATCTTTTTGCTAATCTTACTTAGTGGGTTGAAGATTAATTGTAGTAACTAATGGAGAGTTCAGGTAACATAAAATATTGTTATTGTTTAATTATTCATCTTCAATTAGCAGTTGGAGATGTTAATCTTCTGTTGAAATATCTTATGGTGCTTAGATTATACTGTGTTAAGTTATGTTGTTGTGCTGTATTGCATTGCATATTGTATTGTTCCTTTTGCTCTTTAAGTTATGTGATAGAAAATAATAAGATTTTATAAGTAATAAAATTTAATTATTGTGATTGCTTTTCTCTCTGTTATATAGTTCTGTGAGTCATGTCATGACTCTTGTCAAACATGCAATGGAAGAAGTCAGAGCCAATGTCTTTCTTGTTTTGCACCAAAAGTGCTGCACACGTCAACCGGTCGTTGTCTTCCTTGTTGTGTGGATGTTGACATTGCCGAGGATGTTCCACTGTGCTGCACTTGCAACCATTTTCTTGGTATGTCAGCTTCTTTGGCATACATACTTACATGAATATACATGTATAATTACTTTAATTTTAATACATACATGCATGCATTACATCAATAAATATTGATGAGGTGATTTTTTGATTCTGTAGTTTTGTTGTCTGAGTAGGTGTAAAATGGAATGAAATTAAATTGTGCTAAAGTGTTTCTGTTTAATTAGTGTTGTATAAATGGCTGATTAACTCACTGCTATTGTCATCTGTTTAAGAATGTTGGTTTTTTGCTGTCACAGGTCTATGTATCGAGCTCTGGAATAATTTGCGGCCAGAGATCGCGTCTACCGAGCACTTTACGCCATTTCACATGGACACTGGACAGCGCAACATATCTACATCTCACCCAAGTACTTCAATTTCAATTCCATCGGCCGAAACCACCCCGGTGTCTCGAGAGCCTTCTTCGGCATCCGATGCAACTTCCATTCCATCAAGTTCTGTCACAACGCGATCATCATCTTCGTATTCGAGTCTGCAGCCAGTGAAACCCATATCGTCCAAACCAGTCACAGCATCCCCTTGGAAAACTACTTTTCGGTCGTTAACCTCTCCAGGTCCATCAGAGGCAGTTGTTTTATCTACTGCGACAACCTTTTCATCAGACACCCTCAAGCCACTTGCCAAGAACTTGACGCCTCTGCCAGAGGCGAAAAATACTGATGAATTTGGAGTACGTGTTTTCTCTTCCGTTGTGACATTTTTGTCATCAACCACTGAAGATGAGGTTACCACGGCGATGGAGGAATCTGGGTTGCTGTCGCCGTGGGTGATGGTACTGTTCCTTGTCCTCTGCCTTGGCACGGTTTGTGCGGTCGCTTTTATCGTCATCTTCTGCTGTCTTCAGGCGAAGGCCGGGGACAAACTGTGCTGGTCGAAGCGGCACTACCGTCAGGTGCCGGTGTTCTATCGTGGTGCACACCAGGTGGCAGGTGGTGGAAAAACGGTAGACGCAACGGTGACGGCATTTCGCCAGGTGTAGCGGATGAGCATCCTTCCTGTTTGCTAGATCATGGCGGCAATTGGCACTGGCACTCTGTCAGGTGTCATGAGGTGGCACGCTGGCAGTTGTTACGCCAGGCTGGCATTTTGTGTTATCACCTTGCTGGCACCTTGCTTGGCATGGCAGGAGATGTGCTGGCAGTCTATGAGATGTTGTGCTTGGCAGCACCCTTGCTCTGACAAGGTTGGCACTGGCACTTTCGATGGTGTCGAATGTGAATGTGGCTCTGCCCGGTGATAGAGTTCGATGTTTTTTCTGGTGATTCTCTTTCGGAAATAGACACCTGTCAGTCTGGCTTGTAATATCACCAACTGATCAATGTAGAAGTTGTGGTTTCATCACTCCAAGAGTTTAATTTCTGCTTGGATGAATCCTTAGGAATATTGATGGTCAAAGCTTTCAAGTATCTTTCAACAGTGTTGTTAAGCTGGTTCTCGCTGCTGATGCACCTAAGTGTTAGATATATATATGTCTGCATGATCTACCTGCAGAAAGACTTTTGAGCCATGGCAATGATGACAGTACAACAGGTCCACAGGGTACCAGTCTCATTATATTCTAATTAAATGTACATATTTAGCCATAGACCTAACTCAATTTATAATCACATTTTCAGTGACAAATTAGCTTCCATGATATGAGATTCAAAATAGTCATCTGATAATGAGTCTAAAAGAAAATCTTTAGTAATCTAATTTAATCAAATCTGATGATTACTAATTACTGAACAAGTAATGACGGTCTTTCAAAAATAGAAAAATTGTTCCAGAATATCGTCATTAATTTTTTATGTGTTGCACATCCATGACACATGAATGACTTCTGTCAAGCTATGCTTTATAGTCACAAATGTTAGCTTCAATTGTTTAAAGCACTAATTGCAAGGATGGGGCATCAGCTTATTGTGGAGCATAGTCATGTCAGAGGAGATAATAAGAGAAGAATGAAGTCCAGTTAATCAAATGCCAGGGAAAGAAGGAGCGTATAGTGGGTGTCATTTAGGAAAAGAGAGATTGTACTGTGGATGGTTCAGGGCTAGAGGTGAGACTTTAGTTTAGACTGGAAAGCCTGATGTCGAATAGACAGAGCATCTTGAGGCATGTGATAATGAGTAAGTGCTGAGTGATATTGATGCAGGATCTGTGAATTTGCAGAATTCAGGAAGGAAAGCATTCCAGAGGCAAGGTTCAGTTGTAATCGGTTGAATTTGAGATTAGTGAGTGTTGTAGGAAAGACTCCAATCAGAAGATGGCAGAGTAAACTGTGGGGTAAACAGCTAGAAGGTGGAGAATTTGTGAAAGTGTTTGACATACGATTTTCATCATTGGCATGTTGCGGGACAAACTTTGTAAGTTTGTCGTTCCAATGTTTATCGGTGACATGGTCTCATGTTTTTGATCTGGGCTTTATGTTAAGACTGTAGGATTTTTCTGAAAAACTTGCACAACTACTGTGATGTGGTCACTGTACAGCTGGTCTGTAGTTGTTCCAGTGGACCCTAGATGAATTACAATGATTGAGAGCCAGTAAGTGGTGCAGATAATAAAGTTATGGTGTAATTCATGAAGTTTGTAGTGGATTGATGTTTGACATATCTGCATGAGTAAACTGTTTAAACGAAGACATAATTTACGTCAATGCAATAGTTGTCTAGAAATTTTCCATTTTAAGCAATGTTAGGTAAAATTGTACCATTTTTAGGTCTATGCTATCCATACATACACATGCATAGGGCCTACATGTGCAATATATATAATTAAATGCCAATATATGTGTGCTTGCATAATATATATGTATATATATGTATATATATTGTATTCATATTATATATATATATATAATGTTTATGTATATATATATATATATATATAAATGTATGTTTGTGTGTATCTATGACCTTAGATTAAGAAGGATTCGGTTTAAATTATTGCAATAATTGGCTTTAAGAGAATGAGTTTTCCTAGGATTGATTCTTAAAGTCATATTTGACAGCTTATTGCAGGTTGTGAGATGTTTTGGTACAATATGAATTTTGGTACACATAGGGCATAAATAGGAAGTCCATTAAGTTATATGTGCCCTTATGTATTCATTTACGAGTTTTTGTATGTATCTGTGTATATATATATATGTATGTTCGCTTGTCTGTATGTATATGTGTGTGCATTCATGTATGTATACGTGTTTTGAGTATATATTTACTCGGTGTCGCAATTGAACTGAAACCATTTTTGTGCTGTCAATAAATCTGACCATTCTAAAGATAACTCAATACAATTTTACGAATCATCAATGATATCCAAAAATTGCATAAAATTCTACTCGTATGGTCCAACTTTATGCACATTCAAAGTTGGACAATCAAAATTCGACATTTCACACATGTATGAATTCATTTTTTATATTTTTTAGCGTTACATTTAGACAAAACATGTAGACATTAGTATTTAATATTTAAGATTAGTTTTGGTCAACTGTTGTGCTTCAGCTGATGTTAAAACAAGTGAAAGTAAAAACATGGGTTTTTGGGACCCTCTTGTATTTACTGTTGGTAATCTGGTAGACGCGCAATCGTTCCATTGTCTTAAGAGATTTTTGATTACGTATCATTGATGATGTAAACTTGCCGGAGTGGAGCTCGTCAAGGAGGACTCGTTCGAGTGATTAAGCAATATTTCATTTTTTGCCTTTTTGTCATTTGTTTCTCAATTTTTCAGTTGTGTCTGTGAAAATTGTATACATTGCATTGTCATGCAAGCCTGAAATATGTGCAAAATTTTATATCTGTAGGTTGAGGTGAACATACCTGAAAAAGAGTTGAAAGATGTCCGACGACTGTACCGTCCGTGACAAACTTTACACAAGCCAAGTTAAGTAAAAGAGGGTAAAGACTGTCTTCAGCTCGAATATTTGCTCTAAGTCGATCTCGCTATACATTGATTACATGGTTAACAGATCCTTGATCAAAGTGATTCCCTTTTTATTTAATTAGTGTCAGAATTGGCTGATTAATTGCTAAAGCAGAAATGATGTCAGTTCAATTAGGACATTGCATATGTATCTATTTGTTTTTACCATAACTGCTTAGGTTGCGTAGAGAAGCACTGTTTGGATATGTCATGAAGCAGTTAACTGATTGCTGTGATGCTTTTTATTTGCCCCAGAACATTCAAGCATTAGCCACATTAACAAATGCCTCGTGTATCTATGTTTTTGTGTACATCTGGCTAATTGTGAAGTGCTTTCGAAAAACATGACAAAGGATGTGCTGTACTGGCATTATTTCCTTTAGTCGAATTAAATAGCCTGCAGTTGCCTTGCCTTTTCATAGAGACACATAACAGATATATGCAATAACCCCACCTACTGACAGCGTCTTGTAACATACGAGTCATTGCCTCAGGCCTATTTGACCACACCTTTTGTTTACCTGTTGATTGTTAGTCTATTTATTGTTCAAATATATGACAATTTCTATTTGCATTGTTCGTTTTGCTATTGTTTACTATTTGTCGTTATGTGGCACATTCCTCTTGACTGCATTTCTAGACGTCTGTACATAGATTTTTGAGGGTTTTTTCACTTCCGTTTTATTCTGATGCCAGTTGGGTTACTCTGCTGCCTCAGATAAAAGCTTTGTCTAAATTCCAGTTTTCTACGCATGGCATTATGCATTGCCATGTAGTGTAACATTTATTGTGAATTTATGTGGAGCCTCTTCAAGTCAGAGGTTATGGTGTAACTCTCAAGCCACGTGAGGAAGTATGCAGAGGATACTAATTTGTGTTAACCTTAAATGTGTTTCTCTGGGGTATATTTACTTATGGTTTAGTTGATTAGCAAGTAACACCAACTAATTCAGCAGTATTGCAGAGTTTTGTTACTGAGCAACACGTACAAGTTTCCTGACATATCAATGAAGACAAATCGTCTTCGAATGGGCTCAGCAAGATTTGGTAGATCCTTCAAGCCACAAAAGAATAGGATTTGGGAAAGGAAAGAAGACCATAAGTAAAATCATGATCATTTCCTAGCAGCTTTCGTACTGTACATTTTTTTGGTAAATTTAGCACTTTAATGTACAGGGTTATAACAGTGCCCTCCTAACAGCATTGTAGGCCCTCCCTGTGCAAAGCAGGGCATCAGAGACTCTGCCCACATGCATGCATAACTTTTAAATGGTGAATGAAATTAAAATTATAGATTTGTACTTTCAATATTCACTTTGTAGCAAAATGAATGTTTCAACATAAACAAACATATTGTAAATCAAAGGATAATTAACAATTGCTATGGAAGAGTATAACATATGCCTTTTTAAACACAGAAACACTTCAACATAAAAATCATTCGTACACCTCACAAAGATGATGCCATAAGAACTACTTGCTAGCAATCAACGCAAACGTTTTGTGAAATTTCTATGCAGAGAATGTATTTATGAATTGCTTGATGTCAGTGGTCTTCAGGGTGTCGTTGAGGACCCTAGAATCGTGGAACCCCTGGCGACTGCCCAGCGTGCACATGCTACTCGATACCGAGCAGAATGATTTTTGGCTATAAAGCATTGACCCGTACTCAGTACTACATGCATGTGAAGCCGAGGATATGTGGTGAAATTTGCTTGTGCAGGAATTGTTCCGTTTCATGCACGAATGTTACCCATTCTCAAACACCACAGAGAAGTTGAAACTTTTTTATGGATGTGAGATTGTGACAGTTGAATAAACTAGGAAATTATGAATTAATTATTGATGTTGCTTGAACCACGTATGTGCAGATATGTTACCCATTGTTTGTTAGCCTCAAGAAATATTAGCATTAGTTTTTTAGTTTTGTCTGTATTGAGCAGTGATATCTTCAGACGTTTCTGTAAACAAATATAGGTTGGCCTATAGTCGTTAGATTATTTCCATGTGCAGTTGGCTTCTTTAGTAAGATTTCTGTAAGAGGATTTTCGTGTGAAGAAAATAATTCACTTGAATATTGCATAAAATAATGAGGCATTACGATGATTTTACAGATGATTTTCGCCTTGTAAAGAGCAATCTTGTCGAACTCTGTTGACGATTTTCTCAACACCTGTTGACAATCTTGTCAAACGGCTATGTTTTGTTAAACTGTTCATGTGTTATGAACACCAGTTCACTAAGAGCTATTTGTCTTGAACAGAATAAGTGTAATTTTTTTCCAGAAAATCAGTGCTTTTTTTCTGGCAAAATTTTTAAATTAATAGATAATAAAAATGGTTATTGTGCAAAAACTCTGCAATTTGAAATAAAACTTTACAATTTCAATTTTTTACATTCTAAAACGAATAAGTAAGATTATGATCATTGTGTCCTATCAAATAAATTTTATTTAGTAACTAATTTTGGCATCATTTCTTTCGACAATAGGGCCTATGGATGCGTTCCGACACCTCTTTCCCTAGAAAAAGAGCACTGAAGGAAATGGATGATGATCTTTTGAACGTAGGATGATCTGTTTACATTTGTAAACCTCTGACCTGCATGTGTGTAATAGTTGTCTATGATGCATTTGTAAAAGCCACAAGTGAAGCTGTATAGTTGTAGCTATGCACAGGCAAGTGAGTACTTAATTGTTGCTCTTGATTTCTAAATATCCATTTGTGTTCTGATTAGAAGTTTTGCTTCTCTTTGTCTCTTCAGTTTTGTCTGGCATTTGTTAGCATCATGTGGTAGTTAATTTTCTGTGCATTCTGCAGAAATTGAAAATGCAAATAGCACTCAAACGCTATTTTGTTTCACTTTGGATTCATATGGCATCTTGTGGTTGAGGTGCAATTTGTAGGGTGAGGTATATGGGTTACATCCTCTCACAGATTCAGATTCTCCTTATTGGGATTCGTTTTCTCCCTTCGCTCTGATCATGTCAGAGATTTCCACTCTCTAATCTCTGCCACAGATTACACCATTTTTTTGACTGGATGCCCACAGTGGATTGATCATTACAATGGAAGATATAATTATAGAGTAATTATATTTATATGCATAGGGAAATTGTAGCGAACCTGCTGTTATACACCAGTTGGCAGAGAAGTGTATAGATGAAATTAGAGCTTTGTATGCGTATCGTTGAAGATTTTCACTTGTTTGTAAAATTGAATTTTTATAAGTCGATCGTCATCATTTGTAGAGTTTTTTTGCAGATACAATTTCTTAGTGTATTATTAAAGTTTGTTGTTGTTATTATTATTATTATTATTATTCCATGAACAGCAATGGTGACAACCGAACAAGTGTATCAAACGGCGAAAGTTGACAGCAAACTGTTGGGTCACATCAAATCCAGAAAACTGCGGTACTTCGGGCAATTCGTGAGACAGCCTAAAGACAGTATTGAGAACAGTGTGATATTGGACATTGTGGAAGGAAGCCGAAGTCGTATAAGACTGCTGGTTTGACAATGTCATGGCGTGGACTGGCGTAAAAGGCACAAGCTTAATGAACATCGTACGAGACAGAAAGCATTGGACAGCACTTTCCCATTCATGTAGTCAACCGTCGCGAAGCGACGATGACGATATGACATGACATGTTGTTATTATTATTAAACTGTCGTTTGTAATGCACCTAGCAAATGAAACTTGCACAGAACTGCGTAACAGGAGTCTAGTCATAATAAATGTTGAACAAATAAGTCTTAAGGTTAAGTTTTAAGAGAGATAATGTTGGTAATTTGCATGAGACAACATTCTTTAAATCAATCAATCTGCTTTATTGTTACCACAGCAGTACAGTAATACACAATTATATGGTAGTCGTACGGTGAGTAACTATGGGCTGGCCTGTCGCGGGTTTCACTCTCGCCACTCCTTCTTCTTGATGACGAGAGTATCCGGTGGTTCTTTCCTTTATCACCAAGCTCAGCAACACGACACACTTGATGGTTTTAATATGTATATTTAATAATATATATATATATATATATATATATATATATATATATATATACCACTCATCCTATCTACACGTACTAGAGTTATTAGTGTCTTTTAGAAATGTTTCCCTGGTTTACGTTGGAGACTGGATTCCCAACTACGTTGATTACCCTTATCTCCAGAACGACCTAGCGTCTCCCCCAGTTCCGAAACAAGTCCCTGTTCCTTTGCTTGCCACGCTATATGAATCCTTCTAGAGGCGATTTCCTTCGCCATCTCAAACGCAAAACTCGTATCTCTATTGGACGACAGGTCACCTGCAGAAGCCATTACTAAACCCTGGGTGGTCGGGTCTTGGCGTCCCTAGCGTAACGTCAGAATCCTAGGGGCGTCCAATTAATGTTTGATTAGTGGCTGTTATGTAATAAGGCTGGGCCTTATTAGCGTAATTGAATTCCATTACTACAGTTATACCGCCTAACAGATAGCGCCGTTCGTATCGAAATTGTCCCCTATTCATAATCCGTGTCAACCAGCCGGTCCAGGCCAAATCTTCAACTGATTCATGAGTTTCTTGTCTGTGGGTCGTAGAGATGGAAGGGGTAGGCGTCCGACTCGAGGTGTCGTGTTTCGCTGCTCGACACTCTGTTGATATTTGCATATTCCTTAGTGTCTGTATTGAGGCCTTCTGCTTCAGGCGAAGCCCATTGATGTCTCCCATCTCATTTGTCAGGTAGAAATTCTCATCTGTAGTCCTCCTACGCTTCTGCTGTCGATCGATAACTTTTATATAGCGCCATCGTCCAGGGTGACATGGCCCAAAGGAACATCATTTCCGCTTAATACAGGGTCTTCTTCATAAGTCATAATATAACATATATAGCTCTTTATTGTGCCCATAAAATCAATTGCAACAGCACGTGATATGTCATATTAATAACATGTTTGGACTTGGGATACAAAAGAAAACCTAAAGGGACAAGGAAATCTCGCTGCCCGAGCCACTTATGTACCAGTACGGTTAGATAGAGGTAATAATAGCTGAATTGGAAGTCGTTAACATTTCAATTGAAGTGTTAACATATTTAGCATTGTCTAATGCTATACATTTTAACTAAAAAGAACAAAAGATGACAGATACCCAAAAAGTGTTATTCTATTATTTAATACTCGGCTCACTGGCGAATTTTTAAGTAAGCAACATCAAGATGTCGTTTATAGTGAGAAATTTCGTCAGAGAGAAGATTGTAAATAACTTCAAAAGTTCAAAGTCTTGACGGAGTTAGCGCTATTCATAAAGCAATGCCGTCATATTAAATACAGGACATAATTAGCGCAGAGGAAGTAGGCCTACTGTAACAGAAATAATAGGCTTGATAATGGTTTTAGTTTATTTTCAACTAACACCAACTCAGTATGATTACAAGTAGGCCTACAGAATAAACGAATGATGATAAGTTATGCCAGGAATATAATTATTTCAAGAAATGGGTAGGCCTACTTAACTCGTGAAAATAATGGTACGCATATATATATATATATATATATATCGTCTTGTCATCTGTCCAGTTTGAGTGTATCTTTAGACAGGAGATCTTGCCCAATACATTGCAAAGCAACAGATAATTTAACAAAGTTAAGTATTAACGTTAAACGTATATAATTATATAAACGCATTCACCCAACCTATGCAGCACGAATAGGCCTATACAGAAAATGTCACCATGTGTGCCCGTTTTCCAAACGCATATAGGCCCTAAGTCCTATGTGCAATTACAAAGTCATTGTCTTGTCATTAATTATTAATTCTCGTCGTATGAGTTGCAATGTGAGCTACTGGCCGACCGCTGTTTGTCGGTCTTTCTTTCGTCTACAATGCATTACCCATGCAATGCTAGTGCATTCGTAAACATTGTTTCAATGTCCATAGGCCTAATCGCATACACTCGGCGGCGCCATTATCCGGGAAATATCTATGTCATAATTATAGGGAACGTGAAAATAAGTAAATAAATAATGTAGGCCTACTTACCAGACTGAACTGGCGGTACTGCATTACATAGTTTCTCAAGCAATACGCGAAGCCTGCTTTAGAGAGACAACGGCATGCAGTGTTATGCAACGAAAGTTATTTTTTGACAAATGATCTTGGGAGTATTTCAGCAGTATTGTGCACACTGTCATACATGAGCTGTGACGACTAATAAGTGGCTTGACTACAAACTCCCGTCACGAATAAAGCCAAAAGATTGGCCACCAAAACCTCCGGATCTCTCCTATTGAGAACTTGTGGAGTACCAGTATCGAAATATCCTGTGTCAAATAACGTTGATCAGCACCTAACGAGCGGACGGTGGAGATCAATAGGAGTAGGGACAGTTCAGTCGCTGATTCAGTCTATGTCGTACAGAGTCCGTGCTGCCAGTAAGCAGAGCTAAAATAGGCCTATTAGGCTATACGCCAATAGCCTGCGTCTGCAAGACCTAGTTTTGTGTTATAGTCTACTTGGCCAAATAGTTTATTTTTCAATGTTTTCATAATGAACAAACTGTATCGCATGGCAGTTTTTTTCCGGGATACTGGTCCTCTTCAATTTTTTAAGATATATAATGACAACCACATACCGAATCAAAGTCACATTTGTACCAATATCATACATGTGACTTGCGTAGGCCTATGCACTGACAAAATATCATAAAAATATGAAGCCATTACTGAGAACACACATTTTTGAAAACGGTGAAAGAACTTTTGTGTCACCCTATATAATTTTCTAGGCCTATGCATGAGAAAACTGTTAGGAGAAAATGTATTTAAGAAAAAATCTCAAACATTAGGCCTACTGTAAAATTAAAAGCTGAATCGAGAGGAGGTGGTCGAAATCCAGCCAATACTGCAGTAGGCGGCAGGCCTAAAATACGACTGACAAAAAACAGGTTAAGTGGAATGATAAATTTATAGAGAGATGGCCAGGCGTACAGACAGACTGGGAGACAGTCAGTCGGACGGATAACAAGTAGAATTGATGTGCCATACAACTTCTTAAAAGGGTCTTAAAATGGCATGTCAGCTAATTACCTTTCTCTTGTGCTTAGAATTTTTTATGACTTATAGGTCTACGTCTGCAAACGGATAAACATGCTTAATTTTTTTCCTTAGGCCTATCTTCCTGTTGCTGTAAGGGCTGTGTGTATAGCCTATGCGTTTCTAGACGTTGAATGCTAATAGGGCCTATTCTACTAAATAATTGGACAAATCCTTTTCTCTTTGCAATGTATTTGGTGATTATATATAATTTATAATTTTATAATTTTCCTTTATTGTTCAGTTCAAACTAGCAGCAACGCAGTATGGTTACCGACACAGTACGAACAAATGATGTCGGCAGCCATGCAGATCGCCCAGAGCGCTATAAGTGTAAATTTAATTTAACCAGTAGGCCTATACAGGGCCGGGTATCGAACCAGATTCGTCAGCTCTGCGCTCCGGTGTGTTATCCATCACTCTACGGTCCCACTGGGCCATCTACTAGTCGAATTTAAATATGAATTTGAATTTAAAATTTAAAGTCGAATTTAAATATTGCAGTCATGCAAGGCGCCAATCTTGTTATACATCTTAAATCATAATGTATAGAAGGCCTTCTATACATTATGAGCTTAAACCAAATCCGCCACCTACCGAATGAGGAACAGTCGACCGTGCGGGGATACTGGAATTGAACTAGCGTCCTCTGTTCTGCGTCGCAGTGTGCTATGTTTGCCATCCTTTACTCTTAACGCCCCTCCCCGCAGGTTTAATATTTCCCGTATTCTCGCGCCGATCAGCCGATATTTTCGTACTTGCCTTTTGGCAATTTAGCAACTTTCATAAGTCATTTAATTCCAGTTATTGAGGCATAGACCTGATCTTAAAATAAATTTTTTAGAACATTTTTGGTAGTATGTTTTGGTCTTTTCTGCTTTCATGTTAACGCTGCTAGCGTTCCTTCGTGATTGTTCTCAGGCTCTTCCTAATTAAACCCCTCTAAGCTCAAACCTGTCAAAGTTCAGTCGTGTAATTAGCGTGTATTTGCTGCCGTAGAGGATGTGGATGACAAAAAGTGGTAGTGTATGAAGACTAAGTTCAGCAAATTGTGGGAGCTTAAGGGGACAACAAATCCAGCTGAGCTCGGATTTGCCATGGGTAGGCCTAAAGTTTGATGCGCATATAATATATAAGCACTATTAGGCAGACTCCAAAGCATAGTGGCATAGATGCTGTTGTTAATGCATTAATTCAACGAGGCATTCATAAATGGGTGATTGGTCTCAGACGAACCACATAATACATAGAGTATAATGATGTTTGCGTTCTAAGTATGCAAGTGTTTCAAGAGTTTCAGAGACTTCTCAGGTTGCTATTCAATATCTTAGACTTTGCACACAAAGTAGGCTATACAGTACTATGACATCTAGCGTCAGACAAAGCCCATCAAATTATTTGCACAGTACATAATGATTGAAGTACGTGGGGTTCAAGACAGGTGAGCTGTGACGGGCTACTTATCCAGAAAACCCCGATGGTGAGGCTAGTGATGGGAGTTGGGTTTTCTCTCCTCCCCTATCTTGGTTACATTGTTAAGGGCTTTGAAGGGATCGATCAATAGTTTCGTTTACACTAAAACGACAATGCGGGATAGCAAAGATAATTAACACCGCCCTCCTCCTTTATCCAGGCATGTGACTGGCACGCTACTGCAAGCAGCTGCGGAGTTAATGGCATCGTGCGAGTGGCGAAGTCTATTCGTAGCATCGGCGACCTCAATTTTAACCGCTGTTCGGTATCGTAGGATTAGAGACCAATTTCAATGGTTTGACGACTGCTCACTGCTCAGCGGTATAATCACTGAGAAGAGAATTAACGGTGACGCCTAATTCCAGGACCTTGTGAGACACGATGCAAAGCATTGTAGTGATGACTGAAATGAAAGGGCTGATGCGAACATACTGAATGGATAGGTGGCGCGTCGGAGTGTAGACACGCCAGTTTCGATGCGCCTCTGAGCTATATCTTAAAGAGGCGCAATGGCAAATATTTTGATTGATTGATTGATTGTGTACGCTTAGAGAGGTATATGAGACAAACTAAATGAGGACTGTGACTCCAAATTCCTCCATGGAATTTCCTTGAGCACTGGATGGTGCCAATTTTCGTTCCACAGGGTTCCACATGGGAATATTTACTTTATATGGACTATGTGTATTGGGTAAAGTAATATGGCATCGAATAGTTATATATAGCACTCTTCGAGATATGTACTCTGCGCTAGCCTAAGTGATTTAACTGTCATTACTAACGAATATGTTACACCAGTTAGCAAAACAGCACATAGACCTAAGCTGACAGAGTCGCCGGTGGTGGGCCCACGCACACGCATACAGATGACATGGATGCTCAGAATCTCATTTGGGAATGCTGCCCTGACTAGGATGGTTACAAATTAAGGACTGTTTGCAAGAAGTCGAGCAATGTATACACCATCCGAATAATTGCTTTAGACTTCTTGATTTGTCTGCTGCTTTTCACTGCATGGATCACTGGGCTTTCATCGTAAGCAATAAAGACAATATGCCATTACAGGCTTTCAGGGCAGTTGCTTCTTGCTTCTCTTGAGTGGACCACCTGAAGCCTGACAAAAAAGGCAGAAGCAGGCTTTTAGCGGAGTGAGAGGTTGAAAGGGTAGAGCTGATTGCGTTCTGCTCACTCAATCATCATCAAGATAACAAAGTACATCAACGATGGGTCTGTGGTTAGGACAGAAATCAGTCTGTCGATAGGACGCGGCTGCCTTCTTCTTGATAAAAAAGTGATCTCAAGTAGTTGTTTAAGGACAGATAAGACAGGAAGAGTTCTCAAGTAGTTGTTTAAGGACAGATAAGACAGGAAGAGTTATTGAGGTTTTTACGCTGACTGCAAGATTCCTCGGTTAGAGGACGTTGCTGATATATATTTATTTAGCCTGTTTTTAAGCAACACATTATGCGGTTTCTTTTTCTGAACGCTTTAGGTATGCTGCAAATCACTTATTTTCCCTCTTCATCCAATCCATCTACACATAATTATACGTGCGGGAATTCAGGTCTAAGGACTCCAAATTCTAGTAGTGCCTCAGTCGACACAATCAGATTTTAAGAGGACGCTACAAAAATTGGGCTATTAAGCATAGACTCTATTCCAGGTTAATTTGCAGTGGTTCGTAAATAGTCCAGGCGTCTTCTGACTCGCTTCAAACCCTTGCTATGCTGTATCAATTCCCACCTGACTAATCTAAGCGTGGGGCGCCAGCAAATCTCTACCGACTTTTCAACGCCATGCATTTAGGGAAGCAAGATTACTTATGCTAATGACAAGTCGCAAGATTCATGATTGTTAGTCAACATTTTTGCTTACTAGAGCTATTACAAAGTCGAAGTCGTAGAAGACCCAGAATCTGCTGGTTTGACAATGTCATGGCGTGGACTGGTATAAAAGGTACAAGCTTAATGAACATCGTACGAGACAGGAAACATTGGACATCACTTTCCCATTTATGTAGGACATTGGACATCACTTTCCCACCAACCGTCGCGAAGCGATGACGACAATGTGACATGACATGACATGACAGAGCTATTAACTAAGAACTAAAGGCTAATATCAGCATTATAATACCTGAATAAAATGCTTCAAAAGTATTTTGAAAAAACAAAATAAAATTTGTATTTTTAAGACACTTTTTTCTAATTTTTATTAATCAACATTATGTTGGCTACTTTAATCGCTATTCGCTAATGTAGGCCTACGCATCTAAATTGGATTAGGGTACTCGACGGTGTTGTACAGTTTCTTTTGACTCCAAGCGTTGATAACATTGTAATGTGGAATTGTAATTAGTAATTTCTATTGCGCTGGTGTAATGCACAAAGTATCAAACGATGGCACGCCGATACCAAGCCATAATAAGGTCAGTATTTAGATAAGTCCGCAAGTACATGCAGACTATGATGGATAACCATCAGCAATATGAAAGACATTAGTTCTAAATTAAGTACGAAATTGCGAAATTACGACTGAGTGTAGCGCACCTACAAGGGGAGAGAGTTACAGACGTAGGTCAAGCAATCTAGAAGCTCTTGATTTCGCTACGACCAAGTAAATATGATCAGATGGTCTCGTCGAATGATGAAAAGTCTGGAAAATAAGAACTGATTTTAAGAATAGTGGCTGTCAAAAGATTACAGTGAGCCACAATTTGAAACTAATTATTTTTTCAAGAGGATGCCGATGCAAATATTTAAGCTAAGGGGTTATGCTAAAACGAAGAAAAACAAAATCAAACAAAACAAATCAAACGAGCAAAACAAACAACCATGCTAAACTAATAAAATTATTTTTATTTACTTCAGCATCAGTATTAAAAGATAGATTATTTATTATTATATTTATTATACATAGATTATTGTGGCTCTAGACAAAGAGTTCAGAACTCTGCAGCATGATTGAATCATTATAGGCCTACCAATTAGAAGCGAGTTACAAGAATCTGAGTCACTGGAAAGCAATGCATTTACCAGCGACATCCTTGAAGACATGGTACAAGTCATAACGCAAATTTTATTCGTATGTCACGAATGAACATTGTGTTTGCCCTAGAAATACTTTTTACATGGTCATTGATACAAATGTTGGACTAATAATTCTACCATGTCTCTCACTGGCCATGTAAACAGTATCTAGGCCATGAGCAACATCTGCCAGCTCAACAAGTAGCCTAATTATGTCGACCAGTTTCAATGACTCGAGCTCGTCAATTTTATTACTTGCTCTGAGACGCCACTAGCAGAAATTCCGTCGTTAATGGGTTGAGCAGTTAATAAAACAGAAGGCGAAGACAGATACTAAGCAAATGTGCAATACCGACGTCAGCTTGACGCCGAAGGGGCTGCCAGAGGAACAACAGATGCAGCTGGCGATTTTCCTCCGGCTGATGGGATGGAGGATGAAGAAGCTCGATACATACAAGACACCTGAGATTGACTCGGAAGCCCACCTCAACACGGATACGATCAACTTTATTAGGTTATCGGCTTATTGGAAGTCTGATAGGAAAACAAAATTATGTATATATTATATATATATATAAATATAAATATATATAGTTTGACAAGATTAGCGTTTCCCAATCTTTTTGGGCCGTGGAACCTTTTGAAAATTTTTTTTGGGCGGAACCCCTGTCCAAATTGAACATATCCTCTTGTATATAGGTACAAACGCTCTATAATGCAGACAGTAACTTTTACAGGTGTAGGACTTGATCGATAATAACACAAAGCTTTCCGTGGAATACTTGTCTTCACCTCACGGAACCCTAGGGTTCCGCGGAACACAGCTTGGAAAACGCTGATATAGATAGACGTCGATTGATGAATAGATAGATACTATAATATAGATAGATGGATGAATAGATAGAACTGATTTTATCTGAACGTATATATTATCATGTGTTTAGTGCATCAGTGCATGCGCTGAGGTGAACAGGTGTTTCTGGTAGTCTTGCCTGGCATAGTTAAATAGTTGGTCGGATAGGCGTACGCGCTGCACTTGCGGCGGGGAAACACTTGTCATCTGATGTGGTCGATTGAGCTGTGTACATTGTACAAGATCATTTTCGATTATGCTGACAATGTATACAAGATTGAGTTGAAGTTCAACTAAACTGATTTCTTGTGCTTAGGAGAAAAGCGAACCATTGAAAAACTTTGGGCAGCGTCAACGTGAACTATTTAGTCACCAGAAGTTATTTATTTATGAGTATACAAAGCAGCAAAGGAAGAGAGTTTGATTTAGGTCTCAGAGAATGAGAGACAGAAAGACAGACTGAACGAAACATGCGGATGGATGACTTGATAGACATATAGATGGGCTTTGGGAGACAGATGTGGGCAGATGGAAAGACAGATTAGTAGGCAGCTAGGTAGGCAGGTATAGACTATAGATAGGTGGTTAGGCCCTATATAGAGAAACGTGATGGCCTGATAGATGGATTGATAGACGGATAGATGCGGGCATAGAGGTAGGTTTAGATAGATGCTTACTATAAAGGTAGCTCGACATAGACAGGCAGGTGGTCCATTGGTAGGTAAAGACATGTACGGAAGCGGCAATCCCAGGGGACGAGTCGCCCAACCTTTTTCCAGAGGGAGGACAATTTATACGTGTTTCCCCCACATTTTCTAGTCCTCTCATTGGGTGCCCCCCCCCAACCTGTCAAGCGAGATCGCCGCCTCTGGACCTGTAGGTTTGTAGACAGGCAGACATATAGATCGACCAGCCGATACTGAAGTACGATAATACTTTCAAGGTAATTTTTTATCTACTGTTTTCACTTTCAAACAGAAACGATACGATAACACAAGCAATTGAGTAAATGAAAGGTTGATGAAATCGAAGGCTGAAGAAACACTCATTCTATTCGTGATTGTCTTTCCCCATTATCTTCCCTCATTTTGTTCCTTCATTGAATTTCCCCATTATCTTCCCTCATTGTCTTCCTTCATAGTATTTTCTCATTGTCTTCCCTCATTGTATTTACTCATTGTCTATCCTCATTGTCTTTCATCGTCTTTGTCTATCCTCATTGTCTTTCATCGTCTTTGTCTTTCCTCATTGTCTTTCTCGTTTGTTATCGGGATAAACACCGGGATTTCAGCTGCTCGTTCGTCGAAGTGTCTCAGTTGTGCAGCTTCACTCCTGCAAACAGAACAGTGCACTTAGACACCAAAGACATCCAGAACACATAATACCACGACTAGAACACATTCATAGTTGGCCAATTACTACAATGTCCAAGTATGCAGACCGGTATAGAGTTGAAGCAGAAGAAGAATAAGGCATAGGAGGAAGAGGAAGTTAAAGCTAAGAAATGGAGTACTAGTAGTAGGAGAAACAGGAGAGGAAAAACAGAAAAGCAGAGCGATGTTTTTGATCTTAATTTAGATGATACAGCCTACGTATGTACATGTGAGAGATACCCGTTCATTCCTATGGAACAACAGGCAAACGCTGTAGGTGAATAGCTGTAGAGGTTGGCTATTTATGCTTCAGTTTTAACGTATATACTATGCTTTCACACAACATTCTTAGGATTAAGTTAATCGCGTCTTTACCGGGGAGGGTAAAGGGGTGGTGGTTAACTGGTGATGATGACAATGCTGATGATGAAATAGAAGACGAAAGCCTGCGTCGGGAGTGCCACTGTCTTAAAGCGGCGTTATAAAAATATTTGACTATGATTACGATACTATGATTATAAGCAATGCCCCCAATAAGGATAAAATTCACGGCAAATCCCGGCTTCCGTGACTTCATGAATTTATACTATATAATACAATGCAATAGAACTATTATTACTATTCAATATTGCACACACGACTCTACGGCAAAACGCGATGGCGCTCTAGACCTTGCGAATGAAAGACTTGCTCATTGATAGCGCTGATGATTTGAACGGCGCTATGTAAATGGTTGATTACATTACATTACATATTGATCAGAATCCATATGCAGTAAAATAACTTCCTGAGTGGAGAATTATAGTATCCGCACTCTCCGCGTTACAGGTCACGCGCTCTGTAATCAATCGGCCACCGTGCTCCTTTTATACAATGTTCTGTTATGTCTTGTTATCTTTTAATGTCCAGTACTGCTTGCACTCTGGCAGTGCCAGTCCCAAGCCTGGGTAAGTGAGGATGGCGACGTTTAAAGGTCTCAGTTATCCCACAGTGTCGTTAAACTGAATCTCACACTGCCGCCTATTTTAATAATGTTATTATATTCTACGTTGTGCGATATCACGTTTTGTTAAGTATTATATTATATTAAATTATGTTGTATTTACATCTCTGTGTTATGTTTGGTATCGTATGACTATGTCCTATATTGTTGTGTTATATTGTGGTATTAAAACACTGTCAAACCAAACGAAACACTAAGCCGATCAAACAAGATCTCGTACTCTACAGATCTACATATAAACCCATGTGCCGTAATGTACACTGACTTCTTATATGTTGTTTAATATGCCAGGTCACGTTATGCAATGCCTTGCCATTAAATGGAAATTTCTGATAGGTCTATGGAAGCGGCGCTATGTAAATTCTCTATTTGTCATACTCTCACGGAGACCTATGTCGTCGCCAATTTTGCCGACGTGACCTTACTACTCAAAACGAGATTTCGTGTCGTTGCATGCGTTCGCGTTCAGCTAGTCCAAGATTGACCGGGTCGCTTTGAACAGAGCCTCCCAATCAACTTAATTGAATCTGGCATCAGAAGCACCATCGCCTGATTCTTGGGTGGACAAGATGGCGGATTGTGTACCAAAAGATAAAGTAATTGATCCGCACGCATTCAATATCCGCTCGTGTCTTTTGCAAGGTTTCGGCGAATAGGGATTTGTTCCGCCCGTGGTCCACGGCCGGTCTCACAATACAAGATTTCCAAAAAAAACAGTCACCGAATAAAAAATGAACCCATTCGCTTATTTCAGCTCCTTTAACAAATTACTATGCTATGAAACGCTAAAAATACTAAACAGTCTGAAAATAAAGTTAAGTTAACCTGCCTAAAATTATTGTTAACTTGAAAAGAAATGTGACCGTTCTCTCGGAGAATAAAATCACCCAGGACAGAGTATTTCAACGAAGGAGATGAGATTTCTCCTTCTGGAATCTTTGATTTAGAATATCTATAGTCTGCGACTCTGCGGGGTCTCGAGCTCATTCTAAACTGGGGATGAAAATCTTTTCAGGAATAGAATTTCATGGGAGAGCGACTTTTACGAGGAACCCTGTAATGGACACTGGCTTACAATGACTTGACTTGGATCCTTCACTTGGAGCCTTCACTTGGATCTTTGAATTGATCCATCGATCCTCAAATAATATCCCTGACCTGGATCCATTTCTTGGATCCTTGACGTGGATCCTTGGCTTGTATCCTTTGCCTCGATCCTTGACTTAGATCATTGATATTGTCGGCCAATTCTTCAACCTGTGTCCACTCTTTCCTCGGCCATGTCATATCAATTACACGACTCTAATGAAATAAGCCGAAAGACTTCTTCGCCGAAGATGTACAGCTCGGTCTCAGAGGAAGAAAAGAAGAAGAAGAAGAAGATGTCCGGTGGATATAGGAAGACATCGTCCAACTGAGAGGAGGAATTGGGAGGATCAACTGGGAGCGAACGCCTCCATGAATAAAGTATGCGTAATTGCATGCACTGTATTGCTTGCAACCGTCTGTCTTGCTGTCTTCATGTAAGCTTGCATCTTGCATGTATGCATTATACATGGCTGTATGTATGGATCACTGTATACTGTCTTGCATGTATGTATGCATGCATGTGTGTATGTGTGCATGTACGTATGTCTGCATGCATGTATATGTGTATGTAGGTTTGTATGTATGTCTGTATGTACGTATGTATGTATGTATGCATGAGATGCATATATGCATGTATGCAATGCATGTATGTATGTATGTATGTATGCATGTATGTATGTATGTACGAAGTTATAAACTATGGATCATATATATTTATATATGTACGTTACTCGTTTAAGAATAAGAATTTTATCGGCGGATAATTATGGACCAACTGTGGCCGTATTCGTGGCAAAACAGAAGTTGGAAAAGGTTGGGATGAAGCAGAGGTGGAAGATCACAAGGAGAAGATGGCCAATTTCTGCCACCATTCGTCAATGAAATCTCCAGAGACATTTTTGTTTCGCGAGAAGCAGCAAAAGAACTCCTGCGTAATATATACATTAAAAATAAGACGATCCGAGGCAGTAATTGACATCAACCGACGCATCCTGTGTAGGATTATCTATGTATATGTACACGGGTATTCGTGTATACGCATTATGTAGTGTGCATATGTGCACGAATATGTCTGCATACTTGTTGGTCTTTCTGCATATGTATGCAAATATGCATGTCTGTATGTTACATATGTAGTCTATGTGAGAATGTAACATATAAATACAGCATAACAATATTATTCTGTTTGAATGCAAAGGCTACAGTATTAATATCAGTGTAACCACAACGTGTGATAACAGAGATCACACAGCGGTTTGTCAGATTGGAATGAAGCGAAGATATAATTGGAAATATAAACACCTAAGTTTGCCCCCTTTGCCGCCCCTTGGTAAATGTCGCTAGTATATATGAACAAACGACTCGTGCACCCTTCAGCTGCTCCGCTTCAATAACTTCGTATACCACATCAAAACGGTTCACCTAAACCGTGGTTATTTCATACCGAGCTACGATTTAATTTGTTCACTAGTTCAGAATTGTTTTTTGTGTTCTGTTTCACCTTCATAAAAGCTGCCATGATTACTAATCACATCATATGGTGACCCGATTACTGGATTTGTGTCCTTTTGGGGGTTTCTTCCTCATTGGTTCCTTTCCTAAATAATTAGATAATAGATTTGAAGTATACTTGAATTGCTTGTTGGATCAATAAAAAAAGAGTTGCTATTTGTTAAGTTGCTATTTTTATTACTCTATGCAACTACTCGTTGTATGGCCACTCCAGTTTCAAATCACTTAAGTCTTCAACATATCTGTTGAACGTTAAGCGCTATTCGCAAGAGTAGCGATGATTGAGATCCTGATTTCACTGCGGATCTTCCTCTCAATCTATTGAGGCCAACATCAAGGACATCCTTAAAACTCAACTCCATGTCAATTTTGTGGGACGTCTCAGACTCTATTAACCGCGCCGCACTTGTCGACCCCAAAACCCGTTGACCGTCAATTAGATTACGCATCGGTGGAACTTGTCAACGCCGGAAACGGGTTTCTCGTATTTGAACGATTTCCAATTACAATCTGAACGTCTTTATATATAACTGAGCAATCAGTGTGCACAAAAACCGCTGACAGCGTGACACTGATCTCCTTGAAAGAGAAATCAACCGACCGCGAGGAACGAAAAGCAATTTTAAAGAGAGTGCGATGTTTTGGAATGGGTGATTTCATACGTCTGGAATCTGTAACTGTATTTCAATCGATATTACACATCATTTTCACGTGCTTCGTATTGTAATAGAGGCTTATGAAATGTGACGTAACTTGCGCAAGACAATAATGTGATTAAATGCATGCAATGTAATTATATCGATTGCCTACTGTAATCTGACGTAATGTAGATATTCTAGATTAAGTACATATGTACACGCATGCGTACACAAGTACTTACATAGATAATGTAGGCTTGTAGGTACATATTGAGTAGGCCTACTTACTAGGCCATCCCGATTGACAGGACCCAGAGTCTCGAAGGCCAATGGCACAAAGCAGTATGATGGCAAAATAGCTGTGTATTTTGATGTTTTTCTGTCTGTTGCGATCTCAGCAGCAGCACCTGCATTCTCAGTTGATCTGGCGCGGTATGACTCTGCTAGGGTGTCGATGACAGTGGCATCCCAGGCAAGGCATTTGCCACCTTCCCAAGGAATTATTATTATTAATATCATAATTATTATTATTACTATTATTATTATTATTAGCATTATCATTATCAGCATTATTATTACTATTATTATTATTATTATTATTACCATTATTATTAGTATTTTCATTATTATGGTTATACCTGTTAGTATTACTATTTTCAGTATTAGACCCTATTTTCATTATGACCAGTACTACTATTTCCATCATTATTATCACTGTCACCAATACTATGGCAACTGCTAGTATTCGTGGGAGAAGTATTCGGAGTAGCAATAGTAATAATATTTGTAGTATTAGTGGTAACAATGGTACAAGTGGCAGGGGAAGGAGTGGTTGTGGTCGTATGGTGGTGGTGGTGGAAGCGGTGGTGGTGGTGGTAGTGGTAATGGTGGTAATGATGATAGTACTATTTTTACCATTCAATATAACTCTGACGTCTTTTTATGACATTGTTTGATGCTAGCCTGTCCTAGGACTGTACAGTTCGGTCCTTTTGCGGTTCTCTCCACAACCCCTCTTTCTTCCACTTCTACTCTTCCTCCTACACCTCTTCCACTTCCTAGACGGGGGGGGGGTCACACCGACTCAAGGTCATCCAGTGAATGACTTAGGGGTTAATCGTTGCACCATAGAGACGCTCGCAACGACAACATTGCTGTTCGATAACAGATTATCAACAGCCATTATTATTACTATTTTAACCGAGAATGGTGGCCGAGCGGTGGTGGTGGCATTGGCCTGGTTGACTCACAGAATTGACTCGTTAAGGCGTCCTCCCCTTCCTGCTCCACTTTAATCAACATGGCCATGGGGTAGCTGTTGTTGGCGTGTCTCTTGGCCGCCTGAGGGACGCGCAACTTGTTCAGGTAATGTCGTAATACCTTGGACGTTGAAGACTGCGTCGACGACAATGGAGGCTGGCGCTTCTGTGGCTCGAGCACCTTCCTGAAATCAACCGAGACAGACATACGAACTCAGTCCATAGGCTGCATTTGCCCCGACTCCCTAGTGTTCACATATATAAATGTACGCACTCAGTAGTAGTTATGTCCATGATCGCATCCATTCATGTGTAGAAACACGTGCGCAACAAAACATACATACACACATACTAACAGGTGCACATGGACGCATACATTCACGCATAGATAAACACATAGCACACACGCACACATAAGTACATGCTTGGATGCATACATACATGCATAAACACGCGAGCATTTGTATGCGCATACTGTATATATATATATCGATATATATATACATACTTGCGCGCATGAAATCAAATATTCCTACATACATACATAGTAATAAATACGTACATACATACATACATGCATGCATACATGCATATATGCATAGATTTTACAAATGATAGTCACATACATGTACAATGTTCATACAATCCTACATTCCTATTATGTGAAGGAGAAACTGTGTATGGCACGATAGAGAGGGAAGAAATGATAAAGACATACTGATAGACTTCATAATTATGCAAACTGCAAACAGCGTTTGCAGGCAAATTGAGACAAACGTTTTCTCAGTTGCCATCAAGTTATAAAAATTATCAGGGTTAAGATAGTTTTTATCTCACTGCTTCAACGTCTACAGTTATATCTACCAAAGACCAAAGTCTACGTTGCGCATCTTCAGATGACATTGACCTCTGTGAGGGAGGAGTAGTTTCATCAATTGTTGATAGGTGTTGCCAGTGAACAAAGTTGTTGCTGGAAACATGGACGATGTTTACATTAGATTGTTTGACAATATCTCCTTTCCATCCATAATCGTATTTATAATATCTCTACAGCACATTATGATTACTGTAATTAAATAAATTATGATATCTTCGTTTAATTTTAAACTGACAAGCAGATGTATGATAGCAAGCACAGTATGATTGGATGATGACAAGTTATTACTGGAGTCAAATTTAACTGTCGACAGCAATGCAAGGCGCCCATCACATCATGTATGACACGGTCTGTGAAGTCAGTCGTCGGGTTAATAACTGCTTGAAGACTGCATTTTGTGAAGTTAAGTTAAGGATTTTTGCATAAGTAACAATGATCATAAGTGGCTGCCGTTGAACTTCCCTAAGAATGCAACTTCTAACAAGTCTAACGTCTTTGAGTTTTATTGCTGATCCTCTGTAAAGTTTGCAATTGTTAAGTATTTAGTAATCGTAATCAATAACTCCCAAATTTTTATTGCGCTGGTCTATACCTAAGTGAAGAAGAGTCAGACAGTTCCATTTCTACTGTCGTACATTGAATGTTCTCCACACAGCCAGATGATAATTCTTTTTAAAAACAACGAAACAACACTAGATGGAAATTGTATGTTTGCTGCGAGCAACTGGACCCAATCAACACAGTACATTCACTCTGAGCTGCTTAGACTAGTATCAACTGCTGGCATAATTATTCGTTTCCCCTAGGCATCTCAAGTGAACCAATAGCCAGGTATCGCGTGCATTAGAGTGCAAATCTTTCTTCTTAGATGCCCAACGTTGTTCATCCATTTTCCAGCTTCCTAAACTGAGTCAAATTTACCTAAATTTCATGTTCTGTGAAAGCAAATAGACAGATATACATGTACGAGCGAATGAGGGATTTTATAGAGCGCATTTGTAGAACCTTTAGACTTCTGTGACGTGACCGTCTATATAGATTTAGCCAGGTACGGCTTAGTACATGAACAACTGGCTGCATAGGTGTTTACCTAAACCATTTGTCGCGAGAGGATTAACAAGCAACAAGAGTGTTTATTGGCTGATTTAACAGAAATGGTACGTGTATTCATAGTAAGACTGTTCCAATGTAACGTAAATCTTCGAATTTTTTTCAGCGCCCACAAAAACCACGTCAGAGAGACCAGCTTAATCACCGACGCTGTACC
>OY365808.1:3859759-4073974 GCA_959347315.1 Bimastos eiseni
AAGGTGACTGACCGACCGATAAGGCTTTTGTAATGACAGAGTTCCAACGAAATTGCAGCGTAGAGAGCTTTCAGTGAGAGGGAACGGAGTAAAGTGCCATGCCATATAATATATATATATGTACAACACACACATATGTATGATATATTATATATATAGTATATTTATACATTATATATATTATAGGCGAACCATATACTGAGCATTGTGGAAACGACAATTGAAAACAGGTGGCAGCTAAGTGGAACTTGACTGACACAGACCGTGCTCAAGGGTAATGATACGATGCGAACCATATGAAACCAGTTCCTGATATGTCAACGAGTGTTCGAGGCGCAGAAGGAATAATATTATGTCGCTATTATTGACAGTGTTAAAAGTGGCGTAAAGATCAATAACATGAGAAAGGTACTATTCATTTATCCATGATGTTCATTAGATCATCGTGAGCATTACGAAATCCAGTTTCTGTGGATAGATATTCACAATTGACAGATAGGAAAGTAAGATAAATTTCATGTGATGAACGTGATTACGAGAAAGAGCCTTTCGTGAGAGGGGATTCGCAGCTACTTCATCCTAGATTTTATAGATAAAATTGAGAGTAGATGGTGTTGCGATAACGCTAGCAGAATAGATCCCAAGAAAGAAAATACTTCTTTTTAGGAAGATGGCAAACTATGACACATGCAAAGTCGAGAGAGAGTGAGAGAGAGAGTGAGAGAGAGAGAGTGACACAGAGAGAGAGTTGGCGAGAGAGTGAGAGTGAGAAAGAGAGTGAGAGAGAGAGTGACACAGAGAGAGAGAGTTGGCGAGAGAGTGAGAGTGAGAAAGAGAGTGAGAGAGAGAGAGTGAGAGTGAGAGAGAGAGAGAGTGAGAGAGAGAAAGTGAGAGAGAGAGTGAGAGTGAGAGAGAGTGAGAGAGATAAAGCGAGAGAGTTGGCGAGAGAGTGAGAGTGAGAAAGAGAGTGAGAGAGAGAGAGTGACACAGAGAGAGAGTTGGCGAGAGAGTGAGAGTGAGAAAGAGAGTGAGAGAGTGAGAGTGAGAAAGAGAGTGAGAAAGAGAGTGAGAGAGAGAGTGAGAGTGAGAGAGAGTGAGAGTGGAGAGAGAGAGTGAGAGAGAGAGTGAGAGAGAGTGAGAGTGAGAGAGAGAGTGAGAGAGATAAAGCGAGAGAGTTGGCGAGAGAGTGAGAGTGAGAAAGAGAGTGACACAGAGAGAGTGACACAGAGAGAGAGTTGGCGAGAGAGTGAGAGTGAGAAAGAGAGTGAGAGAGTGAGAGTGAGAAAGAGAGTGAGAAAGAGAGTGAGAGAGAGAGTGAGAGTGAGAGAGAGTGAGAGTGAGAGAGAGAGTGAGAGAGAGTGAGAGTGAGAGAGAGAGTGAGAGAGATAAAGCGAGAGAGTTGGCGAGAGAGTGAGAGTGTGAGAGAGAGTGAGGGAGAGAGAGTGAGAGAGAGTGAGAGTGAGAGAGAGAGTGAGAGAGAGAGTGAGAGTGAGAGAGAGAGTGAGAGAGAGAAAGTGAGAGTGAGAGAGAGAGTGAGAGAGAGAGTGAGCAAGAGAGTGATAGAGAGAGAGGGAGAGAGAGAGTGAGAGAGAGACACACAGAGCGAGACACTGAGAGTGACAGACAGACAGAAAGACAGACACAGAAAAAAAGAAAAATAGAGGGAGTAAGAAAGAGAGTAAGAAAGACCTGCAATGGATGAGACGAAAATGGATGAGGATATCCAATTAACGAGTCTCGGCCAGAGAAGTGTTAAACAGAGCCAACTGATGGAGGCGACAAGTGCAGGTCATGGTTAAGGTCATATTTAATGAACGACGTCTCCAGTCTATCCAAACCTTCATTTCCTCATAGTCTGAAAAATAGGAATCACTTTTCAGTGGTGCTATTGGATCTGGTCGACTGCCGGTCGGTTTCTTCAAAAGACAGTAATTATGTGGGATTACATTAACGTCTTTTCAGGACATTCACTGAATTTTGCGATATTTTCTTTTATTATCCGTGAATTGAGTTATTCGTCAAATCTATATCCAAGGCACAGTTCCTATTTCTTAAGGATTCCAGCTTCCGTTTTCACACGCACAGACAGAGACAAGACAGACAGAGAGAGAAAAACAGACAAATAGACAGACAGACAGCCAGACATAGGCATATACATGCTATAGGCCTATATAATGCTCGAACGCTATATAAATCTATAGACACGATACGGCATAGCCTACAACCCTAGCGAGTTCAATTATAAAATAAATAGTGGGCCTAATGAGAGAAGCTCATTATGAATACCATGATGTGTGGATTTTCTTGCCAACCTTGGTTCTATGGTAGTGAGGTACTATAGTAAAAGGTTACACCGTTAGTTTCCGAACTACAGAACTTTACATGAAGTTTTCAACTTCTTAATTGTTCATAATAATATTATCTCAGTGTGTTTTTATTACACTCTGCTCAGCGCCTATGGGCGGCACAGTTCACAGAGCGACAATAATTGGATTTGTAAAAAAATGTCTGTAAAAAGTAATTGATAGCAAATCAGTGGACTAAGGAAGAAATTTTTAATCATTGTTATGCTGTTAGTAAAGTTTAAACTACTACACTAAGCGAATACTATTTAGTCATTTTCATTTATTTAATTTGTTTAAAACAGACTTGTGGTGCTGGTTTCTCCTCCTACGATAATGTATATTAGAAAAAAGTTTAATTACAATATGCAATTTCAATTTTGGGCGGAGCGGCAAAGAAATCTTGGCCTAGGGCGACGTATAGCTAAATCCATCTCTGAATTTTCCGCGTTTCGCTCTATTCACTATTATCGATATTTGGACGTTTGTCTAGCGCTAAATAAATTTTCTGTAATTTACCAGAGTGCATTTGAAATTAACTGAGTAGGTGGCAAGTTAGAGACCTGGCCACCCGCATTCATATGCAAAGTCTAAGAAAACTAAGTCGCTGCAATTCACACCCATGGCAGCCTCTATTAGATATAGGCCCGCAGGCCTTGCGCATGCTTCTTTATACGAAACAAGTGACCAAACCCTAAATCATCATTTATTTTAATAAAATTTTGCCCCTCTAGTTTCTCGATAAGCCTGATTATTCTAGATCCCTGCAAACGTTCGTTATGTGATACCTCTGAGCTGTCAAATGGCGCTTACCCACAGTGCAAGAAAGAGGCCCCCCCTTACTCCGCAGGGGCGGAGACTTAGGGGGACAGTAGGGAACTGTCCCCTTCGAAATTTTAGGTGCATGGAGGAGATGGAGTTGCCTATATCCCTCGAAATTTCATTTTTCATGAATATTTTAAATTTTAAATTCATACGGTGTTCTACACTATTCATCCATTATTGCCGCAATATCATGCTTGGGAATCTAAATTTTGTCGACCTACCCCCCTCCCTCAACCCCAGGGCCAAGTCTCCGCCTATGCTACGGTGAATAATCCCGCCATTTTGTTGAGTCGTTAGAGGCATTCAGACAAACTGTTGTTTACATTTCGAGTTCTAGTATCATTATCACCCAAAGCAGAGGGATTTGAACTCGAGTTGCATTGGCAATGTGCTAACTGGTTTCCACTTGGCCATAATGCCATGTAAATGATGACCAGACGACGGGTATGGACGTCCACAGGGTCGATAGTAAAGTGTAGTCCCCGGGGTCACCACGGTCAGCCGCGGCTGGTAGAAGAGCTCAAGTCAAACCCAGTCGCTAAGCTATCGACTGCTAAATGATGACGGCATAACGTTAAGGCTTCGGATTATGCTGACCATGTGTTGTAAAAGAAAACTCGTTTATCTAGCGTCGACAGCAGTTGAACTAGAGAGAGAGAGAGAGAGAGAGAGAGAGAGAGAGAGAGAGAGAGAGAGAGAGAGAGAGAGAGAGAGAGAGAGAGAGAGAGAGAGAGAGAGAGAGAGAGAGAGAGAGAGAGAGAGAGAGAGAGAGAGAGAGAGAGAGAGGACACCTACAGACTCTTAAACGCCAGAATTAGGTGTTCGTGAGGCTGAGAGCAAACCACGATCACGTTGTCCGCTATAGAGGACTCAGACAGAGGCCTAACCCTGTTAGGTCTCGCTTATACACTTGGGTCGGATATTAAACTAGTCCTTTTGACGGAGAGATGCTTGTTCCGTTTTTGGCAGCGTATCTGTGAATCCCGTCTGCTGGTATGTTTGTAGATTGCTTGTGCTCGCCGCAGAGGTAAGAGGAAAGCTGATAGTGCCAGCCTTGATTCACAGAGGTCATGAAGCCCGGAGCGACCTGCTGTCATCCAATACAAGTCTTCGACTGCTGATAGCCCTCTCGCCACAAGTGGCCGAATCGAACAACCTCTCTGACTATCGGCAGAAACAAATCTAACTTATATGGCAGCGTAGAAACGTTGTATTGGATGATGGAAAGGGCGATCATAGATGGTATTGCCTCTAACAGGTAGACTGCACCTACGGATGAAATTAGGACAGAGATGAGCGCTAAGACACTGCCTGGATGAGTAAATTTTTAAACATTGGGTAACTATTTTAGCCGGGGATGGGTCGGGAGCGCTCTTGAGTGGATATTCTTGAAGAGGCGCTATATAAATCCTTCAAACGAACTAGTCTAGGGGCAATAATGTGTTTTAATTAAAAAATTAATGATTTTTAATATTTATTTCTACATTTTGTCAGTAACAATGATTATTCTCATTTGAATTGTAAAAATTGGTGCATCTGTGTTTAGCAAAGTAGTGCGGTGATATGAGTCAGGTGTGGTTAAAAATTTATATATAGCATACAATTTAAGCCATTTTGCCATCTGCCTACGAAAAGGTTTTTAAATTGGTGGAAATTTGACGAAGTTCTGACAGAAAAAATTTGGTACAGTTTATTATGAGACACGGTGTAGATGCTTTGCCTATTTTGGCAAATAATATTAGTATACGTTACGGATAGTTTGCCTTTTGAAGACTATTTTGGCAAATATTTCTTGTTTCACTACTCTCTGCGTTGAGGCCACGGAGGGTTAGTTATTTGCACGAGGGGTAATTTTCTTAGGGGGCTAAAGGCCGGAGGGGGTTACTGCCCAGAGGCTTTTTAACCTGGAACCGTGCAAACCAAAATGGTCCAAAAAAGAAGATAATAGTCAGATTTGTTAAACTGGATCCTGAATGCGAGAATCTGCAGCAAAACAATTCTTGTAATAAATTAGTTTTTCTTTTTTCCATAATTCGAAGTGTTTTCTACCATTCCCAACAAATCGGAATAATCCAGGGTTGATTAATAAAAACAACAATACTAATAAACAACGCAGTTGTACGAAAAAAAGGACTAATGAATCTTCTTGATAACGAACCGTTCCACGATGAATCTTTCACTTCCATATTAAATATAAATGATATTGAATTCTAAAATAATGTAATGTTCTGACTATTTCATGATTTGTATTTCAATGGGATGAATGGGTTGTGACGTGCAATGTACATTGGAGTGGAGTCAGTGGGTGCCAAGTGATTATATGCACAGCCCAATGAGCCTGTTGGGATAGAGACCAGCCCTGGAGGTACTGCTCAGATAGAATCGTTTTTCCTGAATGAACCTATACAAGAACCTGAGTCCATTCCCGCGACTTTGCTATGCTACAAATCGGGTGAGTCGACACTTCGAAGTGTGATCGGTTGTCAAGACAGCGGAAAGGCGTTGACTGATTGTAACAGAGAAGATGCAGGGAAGGTGGAGAAGGAAGAGAGGTTGGAAGGAGAGGGAAAAGGACGAGAAATAGATAGTATGAGGAGGAGCTGGAAGAGGATTAATCTGGGTGGATTGGAAGGATGGATTCGTAGTAGGAGAAGAAGAAAAGAAATAGAAGGAGAAATGGGGATGATAGGAGTAGGAAGATGAAGACGAGCTGGAGAAAAAGCAGGAATTAGGTATAAGAGGAGGAGGAGGAGGTGAAAGACAGGAATAGTGGAAGACGGAAGAGGAGGAGTACGTTAAGAGAGTTATAGGAAGAGGCGGAGTAGAAAGAAGAGGAAAGAGAGACTAAGTGGAATGTGAGAGTTGGGAAGTAGATATTAGAAGGAGAAAATTAATAGGAGGAGATAAACAGGACTAGAGGAATTTGAAGAAGCGGAGGTAACAAAACATAGAAAAACGGGGATAGAAAGAAAGGGAAGATTAGGACGGAGAGGAGATAACATAATAGTGTATGGAATAGGAATGGGAGGAGTTGGTAGAAGAGAAGAGACAGGATGAAAAACTTATATGAAGAGTAAGAAGAAGAGGATGAGGTGGAAGATGAAACCAGGAATAAAATGAGTAGGAAAAAGGAATTGAAGATGAAAACAGGAACAGGTGGAGTAGGAACAAGAGGATGAGGATGAGATGAAACAAGAACAGGACGAGTAGGAGGAAAGGGGTTAGGGATTATTCCTGCAGTAACCAAATGGTCAGCCACCGAGAACGCCTACATGAAATCATATTGGTTCTGATCCAGATAATAATGACCCTCACGAGGACTTTAACAACTCAGTTGGGTTTTATGACAGACCATTTACTTCCACATGCACTCAAATCTATAATTTCGACCGATCATCAGAATCTCATGCATGCATAGTATCACACAACTTGCCATCAATGAGCGATTTCTATGCATTCATCCATATGCTATATTGGCTCCATGATATGGACGTAAATTGCGAAGTATATCGCAGCGCAAATTAGGTTAGGATGAGCGTCGTCAACGAACGTTTTTGCCGAATAATATTGTTCCAGCTGTAGCAGTGAAATGGCAAAACCGCGATGTGAAGTGAACGTCAATTTCGTCCATGTCATACGAATCAGTTTAAAGCAATAGCCATTTGTTGAGTTTCGTGCGTGGGTCTAGCTTTTCTAGCGTGGGCGTTCAAAGCTGATCCTGATATGTGAGGGTCAGAATATAAATACCCAACGGTAGGCCCTATATATGTACCTTAAGAGTATCCAATTCGCACACACACACACACACACACACACACACACACACACACACACACACACACACACACACACACACGCACACACACACACACGAACGCACGCACGCGCACACACACATGCACTCACACACATTCTCTCTCTCTCTCTCTCTCTCTCTCGCTCTCGTGCAATCACCAAATTCATTTCTAATCTGATCCAGTCCGATCCAAGATGTCTCGTAATTATCTGGTCTCCACAGAGCAACGGGCGGTCTATGAAGCTTGAGGGACTACATGTAATCTGATGCTTTTGCATACAGACTTCTGAGGAATTGACGCTGATTAATCGAAACAGTGTTTTGTCTTTTCCTGACGTTGTGTTGACTTAAATTCAACTCGTCTGCTACTGGTTGTGCTGTCGCCAATAACAAACTCAAGGCTGTTGCATTTTAGCTGATTTTTGAGCCTGGCTACAACTCCAGACTCTTTTCCGACCATAACAAGATAACCGTCTGATGCAAATTATACGAACTTATAGAAATAGTCGCCATTGAACGAACCGTTCTTTGTGCATTTTAATAGAGCATCGATAACACTATTTCAGCCAGATCAAGGACCATGAAACGTGAATTTTATAGCTTATCATTGATTATGTTATTTATGGTGCAGACTAAACTCAAAACTCAAGCAGGACTATAGCTCCACAGCAGTGTGAAAAACATTAGAATCATTGCAACAAGATTAATGCATACAGAAGCTGCAGATTAACTTATTTATGAAGGTGGATAGTCAAAGGAAGAGAGATACTGTCTAGGAAATGGTCATGGCCTTATTCTGTGGGACAATTTGCATGGCCACTTAATGGTCTACATGCTAATAGCAACGCCTGTTTTTCAATTTATGCCAAGTACTTCGTCATTGAATACGTAGTTGCAGACTGTCAATTGCGAAGAATATTTCTAATTCCTATGTTTTATTCTGATTATTCTTGTCTTTGAATCCACACGATTATGTAGAATGCTGTTTATAACTCACAATGCGGTGTGAATTAAAGTCGATAATTACTTACTTATTCAAATAAAACAGCAAGCTGCCATAAATTCATTAGCCTCCTTTCCGAACATTGTGAATAAATGCCTGAACGCAAAGTAGACTTTCTTCCCTTGACAACCTTGACCAAAAATCGCGGTGTAGTGGACATCTCAGATATATAGTTACATCATTGTACCGCTCTTGTAGGTGTGTGTGTGTGTAACACTGTGTGTGCATGTGTGGGTGTGTTTTAAGGTCACCGTGGGTAAGTACATTGTCGGACGTATAGTTTACGCATAAGCATGAAGAATGTGGGCTTCAAACGACGAAGACAAGCAACGATAACACGAGGCAGACGGTAATTGGCGTCGATTCAAACTTAGTCAATGCTAAGAGGCAAACACACAGACAGAAGAACACAGAGGTACACATAGAAGAACACAGAGGTACACAGAGAAAGACATAGAGGGACACGTTAAAGGACCCGATGATCTCTCTTCCTAAGATCACATTCATATCCGATAAGGATTTACGAGGTCGATCGACTTCCAATAAGATATTGACGAGGAAACATGATCGATACGCTGATTAAGCTTAGACGGCTGATCGATGGGTCTTTCGCTATCCGCTGATTTCAAATACCTAACACAAAGTAACCCTCTCTCTTTCTCAAATGCGTCGGTCAAAATTATTACGAAGCAATACAAAGGCTTGAAAATCTTCGAAATTTCTCAGGGTCAGAGAGAGGTCGCGTCATAATGATTAGCTTAGCAATTTGCACCACATGGAATCATGACGAAGTTTAAGAGGGAGAAGAAAAAGAAGAAAAAGAAGAAGAAGAAGAAGGAAAAGAAGAAAAAGAATACGAGGAGGAGGAAGAAGAAGAAGACAAGGAAGGAGGAGGAGAGAAGGAAAGAAGGAAAACAAGATGAACAGGAGGAGGAGGAGAAAGAAGAGGAAGAAGATGTAAAAGGAGGAGAAGGAGTAAGAAGAGGATAAAAAAGAAGGAGGAGGAGAAAGAAGAAGAAGACAAAGAAGGTTGAGGAGAGAACGAGAACAAGGAGTAGACAGAGATGAATAAAAAAAAAAACAATTTGAAGAGTAGTCACTTGTATGTATATAACTGGCTATTTATATAGCGCTTTCTAAGAATGTCTCGAAGGCTCTTCTACTTACCGTCATTTTCATATGACATCTTAGGCTGTTTAGATCAATACAGGGTTAGAATAATCGATTACAGATTAAATTTGATCTCTTTTAAAGTATGACCTTTCTTGATTTCCTGCCTATAATGAATGACAATCAGAGATTTTTTATCCTGTTTGGAGATGGATATTGTGATTGCTCTAAAGGCTGACTGATAAACTGATTTCTCGAAGGAGTGACAGCTAGAGCACATGACGGACTGCGTGACAGACTGTGTGTGTGTGTGGGTGTTTGTGTGTGTGTTTGTATTTGTGTGTTTGCGTGTGTGTGCGTGCGTGACAGATTGAATGGCCAGCAGGCTTATAGCCGGACAGCCTGACTTACTGACTACCTAACTGGCTGACTGACTGATTAGCTGACTCACTATACAGTTTGCTTGCTTGAATGGCTGACTGGTTTCTTGATTGATTGATTAATAGACTATATCTATCCTGGATTCCTGGTTGATTTAGTGACTGACAGGTATCTTGATTGACTGACTGGATGACTGGCTGACTGAGTGGCTGATCAAGCGTATGCCAGGCTGTGTGATAGATTGGATGGCCAGTTAGCTGATAGCCAGCCTGCCAGATTGACTGTCTAATTGCCCAACTGGTTGTCTGATACCTAACTAATCGACCGACTGGTGACGTAAAGTATACCTGAGTAGAACCGACCTGTCCTGCTTCGACTTTCTGCAGACGTGAAATGCTCCGTAGATGAGCGGATTGACCATTGAGTTGGCCATTCCACAGAAGAAGATCCACATTCCGTATTTGTTGTCTATGATGTTCGTTTCACCAGCGAACGTGTGAACAATGAACATCACTTGGTAGGGAGTCCAACAGGCGATGAATGCGAGGACGATGACGGTTGTCATACGAAGAGATTTCACCTTCGCCTTGCACAGCAGCTGGCTACGAACGGGACCGCGTGACAGGGTGTGTATGTTGCTCTTGCACTCTGTGACAGACATCGTCATCATCATCATGGTCATCGTGATCGTCATCAATATCGTCGTTAATATTGTCATCAGAATCCTTGTCGTCGTCATCAGAATCATCACGGTCATCATCATCATTGTCATTATCACCGTCATCATCATCGCCGTCGTCGTTGTCATCACTAGTGATGTCGTCACCATCGTCTAAGTCATTATATAGTCGTCGTCGTCGTCGTAAGCGTCATCATAATCATCAATATCGTTGTCGTTTCATCATCATAATGACCATCACAATTTCAATTTTCAATTCATTTCAATTAAATTTTATTTGGTAACCGAAAATACGAAAGAATGATAAACAACAAGTTTTCAAAAATGAATAATCTGATTACATAGAGGAATAAAAAGGCGTCATAGACCCGCTAACCAGGGGCCCGATGTAGAATCTATAAACTGGCGATGGGCTATTAATAAAGTTCACAAATCAGGTATGCAGCAATAGATAGAAGTTAATCTGAACTAATGCCTTAACTAAGGCCTCATTGCAGCCACTGAATAGATACAGAAAAAAACATTCAATGCTTAGAGGTGTCTTCTAGCCAATAGAGACGGCGTTTATTTTGAAATAATCTAACGTTTGATTGGTGTTGAATATTATATGTTGGGAGAAGATTGCATTAATGGGATACAGTACATTGAATGGAAAACAATCAAGTATTTGTGTGTGCATAAGGAGGGTCGTAGGATGTCGAGTTTCCTGCTCGATTGGAGTGGCGATCACAGGTGAGACCAAAAAGTTATTAAAACATGTGGTAATAACCCATAATTATAGCGATACATAAACTCTCCTATTTACATCCGCCTGATTTTATTAACACTCAACAACCCATTTTTTAAATACTGAGAAGTGTGTGGTCAATAAGGGACGTTTGCTATATATCAGCCTTTTTTGAAGGGTGGTGAGTTCCTTAAGATTAGAACTATAAGTCGGGGTCCAAGTTAAATTTCAATAAGTCAAGTATGGATAGATGAAAGAATAATAAAGTGTAGTCCGGATAGAGAGGGAATCAATATGGATGAGCGAAAGAGTATTCCAATATCTTTGGTTATTTTATTAGAGATATTATTTATGTGTTCTTTCCAATAGAGGTGCTGAGCGATGTATACTCCCAGCAATTTGGTAGAGACTACTTGCGTGATGGGGTCCCTTCAGCCAGTAAGATGGGATTTTCTGGGGGACATTACATTCTATGAGACCTAATAGGATGTATTTTGTTTTATCTCGATTCTATACTGAGTTTTAGTTTGTTCGACCGAAACCAATCAGCTACTTTGAAAAGTTCAGAATTAACATTTTGAAATAGAGCATCAATTGATTTATGAGAATGAAACATATTGTAATCATCATCAAATAATACAAAATACATAAAAGAGGATACATTGGGCAAATCATTAACATAGATTAAAAACATGAGCGGGCCAATATTGGAACCTTGAGGTATCCTATGGTAAATGGATCGTTATACCCAAAGACAATCATTAACTGAGAAAATTTGAAGCGCTTTTCACGATAGCGTGCAAAACCAATTTAGCTGTGCGCCTCTAATTCCGTAGGTACTGAGTTTTATCCTGTATACATGGTTAATAAAGGCATATAGGTGGAACGGTCCTGTTGGAATTCATGTGTAGATGGAAATAACATCCCTTTTTTGTTACAAAGGGAGCATACATTAATTTTTCAAAAACCTTTGAGAAAAAAGGAAGGATAAACTGAAAAACTCTTCAATCGGTTCAATTTAAGATTCTTCTCCATTCATTAAGTTGAAGCAATTGATTTATGTTTGAACGCAATGCTGCCCTTAGATCGACCTAATATCAATTAGTTTCTAAAGGTGGCCCGAACGCCCCTACTAGCATCAGTAGTGCCAGTACAAATCCTGATACAAGGATGAGGGTGTCATTACAAATACGTTATTATGTCCTCATATAATTTCATCTTTTCTCTTGATACTTTACGCTGCCTCTCCTGGTCTATTCTAAAATTAAATCTAGTGATATTATTTGTCTATTCTAAAATTAAATCTAGTGATATTATTTGTCTATTCTAAAATTAAATCTAGTGATATTATTTGTCTATTCTAAAATTAAATCTAGTGATATTATTTGTCTATTCTAAAATTAAATCTAGTGATATTATTTGTAGACATAAGCTACTGGTCATTTGAAGTTAGCTCCAACAACGTACGCCTGATACATTGCAAAAGATTAACGCAATGTAAATGTACCCCTACATTGACATAGTATTACGTTCCATTGTTTCAGCCATTGTTTCAACAATATTCACTTACATTGTCACACTCTGCATTGTTTCAACAATATTCACTCACATTGACTTGCTTTGCATGGTTTCAACAATATTCACTCACATTGACTTGCTTTGCATTGTTTCAACAATATTCACTCACATTGACTTGCTTTGCATTGTTTCAACAATATTCACTTACATATTGACTTGCTTTGCATTGTTTCAACAATATTCACTCACATATTGACTTGCTTTGCATTGTTTCAGCTGCCGCTGCCGTAGCTGCTTCAGCTGACGTTTGCCGCTGCTGAACTTTATGTCTGCTTCTTGCTTTATGGCATACAATACGTGACCAGCGTTTCTGATTTGTTTACTGGGATATCTTTATCTCCTCTTGTGTTGCCATAGCCTACGTTTCCCGACAGTAAAGTTGCCTTTCCGTACTTTGCATTACTTTCCTTGCGATAACACCTGCTGGGGAACAAATACCTTACCTTAATGTACTTTATCTTAAGGTGAAGCTGCTTTTCCGTACATTCTATTCTATTCTATTTACGGATTTATAAAGCGCCTCTCACAGTACAACCTAATCAGTACAACAGTCAGCGCATTACCTTCCCTGCTTTGCGATAACGCCTGTTTTATACCTTACCTGAATGTACTTTATCTTGCTTCAAATATAACCTTTATCCACGTTACCTTGCTTTATTAACTTTAACAGTTTCTGCTCTACCTTGCATTCATTAGCCTAACATACATTATCATATCTTACTTCCTTCCCTTCCCCAGCCTTACGACGAAGACTACCTTCCATTGACGTACCGTGTTGATAGTCCCTGGACTTCCGAGCGATCGTGTAGAAGATGAGCGTGTAGGCGACGATCATACTGGCCAGTGGAATGATAAACATGAAGAGGAGCGACAGGGTGCTGTAGAGCTGTTCCTGCCACTGGGCAGAATAAGCACCGTAGGTAACACACTGGTAGAACTCAGCTCGGAAAGGAGCTCGCATCACTCGGAATATGTACGTCTGAAGAAAATAAAGTCGATTGAATTATTTACGTCTGAAGAATTGGAAAGTGGACTGGAATATGTACGTGTGAAGAAATAGAAAGTGGAGCAGTAATTCCATGCAAGGATAACAAAATAGGGTATACGGGTAATTCGCAATTTGAATTTTATCACGTTTTTGGGTGATATGTATTATGTAGACAGAGGAATACATTCAAGGTATAATTATATTAGACACTCGCCTAACCATAATTTCTACGCCCACCACCGCACGACCGTGTTATTCCACAGGAAGACAATCTAGCGCGAAAATCATTTTTAATTAGAGCCCTTATTTAAAATGTTCAATTTCACAGACTTTATTACTTATAGCTTATCACTGACATACCTCATACATGGCGTATGTATGTGTCAAAGTTGCTAACCTATCACTTCATGATCATGTTATTTTTATTTGTTTAACAGATCACCGATCCATCATGGCCTTAGGGTCGGTTCAGCACACTCCGCGCAAGACTCTGTGCTATATTGTCAGGCTGACATTAATTAACTTTTGTGAGTTTTGTGCGTCTAACAACCAGAGTCTACGATTGCCATCACCGCTCGCGAATAAGATGCTGCCCTTCAAGTGGCGCTTTAGAAGCTTTGAGCGTACGATTACTAGCTAGGTATTACTGTAAATGTAGTTGCTCTTTGGTCATTTTCGGCAGCGAGCGACCCTCGATTTTCCGACAGGTGTCCAACGATTCCTCCATTTCTGGGCACATTGTTCACAGTCTCCAACTTTTTGAATTTCCCAAGCAAGAATATTTCCCTGGTGTCTCGATTGTTTTATGACAGAATCAGTCAGTGCATGGCAATTAAGGAGGGCTTAAGCAAAGTTTCAGAATTTCATTGGACCTGGGTTTCAGTTTGAACAAAACACCAGCTGAATCCGATAAAGTTATCACTCATCATATTCGCACGCAACGAACCCATGGGACAATTTATAATGGGTATTACAGTCTCCTGAGTGCAGCTCAACACTTCACGACATCTATAGCGATAATTGTTCTGTTGCTAGCTTTGTTGCTGCAATTATTTCTGTCCTCTGTCTTCCTCTTCATTTTCCTCCCTCCCTCCTCCTCCTCCTCCTCCTCCTCCTCCTCCTTGTTACCCTTCTTCTATCTCTTTGGCGCGCTGTATGTCTAAAGTAACACTTTTTACACAATTACAATTGATACTGACCTACATCTAAATCTACATCCACAGTTCACGCATGCGCGGACGATCATCCACAGAACATCGATAGCGCCGAGAAATTGTTGATAAGGAGCTTCTTCAACGATCTTAAAGAGTTACTGTCTCACAAGACGTTCAAACCCGCAAATACACGTCACATGTAATCGAACATTTATATAGCGCCCCTTCAAGATGTCTACTCAGAATCGCTCTCTGCGCTGGCCTTAATGATGTTAAATTCGTTTCATACGAATGAAATACACCAGTTAGTAAAACAGTGCACAATAGGAGTCGCCAGTGGTGGGCCCATGCAAAAGTGTGGAGCCAACCAACGGATTCTCGTCGACAGCTGACAGGTGGCATGGATGTTCAGAGTATCTGGGTCAAACTGCATCGATAGGGTAGAGCGAAAACTGTAGACATCGCTCACAGACACGGGTACCATGTCGACGAGTAGTCAGTCCCTCACTGGTGGAAGATAACGCACGTCCAAATATTCGTAGAGCTGCAAGGACGTAGAAAAGGCACTCGTCGTGTGTTGGTCGCTAGATTGAATAGCAACCAGTGACTATCGGTCTACGAATATAAAAGTCTATTAGCCAATCAATCAGTGAGTCTATAAGTCCATTAATCTATAAATATATGAATCTATATGTCTATTAGCCTATCAATCATGAGTATACAATTCCATCAGCCTATCAAGCTATGAATCTATAAGTCTATTAGCCAATCAATCTATAAATCTATAAGTCCATTAGCCTATCAAGCTATGAATCTATAAGTCTATTAGCCAATCAATCTATAAATCTATAAGTCCATTAGCCTATCAATCTATGAATCTATAAGTCTATTAGCTCATCAATCTATAAATCTGTAAGTCTATTAGCCAATCAATCTATGAATCTATAAGTCTATTAGCCAATCAATCTATGAATCTATAAGTCTATTAGCCAATCAATCTATGAATCTATAAGTCCATTACCTATCAATCTATGAATCTTTAAGTCTATTAGCCTATCAATCTATATATGAATCTATAAATACATTAACCCATATTTGAAGAGGAAATGACCAATATTCGTAGAAAATATGAAACACGTCACGGAAACAGGTTTCACAGAGCGCGTTACAAGACTCGGTCATAATAAAAATTATATCAGGACAAATAGTCCCACAGCAACTGTGCAATTTTACCATATTGGTTCCAGCAATAATAATAGTGTCAGCGCAGGATCCTTAAATAGCGAAATAAGTATATATTATATTATATTATTATTATACGCAGGCCACGCGTCGTGACAAAAAAATCAGCGGTGTTTATGTTTATCGCAGCAGATATTTTGTTTCTATACCTTGAAGAGGAACGTGTAGCAAAAGATGAAGAATAATCATGATGTGAAATGGAAGATGACCAAGAAGAAAAAGAAGAAAAATAAGAAGAAGAAAAAAAAGAAGAAGAAGAAAAGAAGAAGAAGAAGAAGAAGAAGAAAAGAAGAAGAAGAAGAAGAAGAAAAGAACAAGAAGAACAAGAAGAAGAAGAAGAAGAAGAGGAAGAAGAAGAAAAGAAGAAGAAGAAGAAGAAGAAGAAAAGAAGAAGAAGAAGAAGAAGAAAAGAACAAGAAGAACAAGAAGAAGAAGAAGAAGAAGAGGAAGAAGAAGAAAAGAAGAAGAAGAAGAAGAAGAAGAAAAGAAGAAGAAGAAAAGAAGAAGAAGAAGAAAAGAAGAAGAAGAAGAAGAAGAAAAGAAGAAGAAGAAGAAGAAGAAGAAGAAAAGAAGAAGAAGAAAAGAAGAAGAAGAAGAAAAGAAGAAGAAGAAGAAAAGAAGAAGAAGAAGAAAAGAAGAAGAAGAAGAAAAGAAGAAGAAGAAGAAAAGAAGAAGAAGAAGAAAAGAAGAAGAAGAAGAAAAGAAGAAGAAGAAGAAAAGAAGAAGAAGAAAAGAAGAAGAAGAAGAAGAAAAGAAAAAGAAGAAGAAAAGAAGAAGAAGAAAAGAAGAAGAAGAAAAGAAGAAGAAGAAGAAGAAAAGAAAAAGAAGAAGAAAAGAAGAAGAAGAATAAAAGAAGAAGAAGAAGAAAAGAAAAAGAAGAAGAAGAAGAAAAGAAGAAGAAGAAGAAGAAGAAAAGAAGACGAAGAAGAAGAAAAGAAAAAGAAGAAGAGGGGTGGAAGACGAAGAAGAAGTAGCATGTAAAGAAAAAGAGGAATGCGAAGGTTGCGAATATGGCAAAGAATGCGAAGAAGAAACTGCAGACTAAGCCTTAGAAGAGGATGTAGAAGACCAAGATTAAGACCAAGGGCAAGAAGAGCAAGTTGCCATCATCATTTCCTTTTCCGATCCATCTGATCGCATAACATGTCCAAAGTATCCCAACTTCCTTCTTAACGCCGCTTGTTGTAGCGATCGACTCATCTTTTGAACCCCGAGCTCCAAGCGCACATCTTCTGTGTCCTTTTCTCTGTCCACGATATTCTCTGCATCTTCCTCCATATCCACATTTCACATGCGTTGAGCTTTACTCCATGTTCTTTGTCATTGTCCACGTCTCACAGTCATATAATACTGTAGAGAAGACCACTGGTCCTTTCTTCGTATCTATGCTCACATGCTTGTCCTTCCGTATATTTCCTAGTCTATTTATTGCAGCTTTCCCTAACGCTATCCTACGCTTAAATAGACGATTTAATTCGTCGGCCAAATAGAGATCCAATGTATTATGAATGATAATTTATGCCAGACGTTTGTCTATCTTACCATCGACCGGATTTGTCGGCACGTGCTAATATTAGAACACGCTCTTATTAACCAGTGAAATCGTTTGACGGCGGACCTTTGATGGCGTCGCCCTTTGTGTGTTCTCGTCTGCCACACCCTTGATGGCGGACACCCAAACGCTTGTGGATAAAGGACAGGGAAACACTAAGGAGTTCATTAGGGAGGTTGCTAGGCAACATATTTGAAAAAGATGGACCAACCACTGTGAGGCTCTTATGTGGAATTTCGAGCCATAACCTTAACTGTAGAGACAGCCAGAGCGAGCCATAACCATATGATACCATATGGACAAAATAGGAACCAGGTCGCCATGCGTGGAAGAGCCTGGTATGGATAACATGGGCATGAAAAAAGCTCCATAAGATACATAATTATATACCGTGGCTTGGATTTCAAGACAATTTTGCGCTCAAACAGTAGAATCAATGCGTTATTGCTTAGATTGTTGAGTAGCGTCAGATCATGATCATATAAAAAGCATTTTGGTTTGAAAAAGACGCCAACGCGCTTAAAGGGATCATTTCCAGGGCCAAAGAGCAAGTGGCCCTTTCAGCCATCTGGTGTTTAAATCAGGAACTGATAAGTGGCGCTGGTGAAGAGAGAGAGACAGAAGTAGAACCAGTGACAGGAAGAAGAGGGTGATCTTGACGCAGACATGAAGGCAGAGGCAGAACAACAAGACAGTAACAGATACAGAGGATGAGGGATTGGCGCAGACAAAGAGGCGGATGTAGAGGAACGAGGCAGGGATAGAGACAGAGGCATATATATTGGCACAGACATTAAAGCATAGGTAATTGAACAGGACAGGGAGAGAGTGAGGGACAAAGCTACTGACGCAGACATGCAGACAAAGGTAGAGGAACAAGACAGAAATAGAGACAGAGGCGGAGGCGAATATAAAAACACGATGAGAACAGAGGCAAAGACAGAGACATACAGCAGAACATGAAAGATATGCACGAATACATCAACGCATAGGCAGAGCCATAGAACAGACGTCTACAAGGAGACGAGTTAGGACGAGACGGAAGCAGACAGAGAGACGTAGATACAGTGACATGGACAGGAACACAACCAGAGATAGGAAGAGAAACATCACGACCGCGTGCGCTTCCTGTTTTGGTCCCAGAGCATCACGGGAACCGGAATCGATTAGCCAGCGCCACCTGACGGACAAATATCCCCAGACTCACGTACGCGCATGCGCAACTCATTGCCTGATTGTGCATGCGTCAATAACCGACGGTCGGTGACTTCCGTGTCAGGGTTCACGTGATGTTGACCACCCAGGGGGTCATCCAATCGATCCTTATTCTGGACATCGATTTCAATCGCATATTATTATGATGGCGACGAATAAACATTATTACAATGACAAGAATATTCGTAATCTGAACATTTCTACAGCGGCCACCGAAGCGAAGTCGTGGGAACCAGCATATTCACAGGCGCAATTAAGAATAACGTTAACATATTACGAAGCAAAGCAATACAATACAAGATAGCACAATACAATACATTACAATATATTACCAGGGATCGGCAAATTACAGGATGACGTGTCATTGAATAACAAATTACCAATTCCTGGTGAAAATGTAATTGAACTACACAAAGCTACAGACGGCCCAACGACGTGTTAGGACGTAATGTGTAAAACCAATGAATTTTCTTATTTTCTTCCTCATATCGACAAATAGAGTTGAACATACATTCCTGAAAATATGTAAATTTCTGATTATATGCTTTTTCATATAATAACTTTAGTGACATAAACATAACTAGAAAACACTGACTTCAAAATGTATCAAATCGATTTTTAGCTTTTTGCAGATTTATACAAAAAATATTTCCACTAAATTATTTCACCTCAATCCGAAAGATGACGTCTGTTAGGGCTTGCAATCGTGCCCGCAAACCTGAAGTATCTCTCTATGGGTGCAGAAGAAGGCAGGGTATCATTAAATTGTAAAAATAAGTTATAGTAATATTAGAAATATAAAAGTAAGACGACTTTTGATCCAAAGAATTTTTGCATTATCGATTTTGTATTTATCAGGTAGAGTTAAGTATATTTTTTTCATAATGCAATTAGAAATTACAAAGTACGGGTTCCTAATTGAATTACGAATTATAAATTATAGGGTTATTGATTTATGGCCACAAATTACAAATTAATAAAAGCATTTGTAATTCAAATTACTTTATCTCAATTACTCAATTAAATTGCTGCCCAACCCTGTACATTATATTACAATTCAGTATCAGGCATTAATAAACATGCACATCTATTTATCAGTGTCTCTTATACACTGGCTCTTCTCTTATACGGGGCTCTATTATCGCCACTGTTTCCTATTATCGCAACTCGTGTTTGATATATGGGAATCTTTTTCCGCGTTATATTTCATCCATACTTCGTAGGACACAGTGACGATTTAAAGTGCAATTATGCTTCCCAGGTCGTTGACACAGGCAGAGATATTGGAGCAGATAGAGGCAGAGGTAGAGGGACAGAATAGGAACAAAGAAAGAAAGCCTAGAGATAGCAAGGATACAGGAACAGAACCGGGACAAAGAAAGAGGCAGATATTGGCACAGACAGAGGCAGAGATAGAGGAACAGAACATGAACATAGAAAATAGATGGAAAGAGTATTTTGGTGAGCATTCCCTGTGGGACAAAGTGACGCCTCTGGTTTAGCTAACATGGAGACCTACATGTACCATTGTACATGAATTCCGTAGCGAGGACCCGATCGCCATTAGGCCTCGATACATAGCATTGTGGCCACCTTGTTTGGGCGAATATACCTCTTTATATACCAGGTCGTTCTCATCTTGCTGTGGGCGTCTCCACCCATAATACACTGAATCTGGTCATTTATTTTCTCCGTCGCTTGTCAATCCATTATGTTATAGTTACGCAACGCTCTTCAAGAACCTTCCGTCAGCGCTGACCATAAACGCAAAATAAAACAGTGACGATGAAGAGCAGTCTGCCCGAAGACAGGTTCATTGAATTTTAATGCCATCATAGGATGTTCTGTAAGTGAGGTGGACTTCTGTTGCCTTCCTAACAGACAGTTATGGGAGAACAACTTGTCCATGGTCGCTGCGCACTAGTGCTCAGTGGCTTAATGTAGATTCGAACCTACTAACTTCCGCCTACGAGGCACATGTATCATATGCACAAATAATATGTAAACAATCACATATCTGCACATTTGAATTATTAGATATATAGAAGCAACTATATATACTGTAATTGTCCATTAAAATCCATTGCATTGGTGTGTGTATATAAAGCGACACGGATATTAATGATTATGCGAATGCAAGATAACGTTGAGATCGCCATGCCATGCAATCGTGTGATCATAAGTCCTTGTTGGGCGACATATCAGAAACTTAAACATAATTAAGTAAGTCCTGACATGATAAGACGTGTTATTCGTATAAGGACCATCTAATGCTCCCTCTATCATATAAACTCTTGTTTCTTGACACGTCTGCAGGGATTTAAGCAGATAAAATGGCTTGAACTTACCACCTGCGGCAAACAAAGAAGACCAATACGTCTCTTTCGACGAAATAATGTTCCGGATGGAGGCCACATTGAAGCCTGACTCTGTCGAAGTCTTCTCTGCCAGTTAATCACTGTGGGGCTGTTGTCCTCATCTATGACCAATATGCGCTGGGGTTCGGAGCGCCTCTTAGCACTCCTATTGAACAGGCGCTATAAAAAATACTCGTAATGGATGTGTAAATGAATACGGGTTCCATCCACTGCCCCATTCTGAGAGGATATATCCTAGATTAAACAGGCAAAATAGAAGCCCGACTTCAGCGACCTTTGGACGCCATGATATCCGGGATAATTGCAAAAATAGAATCATGATTCCCCAGCTCACTTTCCACGGTGCAATATCTAGAATAAAAACCAAAATTAGAAGCTGCCTGATTTCCTAGATCCTTGAACCCAAAGGTACCAAACTCTACCGTCTTATCTGCGTTTTTCTGTATAGCCACCCTTCAAGAAGTCTACTCGGAGTCGATCCATCCCAACGACGGCGATGTAAATCAGTCCTAAGCAACTTATATACAGCACAGGCGCATTTCTCCTTGGCAACAGTCACATCCCTAAGGGCAGTGTGTATTCCGTGCGACCAATGAACTGAGAAGGCAAAGCGCTACATCGTCGAGGTGCTTGCACGGGGCACCAGATCATGCATGAGTATTCGATATCAAATATTAGATATGAAATTCTCGACGGTACCTCATAGACAGGAATCGTGATACACAAAAAATGAGATGACCTAAGATAGAATTCGATTCTTATTCGATCCACATGCATTGGCTCAAGCGTTGTGTATCATTCCTTAAAACGCGCTAACCGTGCCTTGGCTCCTTGTACATGTATATTGGATGGTGACTCCTAATGGTTGGCGACAGCTTCTGTGCACATCGAGAAAATTGGATCGGCTCTGTTTGAATTATATGCGACCGGATGTGACTTTTACTTGACTGAGTGACACCTGCCATGAAAAGGAAGCTATTAAATCCACGGCCAAATGAATGCACAAGAGCGACGAAACGCAATTCTAAGCCAGTGCATCGATGACTACCATATGAATAGATGTCTATGATAATATCATAGACACCTATTTCCTGTGGATATATACATTAGCTAGAACATATTATGTTCTAGTTAATGTATATAGCCACAGAAAATGACGCTACTGTCCCACACATGGGCACCTACAAACCCCATCCTCCCTCTCTTCTCACTCCCCCTTTCCTTCTTTAGACCAAAGTAATCTCTAATTGCACACAAGATATTTAATTAAGCGCCAACAAAGGACAGTTACAGGCCATTACCGTCATAGCACCAACTATGCCGACGGTAACATGGTGCCTAGGGATGTGCTGTATTGAAAAACCATTTGCTTAAAATTTTAGTTCCAAAGCTGCAATCTGCATGCGTAACATGACTCATGATTACAGGAATGTTAATTACAAATATGCTTGGCGACAATTCAAGAGCCACTCAACAGAGGGGTTTTCCCCGAGCTAACACATGCAGTGATGACTCGATCGAAGAAACTGTCTTCAAGCGTTTGCGGAAGATAGAGGCTGAGAAGTTCATGTCGCAAACGTTGGCCTCAGAGAGAATGGGAAGAAGACAAACAGACTGAGACAGAGTATAATTGAAGCAGACAAGGAGGCAGAGGTAGGCGAACAAAAGTGGAATAGAGACTGAGACAGAGACAGAGACATTAACGCAGATAATTATGGAGGCAGAGTGATATATATATATATATATATATATATATGCGTCAACAGCTTTATCTTTGTCTCTGTTTCTGTCAAAGTGACATTGTAAAGGAAAACTAACTCAAGTGCACCGACAGCCTTCGACAAAAACCGGTTCCAGTCCTTCAGACAGGGAGACAAAAAACGACCAACAATAAAACACGGTTTCCAGAACCATCAACCAATGGGCCAATGGCTTTATAATTTATGCATGTCTCATAGTGTATATATATGTATACGTATATATATATTATTGGAAAGGCATATTATACGTATATGTTTTGAAATATGAACACACACACATACACCTCCACACAAATAAGTACATATATATATATATATATATATAAGCTATGGATAATCAATCTCCCACATGAGCCACAAGCAATGAACCATAAGGATGTCTTATTCTGAATCCAGTTCGTCTTAATAACTACGAGGCAAGAAGCAAATCGCTACACACGCACACACGCACTTGTTTGTGTGTTTGTGCTCCTGTGTGCGTGCGTGTCTGTATGTTTGTGTGAAAAAACTGTGTCCGCATGCCTACGTTTGCATAAGCAGCGTATCTTTTATGTATCGCTAGACGTCATCATCGCCAACACTCCGTCATTGTCTAAAAACGTCAAGCACCGAATCATCGTTGTGTTCATTATTACACAGAGGCGTCACCACTCTTTGGAAACCACCGTCTGCAGAAGAACTTTATATATTCCAAACCAGCACCAGACGCCCTCCCCTCTCCAGGACCACTCCAGGTCCACTCCAGGTCCACTCCAGGACCAGCTCCTCAGAATGACAATTGATCATAACAGACAACTGAGAGAGAAAGAGACACACATACAGCGACAGAGAGAGGGGGTGAGAGGGAGAAAATGGGGAAGAAGGAAAGGGAAATGGAGAGGGAAAGGTAGAGGCAGAGACAGAGGCCGAAGCAGAGGCAGAGGCCGAAGTAGAGACAGAGTCAGTGGCAGAGACAAAGACAGAAACAGAAACAAAAACAGAAACAGAGGCAGAGGCAGAGGCAGAGGCAGAGACATGGACGGAGAGAGGAGAGAGAGGGAAAGAGAGCGGGAGAAACTTAGGAAGAGAAAGGGAGATGGAGAGAGAGAAGCCGAAGCAGAGGCAGAGGCAGAGGCAGAGGCAGAGGCAGAGGCAGAGGCAGAGACAGAGGCTGAGGCAGAGGCAGAGGCAGAAACAGAGACAGGTTCAGAGGCACAGGCACATGCAGGGAGAATTAAAGATCTGAACGGCCGCAAAGAGAGATTCAGACGGATATATGGGGATAGCTTATTATCGGGGGGGGGGGGGTTACGCGGAGTGACCCGAGTGTACTTTCAATATTCCCTCTGAGACCAGACTTAAGCACAAACTCAGGCAACGTTTGACTCTATGCTTCATCAAAGGACAAAAGAAATTTTATCCCAAGTAGAATGTCAGTTGGAAGATGAGACGTCGAAGGGGGAGATGGGCCATTTGACCTCATAATACTATGCTAAGACAAGAAATATGAAAGCTCTGAAACTCTCCCTCCTCTCTCTCTCTCTCTCTCTCTCTCTCTCTCTCTCTCTCTCTCTCTCACTGGGCTAGCTCAGAATACTATAATTGTTATGCTCTTTCTGCCACTCCAAAAAGATTTGTCGTACAAGATGTCTTTAAAGACGTTCATGTTCAGGACGTCGGCTATCGTTATAGGTGAAGAATTACTTGTACTTCCGATCACGTGATGATTCCGTCGTAATCAAGGCATGACATGAACGGAGCTGACAATTTGGAGAAATGGTCTTTCGCTGGGGTGGATAAGTCACGTAAGTCAGGTTTTGACATGCGCAGAGCACTGACCGCTTGAAGGAAGCCGGTAGCTTAATACATTGACAGATGGATTGATGGATAGATGTACATGTACATGTGTGTCGGTAGTATACGAAGCACCCTGTGAGTTAAGATTATCTTTTAATAAATTGTTGCAGCATGCAATGCGAAAGTTAGCACAAATTGGTTTACACGACATATGTTGCTTCGTATCAAGTTATTGACGTAAAGAATAGTTTACTATCGGTATCGTCACGAGCGCTGTAACAGGTAACGTGGATAAATATTTCCAGCGGCTGCAATATTACACATGTTATCTGGTAGGGGTATTAGTCGACATACCTTGGTCTTGCACTAACCCGGTCGCTAGTACACCGTACTGAAATCGTGCAAGACGAGGGTAAGTCATGGCTGTGGTACGGTTCCCTTGACTGCGTGGTAGCGAAATTAAAATCAACTGAGAATGACCTTGTGCGTCATTCAACCAGATAATTTCACCGGGTTGAATACAAAAATAACCAAAGAAAGTGTTTGTTATCATACCAGAATATTGTAATGGAGTAATTGCCGCACAATACCACACAGTGTACATGCGGACATAATCATCATAAATAATCTGTAATGCTATTCAAAATGACTGTAAGAAATCTGATTGGAAGTTTGGAACCCATTTTATAGGGTATCGTATATAGATAGTAGAGGCCACTAATATATTGCAACCACACAGACCTACATTTTTGGAAACAAAACATGGTTTGTCAACATACAGTATATCTGATTATTAAACTGAAAGCTTTTACTGTTTTTGACCATCTTAGCGGATGAGCCAACAGAAAGGTTCATTAAACTAGACTCATTTCAGTTCGGTAGGAATGGCACAATATTAAGAATTTACATGCGACCCGTTTGAATGGTATTATTTTAGTGCAGAACACATTTTCTGAGGAAACATCTAGCAATAAGAGTAATAATGATGGTGATGATAACGATAATGATGATGATGATAATGATGATGATGGTGCTACAACTACTTCCACAACTACCACTACACCCACCACTCCTACTACTACTACTACTCCACCACCCACTACTACTACCACTACTACTACTACTACCAATAATAATAATAATAATAATAATAATAATAATAACGATAACGATAACGATATTAACGAAAATAATAATTATTATTATTATTGTTATTACTATTATTATTAAAATTACAGTTGTAAAAATAATGAGACAATTATATACACTGTTTATATAGTATACGTAGCACCGTATCACAGCCAAGCATGTGTGTATGATTGTGCGTCTGCGCTGTATATGTTTACACTGGTGAAATATATGGGCGGACTTAGTGGTTAGTGTATAAACTGTTTGAATGTTTGTACATTCCGTAACCGACGGCTAAGGCGCGGAATAAACCAGGTCTCAATTACTCATCAGGTTGCTTCTGCGTCGTGTGTAGACAACCCGAGCCATCAATGCAGAGTCTTCGATGGTCCGTAGAGCAATGGGCAGAACACTGGTGTGAAGAAAAGTAGGAAGCCGGATCGATTCCCGATACCCCATATGTGGCTGACTATACTAGCCATTCAATAGATGGTGGCGCTGGTTAAATTAGGTGCAAGACGTGATGGTAACCTTGCATGGTTGCCGAACAGTTAAACTGGCCTCCTCTGGTAACTTTTAATCCTCCGCTGACAGTAAATTGTAAAATTGTTATCAGTTTGAAAGCAATAAACCAAGAATATAAGCAATATTATTTGTATGTATGGTTATTGGATAATGCTGATAGTGATGCAAGAGAAGCTAAGGTGTATTAAGAACTCAAATATGGATTGTACATGGGTAGGTACGGAGGTGACGCGTGAATTTTTCAAAGGACGGTAACGAAATAAGGATCATCGATGACAGCAGACTAACTGGACTAATAACGATTACATCTTTTTAACTTGTTGGCCTCGTGGAGTCGCGTGGGTGTAACTATCTTATCTATGTTACCCTATGTTATCTTATGTTACCTTATGTTATCTTATCTATGTTACCTTATGTTATCTTATGTTACCTCATGTTATCTTATCTATGTTACCTTATGTTATCTTATGTTACCTCATGTTATCTTATCTATGTTACCTAGCCCAACGTCCCTCATACCGCACAAGTCGCCAACTATATTGCAGCCCCATCCCACCCCTTGCACCTCCATTGCACCAAGATTATATTAATTATCATTATTATTTATATTATTATCATCATCATAATCATCACCACCGTCGTAGTAGTCGTCGCCGACACCGCCGTCGTCGTCATCATCATCATCATCATTTTCAGTAATATTTTACGAGTCGTCTACCAAAATACCCGCACAGTGTTATTGCAATAAAAGTATGAAATATCCGCATTCAAACAAGTGGAACATGACATCGCAATCATGACTAGTTGCAGCTGATGTCATTTATTCCGTTGCAACGGATAGGGATAATAATCTAGATTGCAATCCGATGAAATGACCCATCCGTTGTTCAGACTATCCCCAATGAGACGCTTTACTACATTCATTTCCTTCTGCCTGCTTCCGACTGCACCGCACTTTCTGACTTACATAATACCTTGATTAACCTGATATGATTTTCGACTGCCATAGTTAAATGGTACCCAGGTGCAGATCGAGTCAGTGCTAATACCTAGAACGCGCAATGTACTCCATAAGAGTAAAACGATTGCTTATTGATTCGTCCTCAGTAATTGGCTGTTGTTCCAAGGGCTCATATTGTGATCCTTAGACGAATCTCTCTCCCTCAGTCGCTTTCTCGCTCTCTTTCTTTTATTGTTTTTCAACTTCTGTCTCTTTCTCTTCTCTTTCAGTCTATCTCGCTCTGTGTCGCTCTGTCTCGATTTTCTTCTCTCTCTAACTCTCTCACTCACTCTCTTTTCTCTCTTTTTATCTTGCTCTCACGATCTCGGTACTTTTTTTGTCTCTTTCTACTCTATCATCTACTTCATACTCCTTTAATTTTCCTCCTTCTTTTTCTTCTTTTTCTACTTCTTCTTCCTCTTCCTCTTCTCCTTCTTCATCACCATCATCATCGTTATCGTCGTCGTCGTCATCGTCGTCGTCGCCACCACCATCAACCATCACTACGCCCACCATCACCACCACCACCGTCATCATCATCATCATCATTTCATCAACATTATCATCATCGTGTTCTTCTTGTTCATCATCATCATCGTCATCATTATCTTGTTGTTGTTGTTGTTCTTCTTCTTCTTCCTCTTCTTCCTCCTCTGTCTCACACACTCTTTCTCTCTCTGTCTCTCACTCTATCTTCTCTTATCTTTTATCAAGGTCCTTTTCTTTTTGACCCTCTTCTTCTGTTTTTCTCCCTCTTTCTCTGACTTTTTTCTATCTCCCTTTCTCTTCCCCCGAAGACTCTGTCGAAGAGTCTCAGAAGACTCGTTTCTGATGAATCGATTGTTGCAAAGCCTCAAAGACAGGAAATGTCGACTACCATTAGCCGAAGAAATTGCGATGGTCCTCGGGTGCGAATAAAGGCGCTAGATAAAGCGAAAGGAAGATCGCACAGCAAATGGAAGAAGCGAACAAGAAACGCTTCCGCTGGGAAGAGATAACTTTAGACAAACTGAAGAATTGTGATTACTCTGCTCAGAGTCCCTGAAGTGATATCTCTAATATGGAACGTATGTAGGCCTACAGAGTACAGACATACAAACATGTACGCAGTTAAGCACATAAAAACATACATACATACTTACATACATACTTACATACATACTTACATACATACTTACATACATACTTACATACATACTTACATACATACTTACATACATACTTACATACATACTTACATATATACCTACATACATACATATATACATACACACATACATACATACATGCATAAAATATCATACATACATACCTACAGACATACATACACATACATATACACACATCGAGTGGTCCATCTATCCATTTATCATTTTATCTATCTGTTCATTCATTCACATGTATAAGCGCTCGATCCATGCGACAGTCTGCTCACGCATGAATGTTTTTAAGTTGTAAAGTGAACTACGACGAGCTCAAGCGATGCGTGCATTTGGATCAAACAGTGAAGCGGAAGCAGAAAGCGACAGAACGTGTCTGCGTTCAAAGGCAGCAAATGGATTCGATTGCACTTCAGTCGTCATAGAACGTTTCAACGACTCACAAAAGAAAGGCAACAACCAGAGACCAATTGCTTTCTCCGTTTATAGTTTCAGTAAATCCAATAGCGCACCGAGGGGAAATTTTTTGTCTAGTGCGTATCTGATGTTTGTTGTCTGGTGGGGAAATGGGGGACCACTCATCCGTCAGATTGACAGTCATGTTGATCTTCGGTGTCGTATTAATTGCTCGCAGTGTTTACATAATTTGCAAAATCAGCAGCAAACGTGCGATTTCGCTAAATGTGTTCAAGGTTCGGACATAAATTGCAGATATTAGAAAATAGTCAATATAGACAGATGTGTCTGTTCCGTGGTATTATTTCAGACACCCATAGTGCTTTTTCAGACGCCCAAAGTACACTCACAGCTCGCCATCATGTACCATAGGTCATTTCATTCACGAAATACATGCGAGAGAGATTACGGTAGACTCTGGTAGAGTCTAGCAGATGTAATAGATGCCATCAATAATAATTACTGGTAATCAGACGAACCAACAACTTATCTTTCATCAATCACAATATAATACGCATTTTCTTATAATTATACTGCACTGATAAAAATAATACATGAAGCTCTGTCGTACTATGTAACAGTGGCGTCACTAGGGCTGGTGTCACCCGGTGCGGTCACTCATGGTGTCACCTCCGCATGGAACTCCTCTCTTGTGGTTGCCAGACCATACAGAATCCTTAAGTAGTAATCCCTGTTATTTTTTGTGGGCGTGCTAGTGTCATTTGTAAATTGTAATATAACCCAAAGCGCCTAAGATTGCGTCATATTTCAATACTTTTGGTTTAGAATTACACAATTCAAACACATTCGGTATAATAACAGTAGCCATTTGCATTTAGCATCATCTGAAGGGTGTGTCAATTTTAATATGCAAATCAGTCGCGCTATTTGCATAACCAAATTCTCACTCGGAGCACTAGCCCAATGAAGCACTCGAGATTTGGAAAATTTCAGGAGCGAACGGTGTAACCGCTTAACTCAAAATTTAATCCCAGGCGAAACTATGATGTAAGGCTCGTACCTATAATTATTATAAACATACATTCACTCTTTTGGTATTGACATTTATATAAGAATCAGTCTTAAGCAACTTGTGACAGAAAAGGCGCAGAACTGGGTAATAATGGCGAGATTGGTGACAATTACATTAGCGCATTATAAATTTCAAAAAGTAGGTCTATACTTGCAAAGAGTTAAAGCATTACGTAAATTGATACAGCTATTACATACATATAAAGAGGGCTACAAAATATGATTTGCTACCAGTGTTTTCTTTAACTAAGCTGTGCATCGCGAAGTCAGAGCACAAAAGAATTTAGTGTGCGCACGCAAATTGTTTTCTTGACAAATATTAAGATGAACTGCAACTCATTATTTAGCTGAGCAGAATTCATAGAAAATTGCAAAACATCTGAAAGCTATTTACAATAGCGTTCAATACAATGTATGGATGGATCATCGATCTGCACTGAGACACATCTTTAGCAAAGGACTTTTCTTAGGTTATCACAACTTATCACCATAGACTTTTGGATAAATAATTTCCCTACGCACACAACCTCCAAAGATGCGAAGGAGCATTGTTTTCTACCCGTTGCTGTTACTTTAAAATTAATAGTGTTTTTGCTGAAATTCTGCATAAACGCTTTTTAGACAGTTATTGTGACATTTTGGTGTCACCATTGTGATGGTGTCACCCGTTGCGGTCCGCACCCCCGCACCCTCTAGCGACGCCACTGCTATGTAGTATAACAATAGAATTGTGATCATAAAAGGTAATGTCATTACGTCACAGAAAATGGGTTCCCGTTCATTTAGTCGCATTTCATTTCGCTGCATTTAATAAACGACACTAGCCCTAACCCTGACCCTGACCCTAAACGACACTCACAAAGCATAGCCTGACCCTATCCGACCCTCACCACGCATAACCTGACCAGAGCCGACCTTCACGATGCTTAACCTGACCCTGACCGATTTGCGACTAAATGAAATGGGACGAAATTAACTGCGACGAAATTATCTGCGACGAATTGAACTGAATCTCTCAAGCGGAGAAACACCTTGAGCCGCCATCATTAACTAAATCAGAATTATCCTGAAACGCGACTGGCATCTATATGGCATTCCGTATTGACAACCTGACCAGATAATTATGTGACCCTGGATTCACTTCTCATCCGGTCACTGCTCAAGATAGACCACTGACCTTATAAGAGAAGGCATTTCAGATGAATACAGAAGAATATAAAATTATGCGCTATCGAAGGACAGAGTGAAATAAGCAGAGAGAGAGAGAGAGAAAGAGAGACAGAGAAAGAATGAGAGAGACAGAGAGAGAGAAAGAAAGAGAGAGACAGAGAAAGAATGAGAGAGACAGAGAGAGAAAGAGAGACAGACAGACAGACAGACAGACAGACGGACGGGCGGACGGACAGACAGACAGACAGAAACTTAGAAGACCAACGAGGTAGCGAGTGATCGAGAGTGCGAGCGAGTCAATTATAGAGTGCGCAAGAGATGGATTGAGCGAATTAACGAGTAAGACGTTGAAGCGACGGTGCGTGTGATATAGAGTGAGTGAGTAAGTGAGTGAGGGAGAACTTGAGAGCGATGAAGTGAGTTAGCGATTAAGAGCTAGAAAATGAGCGAGCCAGTGAGTAAGGGAGCTAGTGACAGAGTAAATTCAGCATTTTTAAGTGACCAAGTTTTTTTTGTCGCGCTATTCAGATATGAAACGTCATTTCTTTTCAGTGGTTAATACTTTTCTAGCATTGGGTAGGGCTTCCTATTATCCCCCACCCGAAGTCAATGAACTAGCCTCCTCCGTCACCCTTCCTTCTCTCTAGAAAAACTTGTTTCAGTTGATAACAGAGTGTGAGCATCCTGTTGATCCTGAACTCACTCGACTGACTGCGTGATCAAATTATTGCCCAATGCGACTGGCTGGAGACTGACCGACTGAGTGGGTGAATGTCCGACTAAGGCAAAGACCGACCGACTTATTAACTTAAAAAATAACTCATGGAACAATGTCGGGAAAGTATTGGTTGAGTTAATCCGAGAGAACATGTTTTTTTTCAGCTCACGGTTGAATTCATTCGACCATCGTCGATCGTAAGAGGCTTAATGTCAGCGTTAGATGGCCAACGTACTCAATTCACTATACGATCGACGTCGAGCATTTCGCATGAGTTTTTCTTTTCTCTCTGTCTCTGTTGCTCTTTCTGCGTCTCTCTCCTTCTCTCTGTCTTTTCAGTGTAATCGTAATCATAATTCAATTTTCTTAAGTGCTCCTCTAAGACCTCTGTCTTGCTCTCTTTTCTCTCTCTGTCTCTATTTTGTCTCTGTCTCTTTCTCTGTCTCTCTATCATATCTCTCTACCTCTATCTCTGCCTGTCTTTTTGTCTGTCCTTTTCTCTCTGTCTCTCTCTGTCTCTGCAGGTCACTCTGTGTGTTTGTCTGTTTCTGTCTTTCTCTATGTCTTTCCTTGTTTCTTCTGTTTCTGGCTTATGTGCGATTATTTGCCCGTTCGTCTGTCCGTCTGCCTGGATGTGTAGATGAGCTCAGCGCAAGTCTTCGACCACATCGATCGTTGTTAGTCTTAATTGTCATTTCGGTGGCTAAACTTGTCGTAATGACGACTTTGCTCAATGATCCAAAACTCGTTGTAATCGTAATCATAAACTCCAATTTTCTTAAGTGCTCCTCTAAGGCCGAGCTCGTGGCACCAGGAGCTTATACTCGAGCACTCACTCTTGCTATGTTCGCGTATCGGACTCATTCTTGCGTTTCTGTTGTGGCTTATCTGCTTTGAACGGTATTTGAGTAGCGTGTCGTTGGGAGGAGAATGGAGCTCGGACTGTTTTCGGGTGAGCCCGGGACTTAAGATTGAGTACGATATATAAAACGGGGTCATCTTTATCTCGGTGAAGGTGTAGCGATAGCAGGTCCTTGAGTGACTGTGACCATTAGTGGCGTGGCACTAAAAGACTGCGCCAATCACGCCGCGCCGTCGCCGACCAAAAATGACCGGCGCGCCGCCGCCGAAAGTATGGAGTCGGCGTAAAGCTCTAGTGGCGCCTAGATATGACATGTACAAGTCACGACCGGTAGGCGAAGGGTTCCTGTTCTGTGTACACGGTGGTTCTCGGGATTGCCGGACGTGCGTCATTTTTCAAAGGTGAGGGTCTACTTGGCGGAGGCGTAACTTGTACTGCGAACGCCACCGTTTGTCGTCGCTCCGTGCACGTAATCCTATCGCATCTGAGAATTTACTTAGAGCCTCTAACGGTGCGAGCTTTTCAGAGGCGTTCTCAGCGTGACGGCCCCAGGAAATAAGGACTGTATTCAGCCCAGGGATCATGGAGTGACCCCACCAAAATCTTACTCTCGACGCAATTTTGTCCAGATATGGCAATTTATCGATCACATTCTATTCGATCAGATAATAGATTATGCGAACAGCTAATTATTATTCAGATTGATTGACATTCTAATCAATTAGATAACTGACAAACAAATCTAATTCAAATCGTTTAGCAATTTAACTAATCGTGACATTCTCTGCATAAAATTGCACATAGCCATTCAGGCATATATTTATATTATGTGGATATTTGATACCACTCTTCCTTTCTTGCCAATTCGCCTCTCTGTTTTCATCACTGTGAGCATCTCTATTTCTCGTCACTTTTATCATAATATTTATATTTCCACACATTGCATGAGATTTATCCTTTTATCTCTCCGTCATCTCTATTATCATTGTTAATTTCGGCGTGAAGCCAATCTCTACGCGTAGCCTAGTATGTCTTATTCGTCCTTCGTCCTATATCTCTCCAAGTCTCCCTTCTCTGCTCATTAACGCATCTTTGTGCCCTATGCTTTCTAGCACAAAAATACCCTTCTTCGCCTTCGAATTCCCATGTTTCCACATCCGACCTGTTTATCTCCGCGCCCCTACGCATTTCCTCAACACAAAAATATCTCTCCCTATAGCCTGGGCATCAAGCCTACGTCTGACTGTGGCGTTTTGGCTGCTTGTTACCTAAACCCATCGTATAAATAGAATTCGTCTTCTTCCAATTTGTCATATTGCTCCTCATTGGCATTGAACCTTCAAATCGCACACCTCAGCCTTCTTCCGCTGCCTTGAGTTTCCGACAACCGCCGAGAGCAATTATTAATAAACCGTCTAAATTCGTTAACTCGAAACACATGAATTGTCTTCGGAAACCTTTCCTGAAAGTCTGAAACCAATTAGCCGCTAAGAGCTAATAACGATAAAGCGACGCGTTGACAGAATTGCTTCTGAAGATGCAGTATAGCGAACAAAATCATGTTGCAAGTTGATATTGATTACTGAACTAATTAAGACCCAGCCTCAAATCAGAAGATGTAAATGCTGCAACAATGTGTTGCTTTTTGTCAAGAGATAAAGTATGACGAAAGTATGACCATTTTTCAAGAAGATCAGAACCCGTTTAGAAATATTTCATTTACTTCCATTTAACAGCTATAGAGCGCCTCTGCCTAGACTTTTTGAAGAGGCGCTATATCAAGTTTAATTGATTGATTTATTGAGATAATAGGCTACTAAGCTTTATTCGGACAATATTCATTGTGTTAGAAAGGTTTCCAGTGATATCTTTACCCTTAGGTTTGTATTTTAATAATATTAATATTAGTTTTTTTCAGCCAGTATTCATTGTGTTAGAATGGTTTCCAGTGATACGTGTACTCTTAGGCTTGTATACTTTGATCTGGAATAGAAAATAATTTAATTAGGATCTACTCGAAGAAGAAACAAGTCACTAGGTGTTTTAATACGACCATATCGACATTCTTAATAGACTTCCTGCATTCGTAATAATTACTTTTCTTACTTAATCGAAATTTTGATATTATGTCTTCTCCCTAATAAATTGTTACAGCTACTCTAAAGATGATGTTTTAGGAAGCCTGCGGGACAAGACCTTTAATAAATCGCAAGACGCGACAATTTTAAGACAGAGGAGAGAGCGACACACGAACAGAGACAGCCAGACAGCTAGACAGACGGACAGACAGACAGATAGGCAGACAGAGACAGAGAGACGAAAAGAGAGCCAGAGACAGACAGACAGACAGACAAAGATCGTGCTGAAGCGAGAAGTGGATTGTTCTTTCAAATGATTTTCTAGAGTGGCTGCGTGCATCGTGTAACAGCAATGAAGTTTATTTTAATTGCAATATATGAAATAGAAACCGACAAACAACTTTTTTGTATCATTTGGTCATTTCCAGATTTCTTTATATATTTCTTTTCTGAGCAATCATCGTGCCAACGCTTTATGAAACTGATTGTGCTGAAGCCTGAGACTGGCAATGCCATTGTTGCTTACAATGCAATCGTAGCTGTAACTGGGATGTGATTGTAACTTTAACTGTAATTTCGATTGTAATGGTAACAGTAAAATGGGAATATAATTGAAACTGTCATTGCAGCTGTAATTGTGAATTTTATTTTGAATATGGAATTATTGTCATTATTATTATTATTATTATTATTATTATTATTATTATTATTATTATTATTATTATTATATATGTTTCACATTATGCTGTTATCGCCCATGATGAGCTAAGTGAGCGTTGGCAATGTCCCGAAGAGGCAGGCTGCGTTCCCACGCTGAAGAACAACTGAGATACGTTGGAACAGAAATGACGTCTCCATTGGATCGTGGGTTGCAGCACTCGTTCGACTACCCAACTCTGAGATGAACTGCAGTCCTTCGCTGCTCCAAGCGCTGCCGGATTCCAAGGAGAGGGCTACGAAGTCGTGGGTGTTGGTTATGGTGGAATACTTGGCCCTCTTCGTCTTAGCTGCGCGTTCGGCTGCTTCGCCAGCTCTGATAGATGTGTCGACAAGATGTGACTTGGCGTAGGTGTCGGGCACTGTCACATCCCATGCCAGACATCGACCACGTGTGCAAGGAATGAGCGTGACGCCGTCCGGTCGCTTTCCATCTTCTCTTAGCAAGCCGAGAGGTTCCTTTTGCGCTGGAATCTTCGCCCTGCCAAGAGCTCTCCAGATGACATCATTCAACATGCTATGTCGTTGATGTTTTCCGCTGCCTCTTCTACAAATTAGTCCATGGAGCCCTTTTGCGTCGACGCTCACTTGACATTGGTGACACAAATGTGGCTCGCAGAGAGTCGTTCCTAGCCTCAACCCGGCTGCCAGTCGTACATCCTCGTTTGAGAGGCGCAGGCCTAGGGCAGTCACAGGGGGCGCTAGCATCCAGTCTCCAGAATGAGGTGCTCGTGAGGCCAGCAGGCGAGCACGGTCGCATGGATTGTTATTGGAATCCAGCAGACCTTTCCATGCCTTGTCTGTGAATCGGAGGTCCCATTCTTTCTGGCGATGACTCGCTGCTCCTGTTGGTGGTTCTGCATCTGTCAGGGTCTTCCAAGCGTTGAGTGCTGAACTCGCAAGTTCATATGGTTCCTCAGCAGACTCTGTTGGTAGGATGCATGCCTAGAGTTCGCTTGTACTAGCAGCAGAAGCCAGAAAGGCAGAAAATGCCAGCGTAGATGCACAACGAACTCCCAGACCACCATCTCTCACCGGCAAAGAAGCCTGAAGCCAGCGGTCATTGTCAAGGTCCACATTTAAAATGGTTGACAGTCCTTCTCTCAACAGTTGATCAAACCGAGCCAAGCCCGGGCAATCAGCGCAGACGGCTATCCGCAGACTGTACAAGAGCTTCGGTACACTTAGACTGTTTCTCAGCAGAACCAGAGCGTCATGTGTATAAAGCAAGGACAATCTTCCGATTGCCCTCTCGAGGTCATTGGCCTTTGAATTAACGACCATGTTCACAGCTGGACCTGGAATCAGAGGTGCACCCAACAAGGTCATGTCCTCGAGAGCTATGCTCGTGTACTCTTGGAACGCAGGGTCATTGTTCGGTATCTGGGTGTTGTGACACGCGATTTCGCATTTGCTGCGGTTCAATAGCAATCCCAGATTCTTTGATTCCTGCTCGATTAATTGAACGTCGTCGGCCACTGTTTCCTTGTTACCTCCCAATGTCAGGTCATCCAGATATCCGATACGCAGATCCGAACGAAGCTTCATCAGAATCGGTTGCAGCACAAGACAGAATTCCAGAGGTCCCAAAGGATCGCCTTGCTGCGTTCCTTCTTCGGATCGAATTGTGTTTGAACCATAGCGCAACAGTGGACGGTTTGAATAGGCAGCGTGAGCAAAGTGGTAGAGCTCTGGGATCTCTCTAGCAACTGCCTCTAGAAGACAATCTCTGCGCAGAGTGTTAAAGGCTTTATTATTATGTTAAAAGTGTTATTATTATTATTATTATTTTTATTATTATTACTATTATTATTATTATTTGCCCGAGGTATTAATAATCTCTCAGAGAGTCCAAAACTATACCCAGAGATGTGATGATTTTCTGGAACGACAACTCACTCGGGAGTGTGTGGTAGAGCCTATATGTGCCTCTGAAGGCAACCGCATTAAAGCGTTGGATTGCGGTAAATAGGAGTTGGGAAAGATAAGATGTCTCTCAAATATCTCCAGTGCTTAGTGCTAAACGTCTACCCAGATCCTTAATAAAGTCTAGTCCATTGATGTTGTTAATTGGGCTTAGGGTCTCTAAGGCCACCGATACAAATAATAATAATAATAATAATAATAATAATAATAATAATAATAATAATAACAATAACAATAAGAATGATGATGATGAAAATAATAATAATAATAATAATAATAATAATAATAGTAAATGATAATAATAATAATAAATGATAATAATAATTGATAAAAATAATAATAGAGTCAGTTTTTTATTTCAGTTCTTGTTTGCAAGTTATTTTCAGTTAGGCTTATATTCATAATTACAGCTAGGTTTGATCAAATCCAACAATTTCATCACACGTTGCTTTCTTTTAAATTTTTATAGAGAACCCTCCAAAGTATTTCCAGTTACCTTAAACAAGGACCGTCTGCGACGCTCTCCTCCTTACTTCAGGCTTAGAACTGGCACTGCCGAAGTGCGAGCAGTGGCGCAGTTATAGCCAAAGAAGATACTTTAGTTATTGCCCTGTAAATACGACAGCGTCCTAATTCCCGTTTTCTCTTCCCACAGATTTTAAATGGCTGGCGTCATTCCTGAAGCATTTAAAATCACACCCAGAAAGTCGGATAAACGATATAGCAATCGAAACCATGAAAAAGGATTTAAAAACCATAGAGTCACGAACGCAGAAGGTTATAACCGCCGATTTAAACCGGGAATAATACGACCATCCAGAGGAACTTGCGATGTCGAATTATTCAGCCAGCGTGCAATAAATGATTCACGAGAAACAGTTGGTAGAGAGATCAGCCATTAGGGTGACTCTGAGAATAATCCTGCGCACCATAATTCACACCCACACGAGGAGAATTCAGAGAACGTCAACACCAGATGGTTGGCTGGAGATCACGACGCTCACCCCCGCCTGCCCTCCCCCCACCTGCTCTACGCATCGGAATCGGAGCGACCTCCTAGCGCACAGACGTATACCGCGAAGGCTCTGCAAGCAGTAGGATGCAGGTCAGGTCAGGTCGGGTTAGGTCAGGTGGCTCGCAGGTGCAATATGTTGTGGGCATGTGGGCTGCTGGCGATTTCATCTGCGAGTTGTAAATAACACTCAAAGACAAACAGATTCATACATGTTGTATTTGCAGGTGGCTATTTATATAAACAATTTTTAATTTCTAGAAACTGTTTGGACCTGATGTGAATACAAGAATATCAAAGATATCACCTTCATACGACACACAGACACACACGCACACACACAAAAATATACATATATAGATATGCATGTTTATGCATTCACAAACAACTATATGTCTAAAAATAACAAAATATAATTATGAATTGATATTAATTTATCAATGAACCAACGTCGTCCTAGAATACCTCAGCATGTGTCGGTCATTGCACTTACGTGCTCTCTTAGTCATTGCTTTTACTATGCCTAATTGCCTATGCAAACACGTGATACATAGAAGCCACAATTTCATGCACGCACAGCTATGCATATTGCATAAGTATACATACATACGCACATACATAATATGCAAAGAAAATGTATATGTATTATGTTATTGCATGGTAACGTAAACAGATACATGCATACATATTTATGTACATACATACACACATTCATACATATACATTATATACAATATCATACAATGTATGTGTGACATACATATGTGTATAATGCATATACGTGTGTAGCGTATTTTAAGGTCCTGATGTGCGGATGAGTGCATAGATGGCGGCAGACAGAAGCAATGGATGGATTTAAAAAACAGGATCTCATGTGAGATCATGCGATCATTCAAATCACACAACATACATAATAATCGAAAGATCGTTTTTCGCACATCCCTATGATGTTTGTGTTTATTCGAAGCTCTGCCTAAGGCTCTCAATCGATGCCTGGCTTCAACGTGCTCTTCTAAACATTTTGTACGGAGGACGTTATCAAATTACAATACTGTATTGTATTGCGCCATATGCTGCGAGATGTTGCATTTTGTTGCATTGTATCGTAACGTGATGTATATTGACCAGTGCATAGCAGCCTATTTCCCCGTGAAGAACTGGAGATATGACTATGGCTTCCGGGTAAAACATTGAACGCATCATTAATCGACTCTGCATCGACCTAAATAAACAGAGGAACTGGAATCTGAGTTCAACTCTTGAGAAATCGTTGCTGCTTTGCTGGGTTCATGCTAAGTTAATGGATGACCTTAGAGGCAATCGATGTTTCAGAGGCTGGTATTGTGAAACTGTGTGTGTTACGATGTTGTTCCCTGGTGTTACTGACTTTTGACATTGACAAATCAAGTGTTTGATGCGGTGCCTGATTCTGCCTTTAATGATCAAAACAAAAGCCTGTATGTTGATGCAATTTCCAGCAATACAGCACTAAAGATTGAGGCATGTGTGTGGCATTTGTAGATTTATATTGCGGCACTTCGATAGAGACTCTTCGGAGACTCCCCCGACCTAACACAGTGACACCACAATAGAACATAATGGTATATACACAAATGCATGCAAATACATACACGTATACGCACATACACATATACACAGAAGATGCTATGAGAGAATTAGGAGTTCGTGAGACTTAACCGACTGCAGAAAAGTTTCCATGACAGACAGTGGAAATACGGTTTGTTGGAACAACCAAGTCTTCTCACGTGGCAGAGAAGAGAAATCTGCGACTAAGAAGAGAAAATAATGAGACATACAGCTTCTGAAAAAGATGACATATATACATACATACATACATATGCATTCATAGATACATACATACATACATACATACATACATACATACTGGAAGATGCAGGGAAGATACTCTTCAATATCTGCATCACCCTTCTTATTCTTGTCTGCTAATACTTCTCTAGAAGCTATTAGCATAGCAGAAGAAAGGAAAGCTGCAAAAAGCACAGGAAACAAAGATAAAGTACGAGAAATGAACAGTGCCTTCCAAAAGCAAGCAAGGAAAGATAAAGAAAAACATTTAAATGAAATGTGCAGGGAAATGAAGGATGAAGGAAAGAAAGGGAGAACGCAAGAAATGTTCTCTAAAGTAAGGGCAATAACGAGAAAATTTACACCTAGAATGGGCTCATTGAAGTCAGGAGATGGAAACGTAATTGATGATGAAGAGGGGATGAAGAAAAGATGGAAGGACTACACGGAGGAGCTGTACAGCGAAGACAAGAGAGTAAAAATAGAGCAAAACGATGTAACAGAACACGAAAAGGAACTGGTGGTTATGGAAGCAGAGGTGGAATGGGCAATCAAACAACTGAGCACCAGGTCAGGATGGAATACCCATAGAACTGATAAAAGCGGAAGATGACGCAATGATAAAGACAATAACAAAAATATGCAATAATATATGGAAACCCGGAGAGTGGCCAGAGGAATGGAAGAAGTCAACATTTATCCCTTTATTTAAGAAAGGAGATGCAAGAGAGTGTGAAAATTACAGGACAATAGCATTGATATCACACACAAGTGAAATACTACTCAAAATAATTCATAAAAGAATGGAGAATATAATTGAGAGAGAGCTTCTGGACAATCAGGCAGGATTTAGGAAATCCCGGGAAACGGTAGATCATATTGCTAACATGAGGTGGATAATGGAAAGGCAAAGGGAATATGGACAAAAAAATAGACATATGTTTCATCGATTATAGCAAAGCATTTGACTGCATTAACCATGAACTGATGTGGAAAACTCTAATAGAAATGGGAATATCAAAACATTTGATACAACTACTAAAGGGATTGTACAAAGACCAGGAGATAAGAACAGAATTTGGAGACACAGACAAATTTAAAATCAAGAAAGGGGTGGGGCAAGGGTGCATCCTGTCCCCATTTCTTTTCAACCTGTATGCAGACAGGATAATGAGGAGGGCAGAAATGGAAGAGGCAACTGAAGGAGGCAACTGTCCTTCCTGCTAAAGATAGCAGGAAGGACATTGAATGATCTAAGATATGCGGATGACACAACACTACTGGTAGGGAAGATAGCAGATCTGGAAAAACTGATAAGAAGAGTGAAGAGAGAAAGTGAGAAGGCAGGCCTATACTTCAACTTAAAGAAGACAAAGATAATGACAACAGCTGATTGGGACAGTTTCGAGATGGACGGAGAGGAAATAGAGGTGGTAACAAGCTTCACGTTCCTGGGATCATTAATAGAAAAAGAGGGAAAATGTGACTCGGAAATAAAGAGAAGGGTGGCGATAGGGAAACTGCAATGAACGGACTGGAAAAGATATGAAAAGACTAAACATGCGAGCATAGACGAAAAAAGAGAAGTGAGAGCAATGATCTTCCCTACAGTACTATATGGCTGTGAGACATGGACAATGACAAAGAACATGGAGAAGAACATCAACGCATGCGAAATGTGGATACGGAGGAAGATGCAGAGAATATCATGGACGGAGAAGAAGACAAACGAAGAAGTGCGCAGGAAGATGGGAGTTGAGAATGATGAGACGTTACAACAGCGTTGAGAAGGAAGCTGGAGTTTTTCGGACATGTTATGCGATCAAATGGAATGGAAAAGGAAATGGTGCTGGCATGTGGAGGAGGAAGAAGGAAGAAAAGAGGGGCCCAAGAACAAAATGGATGGACGTGATACATGAAAAAACTGAAATGAGATTGGAGGAATTAAGGGTTGCAACTTCGGAAAAAAAATGGAGAGGATTGGTCATGGCGGTCGCTAGATTTCAAAGAAATGAAGCACAAGGTAAATTATTCAAGGTGAATACTTCTCTATATGACTCTGCTGCCTTTCTCAGTCTGCTCATCTCTCTCCGTTTCACTCTCTTCCTCTTCCTACTCGAGCACCTCCTACAGGATGAACTGTATTTAACTAAATGTCATTGGTGTCTAAGGTCAGCGGGAGACAAAAAGGTCTCTGAGCGTTTTCGTAACGACTGGCGAGAAAGCCCACCAAGGCGTATGCACGACCAATACAAGGACGTGGACTAACTGACTGGAGAGTATTGTTAGTATCTGGTTACAACGAGCCTGTCTGTCTCTCTGTCTGTTCGTCGGTCTGTCTATTGTTCCTCTCCGGCTGCCACTGTTTTGCGCATTTCGCTGTTTGTTATCCGTAGGCCTATTCTATAGCAACAATCTGTCTCTATCTGTGACAAATGACTATCTGACACAATATCGGATTAACTCTGCTCCAACGAGGCTGTCTACTGTCTACCGCTGGACTTCAGTGTGTAGTTGTATATGTATGTATGTATGTATGTATGTATGTATGTATGTATGTATGTATGTATGTATGCATGCATGTATGTATGCATGTAAGTATGTATGTAAGTATGTATGTAGGTAGGTATGTAAGTATGTATGTAGGTTTGTATGTATGTATGTATGTATTTATGTATGTATGTATGTATGTATGCATGCATGTATGCATGTATGTAAGTATGTATGTAAGTATGTATGTAGGTCTGTATGTATGTATGTATGTATGTATGTTTGTATGTATGTATGTATGTAGGTCTGTATGTATGTATGTATGTATGTATGTATGTGTGTATGTATGTATGTATGTATGTATGTATGTATGTATGTATGTATGTATGTAATGTATTCTTGTGTGATTCTATGTAACTATGCAACTTGTAGGTACTGTATATAAGCATGCAAGGATATAATTTATGTATGTGTGTATATATCAATGTATTTTTGTATACTTGTATGAATTCACGTACGTCTGTATACATGTAATGCATGTATATAAATATATGCGTTTTCATGTCTGTATGGCTGTGTATGAACATGTAGGTATCCATATACATGTATATATGCATATCTGTATATAAAAATGGCTGCTGATGAAATGGCCACTGAGCCACCATCACGAAGTCTCTACAGTTGTACCTAGAGTGAGAGACGGAGGCCCTTGTGTTCGTCGCTATAATCATGTGAGTGCGCAAGGATAGGGAGAGAGAGAGATGGACTGACGACGGCGGTCATTGACGCAGGGAGGAGAGGGTGTCTCGATTAAAATACCGGAAGGAAGACAACCGGACACCACCTACACCCTCTATCTACGACTGAGACGGAAAATGACGACAGAAAATGGCGTTGTTGTTTGGAAGTACTTTGGCAGAGAAACAAAGGAGAAAAGGAAGAGCTATGCATGTCATATGCATGTCATATGCATGTCATATGCATGCATGTTTGCATTTGTGTCTGTTTGTATGTGGGGGTAGTCGAGGTACATAGGATAGACTCTTTGCTTGTATCAGGGTCGGCCAATAAGCGGCAGAGCATGACGAAACGTTAAAGATGTTCAAAAGGATTAGAAATGCACATACATGCATACATACATGTCATACGTACATACATATATACATACATACAGACATACACACATACATACATACACACATACATACATACATACATAACGCTTACATACATGTATACATACATACATACATACATGTCATACGTACATATATATACATGCATACATGCATGCATGCATGCATGCATGCATGCATACATACATACATACATTCATACATACATACATACAGACATACATACATACATACGTACATACATAAATACATACATATATACATACATACATACATTCATACGTACGTACGTACGTAGATGCATACATACATACATACATACATACCTACGTACATACATGCATACATGCATACGTACATACATACATGCATACATTCTTATATACTTAGATACATACAAGCATACATACATTATACAAAAAGATGAATTTCAAAGATGACTATTGACTCACATGATTATTCTCGAAAAGACATATCTGTCTTTTTTGTATTATCTATAAGCCTCCATTATTTCAGATCAAATAGTTTGAGCCTTTATAAAATGTTTTATGTTTGCGCCCAATAATATAAATATTATATTTACAATTCTATCCGTTGAACGTATATTTCAGGTTCATATTCATTGCTCCAGTTTTATACGTTTTGATAATAATTATATTTTGCCGATTTCTTTGTGTATAAAATTTACTTTTTTTAATAAAGTCCACTACTATCATAACTACAACCAAAACCACTGCCAAATTTAAACTGCGACGGATGCTACCATGGTTAAACGTACAACTTCATGTAGGCTACTAACGAAAACAACCGATAACAATTTCATTGTTTAGCGGAAGGCTCTTTCTTAGATAGCCAAATACACGCCTTTCATTTCCTCACCTGCATCATCAATTGTGTGACTCTCTGTGGTGCGTTGCCGTACTGACAACTCTGCCAATCTTGTGTCACCAATGTTTGTGTAGACCTGCGTTCAATGGGTTTCCTCTTTCATCGCCGGACCCATGTGTACCTTGCTGCCAGTCCCGTCTCTTGAGGCTCCTCCAGGGACCGGAAATCAAGGAAGAGCGCCTGCCTTCCGTGCCTCTGTCTGTCTGCTTTCGCATCGTCAGAAGTGTTCAAACATCCGGAGTCCTCTATAGTTTCAATTATCTCGGAGAAAGGCGTCTGTCTCGTGCCCTTGAAAATGCTTCCTTGAAAGCATAATACATATTCGTCAGCTAGGGAGTTTCATTAGCTTACGATGACCTTCCTGACGATAATAGTTAAACAATGATATATGATTCAATTTGTATTATTTCACACAGTATAACCATATATAAAGTAGGCTTGCTGAGGAGCCTCATAGAAAATTACATGTAGATGTTGTTGTTGTTATTATGGCCATAGTGCTCTTATAAAATTCCACCGCTATCCAATGACTAAACATCAGTAGATGACTCGGAGCAATTGGAACAACATGCACAAAGTCACTCAAAAGTGGCAGCTGATATAAATATAATTTTTATTAGTCTCTGCCCGAGACTCGAACTAGTAACCCACGAGTTACAAGACGAACGCTCTGTAACCAATCAGCTATTGTAAACCCCAGAATTGAAGCCATTTAATTAGCTTCATTGAGTTTTTTGAATCGTGCAACCAATTTCAAAAGATGTAGTCCTAAAAGCACTGTCGACTCCCATCTTTTCAGTGCTTCTATACCGCAACAAACCAACGATATAATTATATATGGTCAATGCCATGTTTCATGAACTGCATTGGCCGCTGACATCCTTTAACTTAGGGTGGTGCTTCTCTTCCTATTATCGTATGCAGGGCATGTAATTTCCTAGTTCTCTTTGCACACCTTCGAAAGGTTTACTTCCAACTCTATAAGAATAATCCTTGGACAGCCAGTTCATGCAGACAAACTACATAAAATTTCATAGAAAGATAAGTACAACGCTCGCGTTTTTCTTGATTAACCAAGGACGGCGATCTGGGGGGGGGGGTTGGGTTCGAGGGGGCCAAATCCACCTCACATTTTGCAGAGAGGAGACACGTTATACGTGTGTCCCCCCTAATTTCTTACCGCTCTCGCTGGGTGTTCCCCACCTCCCCAACGAGATCGCCGTCTCTGTTCGTAGCAAACACTTTCACCGGTGTGTCCTCATTCTGTCTATTTCCGCCGACAGTGTGAGCCGTTAAGTAACAATTTCGCCTTCAGAGTAACTGTCAAAACCATTTGGTGTCCTTTTGCTGCATATACAAATCTAGCGTGCTCTGATCCGGGTTCTACTTTCAAGGCTTTAATTGGGGTTTGGTGTAGTTTTCAACACGTTTCCGTATAATAATCGGGATTATAGGCCCAGCCTGCAGATTGGCAAATGAGTCCCTATGTGTTTTTGAACTTTGAAGACTATTCGAAAAATAACAAATCACTCGTGAAAATAATTGAAGCTCTCGGGTAACATTCTTTCTCTTCTTTGTCCTCTACCTTTGGTTAGGTTCAAACTTTCAATGACACCTTTCGTCTCGCTGTCCAGCCCTCTCCTTCAGCTTGCTAATAATCCTCTTCATCATCCATCCAGTAATATAATCCCTGAGCATGCTGTTGCTCTTGCCTTTCTGTACCGAGTTTCAGTTTGTCATTTATGTACCGAGTAGTAGTTTCTGTACCGAGTTTCAGTTTGTCATTTATGTACCGAGTAGTAGTTTCTGTACCGAGTTTCAGTTTGTCATTTATGTACCGAGTAGTAGTTTCTGTACCGAGTTTCAGTTTGTCATTTATGTACCGAGTAGTAGTTTCTGTACCGAGTTTCAGTTTGTCATTTATGTACCGAGTAGTAGTTTCTGTACCGAGTTTCAGTTTGTCATTTATGTACCGAGTAGTAGTTTCTGTACCGAGTTTCAGTTTGTCATTTATGTACCGAGTAGTAGTTTCTGTACCGAGTTTCAGTTTGTCATTTATGTACCGAGTAGTAGTTTCTGTACCGAGTTTCAGTTTGTCATTTATGTACCGAGTAGTAGTTTCTGTACCGAGTTTCAGTTTGTCATTTATGTACCGAGTAGTAGTTTCTGTCCTGGTTTCAGTTTGTCATTTATGTACCGAGTAGTAGTTTCTGTCCTGGTTTCAGTTTGTAACACTCGTTTGTTCAATACATTAATGCAACATTCTGCCCTCTAGAATTATAGCGCTTAGCAGATAATCATTCTCTCCTAATAATAATTTTATGACCCAACCATATTTTCATGCCTATCCTATTCTATCCTATTTACGGATTTATAAAGCGCCTCTCACAGTACAACCTAATTAGAGACGCTATATGATTGATCATATGCGTCATATGATTGTGTCTATGACGTATTTGATATTATCTCTCAATTGGTCTTGCGTTGTTCTTCCATTACTCTAAACAAATGGATTAAAATTCAAATCGTTGAAACACGTCACGAAGCAGACGATGACGTCAATTCATAATGCAGGAAAATTGAACGCTTGAAATTTAATATAAGTGACAATGAATCATTCTACGTCAACGATACAAAATTATTCGGCATAATAATGATATGTTTAAATAATAAAGAAAATAACAATCTGACAAAAGGCACAAATACACGACTGACAGTGGACACTAAGAGTAGCTTGAACGGAATAACAACAGACTAGTAAATAGTTTTATGTAAAATCTGAAGATAAATTGAGAGTTGTCATCTTTGTGTGGGAGAGCAGGGTAGTGTGCTCTATGGTCTATATTGATGAACGGAGTTGGGGCGGAGTGGAGGTAGGAATCAATCAATCAATCAATCAATTCATTCGGTTTGCTGTTTATGGTCACAATAAACAGTTTGCTCAAGGCAAAGAACATGCTTGGTGTTGTGTAAAATGGAGGAAAGGAGTCTGGCATCTCCTATATTTGCAAGTTCAGAGACAATTTTATTGAAATAAATGTTCATACGGATTTATGCATAAATATATGTATGTATGGCGACTCATACATGCTAGCGTTTTTGTAAGGAGAAATACAGGAAGCGTCGGACTCCATCGACTATTTAAAATTTCCCTTTGTGTCATAACAATGAACACGTTTTTACTCCAAATCAAACCGAATCAACAACGAAGTGACTAATAGGGAAAGAAAAAGGAAAACACAGTGTGACGTGGTATGTATTGTGACGTCTTTGAAGAGACAATGACGTCAAGTAATGATGCAATGTAATCACAGTTTTTATTTTATTCTGCATATTTTTGTCATTATTAGTCAGCGATGTTAGACAATGTGGCTTCAAATGTCTTACCCACAAAGTCAGTAACTGCGTCTCTATTAATATACAGACCATGATCAAGTCTTTTCAGTGGCAATTGGATAGTGGCGCTAAATAAATGCACATCATGCATAGTCATGATAATGACAGTGGTAGTAGTTGCAGTGATAGTATCATAGGTGGAGTAGTTGTTGTAGTAGTAGCAATATTAATAATGGCAATGATGATGCTTTTACACTGTTTGTTTTGCATGTCTGTAAAGCCTGCACCGAAGTGCGGTTACCATTGGTTAATATATAATATTACTGCTTACATGTATACATACATACTTACTTAATATTAACAGCAGGCTAGAACAACAAATGCGCATGCGTATCGCAAAGCAGGACATCATCTGAAACATCTGCATCAAAACGAAGAAATGACCAACACACCTACAGACACTCATTTCATATAAACAGTCACAACTCCCGTTCAGGCACCACGGGTTACCTAGCTACATGTATCCTATAATACATGTAGCCTACCTAAAATACGGAGTCCACAGATTCAATGACGTCTTGGAGAAACGACAATTTTATATATATATTATATATATATTATATATGATTTAAGCAACTCATTTGAAATGCGTTGTTGTAGCCCTACTTTGTTTTCTCGTATTATATTGCTCACCGAAACGCAAGGAATATAATAAATGATATATATATATATATATATATATATATATATAAGACTATGTATGTCTATTTTCTACATTTTAAGGTAGGCCCTATGTAAAGAGGAGACGAGTTGTACATATTGCCTATTTCGGCGGAACCTTCTGTGAACGAATATATTTACTGTGGCTTAGTCAGCCATGATTTCTAGCGAAGGTAATGGATATTCGTTGCTCTTTATTGATTCAATTCGGCAATAGTATTGGTCAGTTGTGGCTGCCAGGGAAACAAGAATTCTGGCATTGATTCTTTTGTCCAATCTGTCAGCGCCAAGGACAATAATACAAGGTGACTCTATACTGCGACAGGAATTCATTGGTAGGAAATTGGTTGGACAACGCGGACGGGAATTTATTTTAAATTGACTCCATCCGTTTCACATTATGAGTCAGTAAATTAAAAAAATAGGCTAAATACAGAAGACATGTCATTGTTTTCACAAGCACAGGCATCTAGAAATTGAACTTTGAAGATATCAACATTAATTTATTGACTGTTGAGTAAAAAGACGAAGAGCAATCCCATTGGATGGCCCAGGGGCAGACATGGGTATGAAGTGTTAGCGACTTCATGTTCTTAGCCTCGGCATACGAGAGCGTGATCCCAATCATCTCCTTCGCTGTCTCATCTTGATACCGAAAAGTTCAGCACGTAACTACTGCACGAGAAATCTCTGAGTTAAAATACATTGATATCGGAATTCCACACTGGCGAACACCGACGGTTGGTCCTAATCGCATTTTCGCAGGTTTTTCTTATGTCTTTTCCAACTTGTCTCAGTATGTCTGTCTCTTTCTCTCTCTATCCCTGTCTGTCTTTTCCTCTTTTGTCTGTTTGTCTGTTTCTCTGTCTGCCCGCCTCTCTCTCTCTCTCTCTGTGCATTGTTTTGATTTAGCCGTTATTGTTAGTATCTAGCTCACGTTACCTTCGCACATCTACCGAAAACTCTGACGAAGTTTCCACTTGTGGCCAAAGCTTCGTCAGCCACACACACATCCATACTCACGCATACGGAACAAGCACTCCGAGGCAAACACACACATACACACACTCACACACACAAACACACACACATACACACACACATACACACACACATACACACACACACATAACGCAGGACGGCTGCCTCGTTGACCATAATGGTATGATCTGCGGCATGTCATTCGCTCATTGCAAAAACTCACTCTCTTATGCATGACTGTCTGTGGCTTTTGACACGATGCTCAGCAAACGATAACCACAGTGGAGTGTGGAGGCGATGGAAAAGACTCCTTCCGGATGCGTCAAATGCCCAGACGCGTGAATCCATCTCCGGTCGGTCCATTTGCAAACACACGCTGTCAACTCGATCCTTGTGAAGGGAGGTGTAACATCGCCGCTGTTTTGTTTTGCATGTGGCTCGACCAACCATGTTCACTATGCTTCGTGCTCTCAAATCTTTTACCGGCTTTACGCACGACCTACCTATGTTTAATACATTCCATGCGCGCATTATACATACTGTATAGTATGTATTTTTTTATATTGCGCCTCTGACAGCTGTGGCCATTCAGAAACGCTCCCAATGCGAAAATCTCGCATAGTCTTGGCTATAGACATTCTGCACAGGTCATTAAGCCCCGTTAGGTTGACATTGTTTTGGTATTTTAAAGTTTAATCAGTTCAGAGTTTATCAGTTTAGAGTTTAATCAGTTTAGAGTTTAATCAGTTTAATGCATCTCAAGATAAAAATGGTAGGACTTTATTATGAACTGTAAGAATGACGTTGCTGGTGACATGACACGAGTTCGCAGCTGCCTCCGAAGACAATAATAGTCTGACGCCACTAAATAGTTAGCCTTTTATAAAGACAGTCTGACGTCATCAGATTGTTGTTCAGACGAAGTAATTACGTACTAAGCTGGAATTCTAACACGTCTTTCTGATGTTGGTTCCCATGTGTTGTTGCTACGACAACTAAGTAAGCGTCTATCAGTTTGGCTTAGCCGGTGAAATTGATCCAAACCAGAGCTCTGTGCCGACCTAGAACTTTCGGCGGCGGCGCGTCGGTCATTTTTGGTCGGCGACGGCAGGCGCGCCGCCGACCCAAAAAATTCGGCGGCGGCGGCGGCGTGATCGGCGCAGTGTTCTGTAAGTTTGAGCAAACCTGCTTCAAAAGTTGTTCGGCAAGATAACTTGCGTTATAATGGTATGCATATTCTACATTATATTTTGGCGTTGTCTGATCTCAAGTTTTTTTTCAAGAGAAACAATTATTCTCAGAGACTTAGAACAGACGTTTAAGAATAAAAAGCAAGAAGCAATAATTTTATTTTCCCTTATCAAAGCACCAAGGCACCCAAGGAAGAGTGGATCATTATTTGTCCACGTGCAGCAGCAGCCGCTAATTGAATACTTAACAGTCCTTTGTAGAATCCTATGAAATATATCTGCTAAGCCTTAAACTGCGTATGAATAAAACCAGACTTTTTCGGGCCCAGGCGTAAGTGACCTGTGACCTGTGACCATAGTCTTTCCGGACAGCAGGAACATCGACTTGTGTGAAAACGCTTTGCGGCTGTGCACAGACCACGGAATAAATTATCTAGGGGTCAGTGACTGAACTTTACTAATGGAACTGTGAGTTGATATCTATAATGGAATAATGAATGGAACATATGAAAGAGGAAGACCACATAGGGAATGGCAGATGACTTTGAAGAATCGGGTAGAACAAGTCTCCACAAGTTTAATGACGGTCTGGAGAGAAGTGGTTAGAAAGGTATCCGACACAGGACTACGGGCGATGAGTCCATGGTTGTTGATTGATTGAACATATGCCAAGTTCACGAAGGCCACAGACAGACGCTATATGTGGCCAAATATATAATTACACGAAATTAGTACATATATGTTGCATGTCAAGGTGGATGTGCATATCGTGCATAATGTGTACGTGAGTGCGTGTGTGTGTTTGTGAGTGTCGACACATCAGCGTGGGTTCGGCGGCGCGCCGACAAATTGTCGGCAGCGGCGGCGCGCCGAGTCCGAGAAATCGGCGGCGGCGGCGCCAACGAAATGTCGGCGTTGGCGGCGCGGCGCGGCCGGCGTGAAGCTCTAATCCAAACCCGACAAATCGTCACTTGAGCGCAATTTGCTGTGATTTAGCTTTGCTTTGGTCGTCCCTTGGGGTTATGGACAAGCAACGTCGTGCGTAATGGTCTGGACTTGTTGGTTCATCGCCTGGATTGCGTGCATTCGGCAGTGGAATCCATAGTGTGGCCGTACAATACAGGCCCCTGCGTTACTTTCCGGAATAACACATATATATATAATACACGACGCGTGCCGTATACATGTATGTACGTGTATTAATTAAAGAATTAACGTACGTTCCGTGTGTAAGCCCATTGTTGCACATTTGTTAAATCCCACTGGGATCTTAAGTCTTGGGATTTTAAGAAGAATTCAACCGCAGATAACATTAAGTCGTTATTCTAAATCTGTGTATAAATTAATTCCTAAATGGATGCTTTGGCAAACATATGTTTACGGTGATTATTGTCTAATATCTTTTTATCCATCCTCGTGTTATCTGTTTCTGCCTATTTCCGACTGTCTGTGTGCCTACCTGTGTGCCTTTGTGTGTGCGTGTGTGCTTTGGATCAGTGAGTTTACTCTGATATTGAATAACTTTTCCATTATATCATTAAATGTTTATTTTATTCTATCAAGATATTATCGTCAGAACAAAGCAAGAGCAACTGATAAAAGACGGCGCAACTAATACGTAGAATACGACTCATCCAAACAGGAATAAGAGCTTAAAGTACAAAGAGGAAAAGACCTTTTTATTCACTCTTCCCGTGGCAGTGATCACATTCGTCATCATGGAAACAATTCGCTTCAACGAATCAGATTAAGGAACGGCATTGATTTCAAAGATGGACTTTTGAAAGACCCTTATAGTGAGGAAAGCCATGAATAGGAAACGCGAGAGAGTGGATTGGGCGCCTTCGAAAGGGATTAGCATCCCGTTCATTAATGTGTTGTTCGACGTAGTGTGAGCTGTATAGGAAAGTAGTTTTTTGGAATGTTGAAGAATCGAAAGCCTGTAAATAAACGGATACCACATCAGAGAATCTTTGGAGTTCCGGATAAGTAGTTCGCCAGAACTTGGAATTTAGGATGCTTCCGCGCATTAATTTCTTAACTAGCCTACTATATCGAAAATTACAAGTTCGATCGAATTCTGACGAACTACATTTTTGGAACTCAAAAATCCTATGTATATAATATTATATATGTATATATCGACTCGTATAACGTAATGGATGTGTTTTGTGGCTATCGACGGTTAAATTCGACTTCTGTAATAATGTGTCCTCATTCGTTCGTAGGCCTACTGTGCTTGTAATCATACTACGGTCTGTCAGTTTGAAATCAAATGAATATTTAAAATAATTCAAACTGACAAATCGCAGAATAATTATATGATTATATATTTGTAAGTTATCTGATTCAACTGTATGGCAGCCTGCAAGGCGCCTATCTGTATCGCCATTGCGCCTATCGCTATCAAATCCGCGTCTTCCTGATCTTCGTGCCAGTGTTTTACAATTGAACCATTCTTGCATGCATGTAATAGTTACTTAATAACTAAGTTCTTAGGTGTTTCTGTTCCTGTCATGCCTCTTTGAATGGTTGTTCAAGGACCTAGCTTGGAAAATAATAACTTATTACCGTTTGCGACTCGTCGAATGACTCGCCACGAATGGCCTTGAATTTTCATCGTCAACACTTAAACAAGGAGCTTCTTTGGTTCCCGTCTGTCCTTTTATCGCTTTTTCGTCGCTCTAATGTTAACACTTAAACGACGAGCTCTATGATTGGTTGTCGTCCGTCCTTTTTATCGCTCGTTCGTCGCTCTAGTGTTATTGCTACGATTGGAATAGATTGTCACGTACCAGAGAGGAAATCGTCATTGAACGTTCTGTACTCCTCGAAGGATTCATTGCTTAGTCAAGGAACTCTACAGTGCATATTAATTGTATGAGTAACACTTCTGAGAGTATTCCAGGAAATTGTGTCGATTGGTGCCTGGATACCTTCTTTGTTAGCTCCACGCTTCAATAGAATATTCAATGAAACTGTATCGATTGGTGCTTGGATGCCTTCATTGCTAGCTCCACGCTTCAATAGAATATTCAATGAACTGTGTCGATTGGTGCCTGGATACCTTCTTTGTTAGCTCACGCTTCAATAGAATATTCAATGAAACTGTGTCGATTGGTGCATGTTGGATCTCGGATTCTTTTTGGACTGACTCAAACCGATAAGGCTACTCATTGTCTTAACTAATTGTTGATGTACAGGTCAACATGCTCATTGCCCGTGGGTGTCCAATCCAACTTCGATACATCTTCTCCAAGTCTTCCGGTTTTGCGCCTTCCTTGTCAACACGTAAATTTTCTCCTCACACCACTCTTTCGTATCGTCAATCGTTCGTAGGCCTCCTGTGCTTGTAATCATACTACGGTCTGTCAGTTTGACATCAAACGAATATTTAAAAAAATTCAAACTGACAAATCGCAGAAAAATTACATGATTATATATTTATAAATTATCCGATTCAACTGTATGGCAGCCTGCAAGGCGCCTATCTGTACAGCTATCGCGCCCATCGCTATCGAATCCGTGTCCTTGGGATCTTCGTATCAGTGTTTTGCAATTCGACCATTCCTTCCTGTAATAATTACTTGTTAACTATATGTTCTCAGGTGTTCATGTTCCTGCCATGCCTCTTTGGATGGCTGTTCAATGACCTAGCTGGGAAATTAATAACTTATTACCGTTTGCGACTCGTCGAATGACTCGCCATGAATGGCCTTGACTTTCCATCGTCAACACCTAAACAAGGCCTACATGGCCGTCCGTCTGTCCTCTTGTTATTTTCCGATCCATATCTCCAAACACACCAATGTTCAATAGCCTATTGTCCTTCATTCTGCAAATGTGTCCAAATAGGTTTAACTTTAGTGGTGTACAGGTGGAGCAGGATTAATGGTGCTGCACAGGCAGGATAGGGCTGCTGTATGTTGAACTAAAACTATTTTTATGTGATTCTACAACGCTAGGCGACCTTTCAATGCATAATATTAACGCGCACTTTCCAATCGGAATGCGTGGCGCAAGCATTGACTACGCTAACCATAAGACTGACCCTAAACGTCTGAAACCTCTCCACTGAATAACCATAATTGGAGATAGCTACCTTCTCCTGTATGGGCAATAGAAATTACATATATCTAGAGTTTTATACAAGAATCTAAATTGACCATTTTACGATAGGTTGTACAACATTCCAACCACTCTAAAAATCACTCAGGCTAAATTGTTACATCTTCTGGAAAGATTTTTCCTATAAGACACGAAGGAGCTTGACATCTGTTGTGTTCTAACGTAACAATAAAACGAATACATCATCCTTGTTTCTTATGTATTCCCATATTTTCCCGACGAACGTGCAGCAAAATCGCAGATAATAATATCGCAGTTCATCACTAATGTCAAGTGCAACAAAATTCTGCGCGTGCCTTTCCTGAGTTCCAATCTTGGCATGCATCGCACATTGCAAAAAGATTACTGTGATCGGTCCAAGCTCCTCGAATAAGTTGTCTAACATCCAGCCATACGAACTCCAGATCTGATCAGTATCTTCGCCTCTTTCGCCCAAACGTTTCTCGTCCGAGGAATTACTGTATAGGGACCTTAAGCAAGTCCTTCGCGCACCATTAATCTGTAACATATATATATAATATATATTATATATATATTATATATATATATATATCTGCAGTTGCGCCGTCGAGGCGTGTGTGCAGTGTACACCTCTGAACTAATTGTAAGATGGGCAATATCTAAAAATTACAGTTGTACTGTATTCTTATTGTATATCATAATCATTAGATTTATGAGAGGCCTATTCGTGGGCTGCGGGCGCCTAGTGTTCTCTGATGTATTCCCATCGGGTCATCCTAAATCGAATATCTGAGAGATACGCCTGTTCGGCTAATCCTCAGGATCCCGATGTAATTTTCTTTTCGACAGAACTGGTGTCCAATCCGTTTATACGGAACCTATAAATTCAGACTCGGCCTTGGCCCGTGCGTCGGTCCATGGCCGTGTACTCATGAATACCTAATCTCGGTCGATGGAAAAGAAATGTCAGATGATGCGATATGGCATCTGGCGCAAACAGTACCGCATTACTTAAACAGTGTCACGCGAGATGTTACGTGTGCGATAGTGTTCTTAGAAAAACTGCTAATGACGCTGGAGTTGAATTTGATGAAAACGGCAAGTTCAGAATTTCTGGCAGATTGTCGACTAGAATAGAATTGTAAAAAACTCTTAGCAAAAATATGTTGTTTAATGAGCTATACGATACGCCAAATGACAGCGCTGCAGCGTTTCTGTTGAAGACGTATACGTGTATACCGTCGTATGCATGGAATATCAACACGTTCAACTAGTGCCTTGATGCGCAGTTATAGGCTCCAACAGAGGCATCAGTTAGCATCTGCTAGCAGTTGCTTTCTCCAATATAAATGAACCAGCTTACTGAGGCCTTTGGCAGATGAATAATACAGCCATAAACAGGGGAAAAAATATCACCCAACAGTCGCCATGGCAATATATCTTTCAGCTGATCATAGCATTATTTTTAAGCTAATAAACTTCATCTGTGTAGAGAATGCACAGGTTTTCAAAGAATAGGCTTTAAAGGGGAAGTATGCCTCCAGGGAATGTTAATCGCCTAGCTTCAGGGTTTATATCTGGCACATTAAATGGACGAACCTCATGGCCTCCTAGTCTTCTGATAACAATGTTTTGCTCCATCCCAAGAGAGGTTCTGATGAACCCGCCTCTTGCATGTCTGCTGCTGCAGCCGTAAAAACAGATAATGAAACGAGAAGAATCATTGACTGCGACAGGTCTGCCTCGGAATCACTAACAATACCATTCAGATAGCACAGAATGGAATTGAAGACAAACGAAGTTGGTTTGAGGCTCGGTGGGCGCTGCGCTCTGCTGCACACGGCCTTCTCAGCACTCCATTCTCACGCACTGCTAAGCTGCAGTAGCATCGCGCCTTCTCTATTGTGGGCCCTACCACTTGGAATGGGCTTCCTCTGGACCTCCTGCTTTTACCTAGGAGCTCCTCATCTTCTTTCTACTCTTCTCTTGAACCTGTCCTATCTTTGGCCGTGGTTGGAGTGAGTAAATTTGGGTAAACTCTGAGTAAATTTATTGAAGAGTCGCTATATCAAGTTTTGTTGATTGATTGTATTTTTATATGTAAAAGCTTCGCCAGCCGATCGTGTCTTACACATAGTATATTGGCGCTATATAAGTTCTTAGATATCAATTAACAGCCATGCCATAAATATATACACAGCACAGTATCTCTCTCTCTCTTCCTCTCTCTCTCTCTCGCTCGCTCTCTCGCTCTCTCTCTCTCTCTCGCTCTCTCGCTCTCTCGCTCTCTCTCTCTCTCTCTCTCTCTCTCTCTCTCTCTCTCTCTCTCTTCTCTTCTCTCTCTTTATATATACATACCTTTCTATCCCCATACAATTTGTTAACCAATTCCCCCAACTCATGAGGTCTCAATTGCTTCTCAAGGACCCAAGTACAGCACATCGCTCATACAATATTCACTTATTTACTCACTCGAACTTACACTGCAATAGGTCTGATCATGTTCCCCATCCATCGGCATCTTTGCTTCGCTCGTCCCATCTTCTCAGAGGAAAGATTCCTAAACCAACTCAATGTGCTAACCGCCGCCACAGCATTTGCAATGCGCGCTCACGTACAGCCAATCGCCGCTGTTACGCCGCACAAAGACGAAATTGCTGCGCTTTATTGCATTTCAGCAAGTAAAAGAAGAATCCGCCGGGGTGCCACTAATTGGATACAGCGCTTAATTTCCCGACAAACAAGTTCGGCCGAGGTCAAGAATATCTACGTCACAGCATCATGTTGATTGCATCCGGGTAAGACCAGACGCTTATGGTAATACCAGACCCGAGCGATAATACTATACATCATTAGTGAATTAGCCAGAGTATCATTTGGTCTGCTGTTTGGTTAAGCAACGGTGATGAGGGATCTTATGATTGCCATTCATTACGTCATTTGGTGAGTATCCAATTTACTACTTGCTAATATTCCAGCCTGCATTTTATTCCACCTTCTGACCATACCTGGGACAAATATGGATGAAGGGAGACAAAGCCGCAACGTGTCAGCCTATCAGTAATAGTCTCTTCTGATACATTGCGGGCGATGTCTGTAATCGGCTATGTAATGCATAGAGTGACATCCGGGTACTTGGTATGGTAGCGTTGAACGTATTATCGTCTAAAAGTGCATCTAGATTTATTTATTGAATCCATGACATTTAATACCGCGATACATAATACCACGACAGCTAATACCCGACATATATAATCCCTTCGACATTTAATACCAACGAGTCAACGACATTTGATCACGCGCATTTTTATACCGTGACAGTTAACTTTATGCCAGAATAATATATTCAGCGTAATTGCAACCTGAAATAGGAGCGAATGGCCGTTTCATTATAAGGAACATCCTGGTGGTCAAACGAGCTTTACAACAAAATCGAACCGATTTCATACACCGCCACGCCGTTGTTCCGTTGGCATTGTCTCTTGTTTTCATAATTGCAAAGTATCACAGTTGGTGTTCGTTTGCTTTTCACACCGAACTGTGCTTCCATAAATGACGTTAAAATCAGATAAACTTGCTGGAAAACGAAGCTAAAATCAGAAAAAACCCTGCTCGAGTAGGTTAGACCCTACCTTCAGTCTCGCCTTAACGGATAGGCTATAAAATTAATCGTACAGTAAATTATACATGCGCAGATATATACTGTGCGTACAGGTATGCCGTCCGGTATTAATTGTCGTGGTATACACAAAGTGTCGGACTTAATTATCGTCGATAGTAATTGTCGTGGGATGAATTGTTATGGGGATTAAGTGTCCAGTATTAATTGGCATGGTATTAAGTGTTGTGGTATTATTGTCGTGCTACTAAATTTATGGTACTCCATTCAAAGAATCATCCTTTGAATGCATTTTATTTATATTGCAATTTTTATATATAATTTTATATAATTGAGTAATTATTAAGTCGGTATATTTCGCTAACAGTAACAAACGCAACTACCGATTTATCCTGCAAAAATCCCGGATGTAGTCAAGCACATAATCTAGGTCTGTGACCCAGTTTTCGTCGGCTTCATTTCCTTCTCATGTTAGTCGCAATTCATACTTCTACGACATGAACCTCGCAGCCTCTGTATGCATCTTGAAGACCTTTCTGTTCGACAATCGATAGTAGTTTCACTGTGTTAGGTCTGGATTCTAGAACACCCCTTGAATTGGCGCTATATAAATGACCAATGCCCACGACCTGTTACTCGTCGTGCTTTTGATTATCTTGTTCCACTTCCTACAATACGGCTTCCAGCGTTATCCAGTTTAAACAAAATTCTTTTCGTTTAATCTCTTTTCTCTCTGATCTTCCTCTTCACGTTCCATTGATCCAAATAATTTTTATATTATCCCGTTTCGACCGTATTTAATCGCTTTTATCATCAAACGCCTGGCAACGGACTTACTTAGTAACACAGGAACAATTGTCTTCGTGCAGCGAAAAAATAAGCCGATGGGCCGGCAGCAGAGCATTTGACCAAGATAACTTCTGCGATCACCGCCATTAACGGCATCAGAGTCCGAAGTAAACAGTCAGTCAAACAGACAGATAGAAAGCCAATCAGAATGACAGACGAATAGAAAGACATACAGGCAGACAGGGACGAAGACATAAAGACACACAGAACGACAGCCATGTCTTAAAGACAGACGGAAAAATTGAAAGACCGCTAATAAGACAGAAGACGAACACGCACATGAAGATTAACACTTTAGTAGACACGCAGAAGACAAACAGACAAACACAAGGATACGCAGAGAGGCTTTCAACAACGTAGGCAACAAAACGGAGTGCAGGCTGTGGGCAGAAGGGCTTGCTGTGAACATGCACCGTACGGGACATGGGAGGCAAACAGAAAGATCAAAAACCGGTTTCAATTTTAGACGTCAATGTTGTGCAACGAATTACAACATAAAAGCTGACTCGCTGTCCTAGATCAATTCAGTTGTAGTCATGCTACATTACATTCTCTTAGGTTACGTTACAGGATTACATCATATGGTGACCGCTCATTTCGTCGCAGTTCATTTTGTCAGGTTCAGCATCCTGACGGTCGGTTAGGGTCGGGTTATACGTCGTGAGGATCGCTTAGTGTCGTTTTAAAAATGCAACGAAATGAACGACGAAATGAAATGCGACGAAATGAAATGCGACGAAATGAAATGCGACGAAATGAAATGCGACGAAATGAAATGCAACGAAATGCATGCGACGAAATGAACTACGACGAAATGAACGGGATGCCATCATATCGGGTAAGCTTATTAATTAGACATGCGTTTGACTGACCTGCGGTAGACTGAATAAGGCACTCAGCGTCCAGGCAACAATGATCATCGTTCTTACTCTACCCGGTGCCTTATTCTTGCTGATCGGATCCAGAATTGCCAAACATCTATCAACGCTTATAATAACAATGACGTAGGTGGACGAATAGAGTCCGAACACCTGAAGGAACTTAACCAGTTTGCAGGCAGCATTACCAGCATACCACTGTATCGTCGAAGACCACACCGCGTCCGTGACGTTACAGAAAAAGGTCACGATAAGGTCAGCCGTTGCCAGATGCATAATCAGCTGGTTGATCGTAGAACGGCGCCTGCGCATTTGATACATCCGGAGAAGTGTGGCGGCATTTCCGATAAGAGCGATAAAGAACATCACCGAGAGAACGACTGTCTTGATCAGAGACATTTCCGTGAATTGAGGCATTTCTTTGTCGTCCACGTAATCCGCTATGGTTGAAGAAGTCTCGTCTCGGTCCATTGAATCTATGGAACCCGGTGGCACGCCCGAGTGCGTCGAGTTGAAGACGAAGAGGAGGAACTTGATGAGTGATGAGTTGAAGGATGCGTCGTGGTCCACGTGGAAAAGGGTGAGGTTCGCATGGAGCAGATGAGTGTCCGGGGGTAGGAAGTCGCTCTCCGATCGGTAGTCCTCGTCCGCCATCTTGGTTCCGGTCCTTGCAACCAATGTGAGTTGATTGAATTTGATTCAATTGGTCCGGACGTTAGTCGATTCGTATTCAGGAGTTGCTTTGATCCTATTGATTGTGGTCGTTTCCCGTAGGACTACGATTGAGTGCAAGGATCACACGAAACATCATCTCATCGACCTGAAAGAAGGCAGAACAAGTGCATTGATATAATAGTGATTAGTAGTTTTTATCAGATGTGTATCTTATCTGTCAGGATTAATATTAATGGTGATAGTAATAATAATAATAATAATAATAATAATAACTTTATATTATTCTTAAATACTGTTCTAGTCCCTGAGGGATCTTATGTACCTAGGGGCAAATAATAATAATAATAATAGTAATAGTAATAATAATAATAATAATAATAAGAAGAAGAAGAAGAAGAAGAAGAAGAAGAAGAAGTAGAAGAAGAAAAAGAACAGCAACGACAACAACAACAGCAGCAGCAATGATGATGATGATAATAATAATAATAATAATAATAACCGAACAATGACCCTGCGTTCCAAGAGTTCACGAGCATAGCCCTCGAGGACATGACCTTGTTGGGTGCACCTCTAATTTCAGGTCCAGCTGTGAACATGGTCGTTAATTCAAAGGCCAATGACCTCGAGAGGGCAATCGGAAGATTGTCCTTGCTTTATACACATGACGCTCTGGTTCTGCTGAGAAACAGTCTAAGTGTACCGAAGCTCTTGTACAGTCTGCGGATAGCCGTCTGCGCTGATTGCCCGGGCTTGGCTCGGTTTGATCAACTGTTGAGAGAAGGACTGTCAACCATTTTAAATGTGGACCTTGACGATGACCGCTGGCTCCAGGCTTCTTTGCCGGAGAGAGATGGTGGTCTGGGAGTTCGTTGTGCATCTACGCTGGCACTTTCTGCCTTTCTGGCTTCTGCTGCTAGTACAAGCGAACTCCAGGCATGCATCCTACCAACAGAGTCTGCTGAGGAACCATATGAACTTGCGAGTTCAGCACTCAACGCTTGGAAGACCCTGACAGATGCAGAACCACCAACAGGAGCAGCAAGTTATCGCCAGAAAGAATGGGACCTCCGATTCACAGACAAGGCATGGAAAGGTCTGCTGGATTCCAATAACAATCCATGCGACCGTGCTCGCCTGCTGGCCTCACGAGCACCTCATTCTGGAGACTGGATGCTAGCGCCCCCTGTGACTGCCCTAGGCCTGCGCCTCTCAAACGAGGATGTACGACTGGCAGCCGGGTTGAGGCTAGGAACGACTCTCTGCGAGCCACATTTGTGTCACCAATGTCAAGTGAGCGTCGACGCAAAAGGGCTCCATGGACTAATTTGTAGAAGAGGCAGCGGAAAACATCAACGACATAGCATGTTGAATGATGTCATCTGGAGAGCTCTTGGCAGGGCGTAGATTCCAGCGCAAAAGGAACCTCTCGGCTTGCTAAGAGAAGATGGAAAGCGACCGGACGGCGTCACGCTCATTCCTTGGACACGTGGTCGATGTCTGGCATGGGATGTGACAGTGCCCGACACCTACGCCAAGTCACATCTTGTCGACACATCTATCAGAGCTGGCGAAGCAGCCGAACGCGCAGCTAAGACGAAGAGGGCCAAGTATTCCACCATAACCAACACCCACGACTTCGTAGCCCTCTCCTTGGAATCCGGCGGCGCTTGGAGCAGTGAAGGACTGGAGTTCATCTCAGAATTGGGTAGTCGAACGAGTGCTGCAACCCACGATCCAATGGAGACGTCATTTCTGTTCCAACGTATCTCAGTTGTTCTTCAGCGTGGGAACGCAGTCTGCCTTTTCGGGACATTGCCAACACTCCATTAGCTCATCATGGGCGATAACAGCATAATGTGAAACATATATGTATAATAATAATAATAATAATAATAATAATTTTCCTTTAATTTCAAACTGGCACACCTGAGCATGATTACATGTAGAGGGGAGGGGTCCTACGGTATGAGCGAACGCTGACAAGTTATTACTAGCAGATGGTATAGCCTATCAGCGAGCAAGTTCCATCACGGTCGGAAACAGTGCAACGAAACATTGGATGTCCGTAAATTAGCGCCGGTTATAATACGTTATATGGAAAACGGCTAGCGGTCGCCAATCGCCAATATCCGAGAATGTTACTGGCATTAATATTCTCCGAGCATTTTACTGGCACTGCTATTCTCCGAGCAAGTGACTGGCATTAATGTCTGACAAAGAATTTCGAAGGCCAATGGCTAAGAAGCAGTACCATGAACAAATGGAATTGCGTGTTGATATTTTTTATTCGGCTGATCTCTCGACAGCAGAGCCCGCTGCTTGTCTGGCGCAGTATTGATATCACAGGGTGTGAAAACAGTGTCATTCAAGGCAAGGCATTTACAAGTGTTCCAAGGTGCATTCTGATTGTGTAACACGATGCAAAAGAGACAAATAATTACTTGACGCTTCACCATAAAATGCAACGAAATCTGATTAAACACCTGCTCTCTATCAGCTCTCAGCGACCCAGTCTGTTACTAATTTTCCATTTGACAGCATAGCCAGAGGCTATCTCTGCCGTCAAGCCTCCATTTAATCGTCCGGTTTTCAGCCCCTTTCTCACGCTTTCTCAAACCGTTGGTTTCATTGTGTTGGGCCAGCGTGTGAGAATGGAAACCACATGCGCGTGAAATCTACGCTTCGCGCATAAAAGAAAAGCTGCGAATTCTAAAAATAAACTAATTCCTTCTCCTTCAGAATGACTTTGACGCGATTTTTATAAGATGCAAGCTACAGCAAAAGCTTTTGAAATGAGCCTCAATCAAGCGAGCAAATCAACTTTATTGATCACCACGGTAGCAGTGTAGGCTCTACGAAAATGCAAATAATGCTTTCCCGACTCTCTTTACCTCTAATCCCTAAAACGACTGAGGATTGTCGTCTGTCATGGTTTCATTGTGCTAGGTCGTTAAGGCTACGCGTTTGTGAACCATTTTCGTCACTGGAATAGCCCATAAATGCGCTATATCATTTTTACTACGTTACATTTCATGATATAGCGCCTCATCAGAACCTCTGAAGAGTGTAGGTCTATCTACTCCTGGTAGATTTCTCTGCGTTAAGGACCACGGCTTCGATAGTCGCGTGCAGTAACGTACATGTAAGAGGCGTGACCCATTTGACCAATCAGGAATTATTGGTCAACACGAGGGCAAATCGATGATGCGATGAATATCGAGATATTTATTCTGTCTTTAGCTGCAGAATGGGTATCGAATGGCCATGCGATGAAACAATTGTTATTATCACTACTATCATTATAATGATTATTATTGTGATTATTAATAATGATCATTGCTAGGCCTATATTTATTATCATCATTATTATAATGTTATTTATTATTATTATTATTATTATTATTATTATTATTATTATTATTATTATTATTATATTGATTATTATTTATGTTATTTATAATATTATTATTATCATCATCATTATCGTTATCACTGTCATTATTATTTGGCGCCTCAACTGCAGCAATTTATATTATTATTAGTAGTAGTATTATCATTATTATTTTCAACGTCGTCATCATCATCGTCACCGTCATCATCGTCACCGTCATCATCGTCACCGTCTTCGTCATCATCATCATACTTATTCCTATGCAATAATTGTGTAAATAAGTGACCCTCATGCATCCGGAATATCTTTGTCGGATGGTTGTGACAGTTTAATTATTAAGACAAAGACAACAGTCATTAGAAATAACTACTAGTTAGTAACTTATATAGCGCTCATGTTTTAAACCCCAAAGAACCATGCGATGGCGCACCAAAACCACACCGTAATTATGTCAGTACGCAGAAATGAAGAGTACACAGAAAATGTGGTCGTCTAATCGGAATACGGCCTTACCGTAAACGGGTCAATATCCAGATAATCTGTCAGCCAATAGAGATTGAGCCAAACTGTAATCGCGTCAATTTCTAGAAAATCGATCAGCCACTCAGGATATTGCCTATAACTCCGATCAGGTCGATATCCAGATATATCAGCTTAAAAGCAACGACAATGATGATGTTGATGAAAATAATTTCAACGATTAAGACGACTATTTTCTAGCATTCTGCTGATATACAACGGTAGAGATAATTATTGCATCGCTGTGTACAAAGGGCAAACTATATTTAAAGTCAGTTTTTTTAATAATGTCACTCATATTAAATTGTAAACAATCGTTAAATCAGTCATTTACAATACATATCTTCAGGAATGTCTTTTGCTCGATACAAGAAAAAAAAGAAATACGTATTGTTACTGGTCTTTTTGTCCCAATATTTCGTTGTACCTGATCTAGCTTTAATCACAGGTTAATGCTATAATTATTTAAACTATCGTACCGTCTCCCGATAGAGAATACGATAACAATGGTTACTAAGATTGTTAAAAGTAACAAGAAATGAGGGCTATAATCAGTAAAATCAGATGACATCAGTTTTTTGTCACGTTTCTAACAGAGGCGGATCTAGACATTTCCTTTAGGGGAATACCATGGACTAACTATAATGTTCTGCTAGTTGTTCCCCCTGCAAGGATTTTTTTTGAACTCACATGAGCGATTTAGTGATTATTAAAACCCAATATAATTTGCACAATTTTGCAGCAATTTTATATCAGGATTTTTGCAACGAAAATCATCTGTAAAAGTAAATGTATTTAATGTAATGCCTATCAAATATAATGGATCGGTTCGATTTATGTTCCAAAAAATTAATAGTTCTTTCTTACTATCCATTAAACCTACAGTTGTTTCGAAGATCAAGCTGAGGTAAAAAAAATACAAAATAGGTGTTAGACCAGTAAAAGAAATAGGGTCCACAGTCAAAGGTAAGCTTGCAGTTGCGATTAAGTTCTAGCGACAGATGCCTTTTATAATTTCTACTTCATTAGGGGTCTACATTTATAAGTTCAGGTTGAAATAGCCGTTAAAGTCAAAGCAATTACTAACGAAAACACGAGATCTAGTAAATTTCACTAACTTAATTACTTACATTGCACCTTATCGACATAAGCATACAACCAAAGACATTAAATGTTGGTTTACTCTGAGGCAGATTGTGTGATTAATAGGATGTTTATGCGCTAGGGGCCTAAATTGTTTCATAACAAGATGCAAAGTCATCTTGAACTTTGAGCGTGTAAGTAATTTTCAGGCATAGGAAAAAATGTTTCTTTTAGACTCCCAATCGCGCTCTACCCCTAGATCTGCCACTGGTTTTTAATAACTTGTTTACAGACCTCAAAACACGACCTTGATCGATATTTCTAGTCGAATCAAAGCAAAAGAGACACATCAAAACAAAAATCACGGGAATAAAAGCGGCAATTAATTTAAAAGTACTAATTAGATCAACGCTATACAACGACAGTTAAATTAAACACTTCATGATAGACTATCATATATTAAAAAATATTATGGGTCTCCCGTGCATAAATAAGTTCAGTACAGTCATTGAATAACGCGTATTAGCCTAATCACCTGCAGCTGTTGTGATTGCAGGAAGAAAGACAGCGGCAAGTCGTTAGAAGACACACACAGACAGACAGACATACATTCAGACAGACATACACTCAGACACTCAGACAGACAGACAGACAGAACAAAGAGGCATGGCAGAGAGAGAACATACAAATATACAGAGAAGGGAACTCGCACAGAAAGATAGAGACAGACAGAGAGACAAAAGGATAAAGAGAGAAAGAGACAGAATTAGAGAGACAGAGAATTTTCGGTCCACATTTTGTCATAAAGACCGGCAGAACTGCTGACCAATAAAGCATCTGCGACTTGATCCGTAAACACTTGATACGATATATTCAGCCAAGAGTAAAGCGCCCATAAACCTATAATTAGTAGCATGTCACACGCACACACACACACACACACACGCACACACACACACACGCACACACACACACGCACACGCACACGCACACACACACACACACGCACACACACACACGCACACACACACACGCACACACACACACGCACACACACACAAACACACACACACGCACACGCACACGCACACGCACACACACGCACGCACACACACACACAAACACACGCACGCACACACACACACACGCACGCACACACACACGCACACACACACTCGTTCTGCAGCAAACACATATACGAGAGGAACGTTTCGATGGCAGTGGACCAGTGGCCAAATTTTACTTCTGTAGCCGTAACAAAATAAATCTCGAATAATTGGCGTTACTTTAACGTTTCTCCAGCATCCGAAAACAGGAACCCACCCTCTCCCACGCCTATTCACAAACACACAAGCACACAGACACACACACAGACACACACACACACACACACCTACACAAACACACACACACGCACAAACACACACACACCTACACAAACACACACACCTACACAAACACACAAACACACACACACACACACAAACACACACACACAAACACACACAAACACACACACACACAAACACACACAAACACACACACACACAAACACACACACACAAACACACACACACACAAACACACACACACAAACACACACACACACACACACACACCTACACAAACACACACACACACAAACACAAACACACACACACACAAACACACACAAACAAACACACACACACATACCTATACAAACACACACACACACAAACACACACACACACAAACACACACACACACCTACACAAACACACACAAACACACACACCTACACAAACACACACACACAAACACACACAAACACACACACAAACACACAAACACACACACACAAACACACACACAAACACACACACACACCTACACAAACACACACACACAAACACACACACACCTACACAAACACACACACACAAACACACACAAACACACCTACACAAACACACACACACACACAAACACACACACACAAACACACACACACACACAGACACACACACAAACACACACACACACACCTACACAAACACACACACACAAACACACACACACACCTACACAAACACACACACACAAACACACACAAACACACACACACAAACACACACACACACAAACACACACACAAACACACACACACACACACCCACACCTACACAAACACCCACACACACACAAACACACACACACAAACACACACACACATCTACACACGTACGCATGCACACACACACAACTATATATGTGTAACCATATAAATATAACTATATAATCTTGCGATTAATAAAGAAACATTTCAGTATTGTTTTTGTTTAGAAATATTATGAAATGGTAAAAGTATTTCTATTTTAGAACGAAATTCTTATATTGAGCGATATTTGTCAAATACTTTTGGAAAATGTGATGATTTTTTAAACTGTTATGCTAAACCAATCAGTTTTTTATGAACAAAAACATAATTTACCGAATCCACGACATTTATTGCCGCGATACAGGTCTATATAGTACCACCGACAATAAATACCAGCGACATTAATACCAACGTAATATAACCAATACACAATTCGATACGTGACACTTAAAACTAAAATAATGTTATGGATTTAGTGTAATAACAACATGAAATAAAAGCGAATAAGTAAAAGCAATGTAAAGGTTCAGTTATAATCCGTAAAAACATTACTAATGTGATAGATGAGACTTAGCCAGTCTCATTATAAGAGGACCTTTTGGTGGTCAAACGAGATTTAGGCCTACAACAGAATTGAAGCGATTTTATGCATGACCACGCCGTTTTGCTACGTTTGAATTGTCGAATTGCTTGGTGTAGGCCCTATTCGTTATTTCAGTGTAGGCCTATCATAGTTAGAGATTGCAATTCCGGACCATAATCATTTTTCCGGAATTGCAATCTCTAATCATAGTTGCTTTTCCTTTGTTATACTCATACCCAAATTGACCTCCATAACTGAAGTTAAAATCTGAAAAACTTTCTCTATAAGTCGATTAGTTTATACTCCAGAGTCGCGCCTTAACGATTGATAAAATGAGTCTTAGGCTGCAATAAAATGTCGGTCTATAATACATGCATGTAGGCTTACAGGTACACCGTCGAAATGAATGGCAGCCGCAAGAAATTGTCGTTGGGCTTAATTGTCGTGGCATGAATTGTCGTCCTGTCAGAATGACCAGATTCTTCCACTTCCTGTGTATTTTGTTAACGACTAAAATTAAATCATATCTAAAACTGGAGTCGTCTTAATTGCACAAGAAATAAACATGCTTATCACGCGCGTTAACTTCGAATAATCCGTTCTAGTTTCCATGCTTTTCTTATAGTCAATTTCTGTTCTTACGTAAGCTAATTGAATAATGAACAGCCCGATTAGCCTATATACATTCATGCATATTAAAATGTAGACACAAAAGTAATGTATATATATATACATATATATATATATATATATATTCTGATTCCTGCATTGATTAAATTGTTGCGACTATTTCCTATCTTTACGATGGTTACAATTTATATACCTATAAACTCGTAAATTTCAGTTAATTGCAAGTAAATTTTGTGACTTCATATTCTGTGTAATGTCTGCTACAAACTCCACAAGCACTGATTTTTATCGTTACCGTATGACATATGTATCTGAAATGCTACGTCATACCACCGGCATATTCACGGAGGCTCCGTCAAATCAGAATGGTTGTTAAAACATGCCATAATTAAGAAAAGAATGGAAACAACTTAATTGACCAGAAGATGATAGATGTGTGTATTTCTTTTTGTGGCTGATTAATTGGCATCTATCACGTAATAAACAAATCGATCAATAATTAATTATTATTAATGAACAAAGTGTACGTTACCAGGTTCACTCGCTGTTGCAGTAGCCTACTAGACGTAGCTAGGCTTATTGCAGTGTTCGCTAAATTCCTATCCAAAACTGCATTTCAGATCAAAATTCAATCGAGTCAATCGTCCGGAGATTTTACGCATTGATCGGAAGCGTAAACTGCGAATACTCAAAAGTCCTAATTTCCATGCTTTGCTTACAGTCCATTTTCGTTTTTAATCTAAACTAATCCTGACTTCTATAGTGATGCTCTCTATATACTCAAGACACCAGTAGGTGTTTGCGCGTTATTGCTCAAAAACTGTACGACAATTCACGCAGATCTCAGCCACACTAAAACAGCGCGTAGGGCCGTTCAACAAATGCAAGATACAATCAATCGATATAATCGTTCTGAAATGACAGCAACGGTGCTTCAGAAGCAATAACCCGACGCGTGAAAGCTTGATCGAGTGATGAAGAAACGACGACGACGATAATTAATTATCAGTTTTCAAGAACTAATCATTCGGTTGGCGATCACATTAATGAAACTGCGATTAAACGTACGTCGACGACGGAGGAAATGCGAATGCCCGCTTTCACAGACGAAAGCGACGAAGTCGACCAGGAAACCACTCAGTCTACGTTACGCAGGTCTAGAAGGCATTGGAGTATGGCTCGCATTCATCGGACGCACTGCGATAAGCAGAGGGATACACAATGTTAAGCAGAAGGGTACGCAGTGCGAGAGAGAGAGAGAGAGAGAGAGAGAGAGAGAGAGAGAGAGAGAGAGAGAGAGAGAGAGAGAGAGAGAGAGAGATAGAGAGAGAGAGAGAGCATCGACGGAATGTGTGTGAATAGAGCGTTTGTTAGGTACTGCTTGGCTTGAGAGCGTGTTTTCAGTCAATGCGACCTATAATTCTGAGGTGGAAAATGAAGGTTTCGAAAATAGCTAATGCAGTTGCAGAGCCACGATGTCATACAGTATAAGACTGATTGATATGCCAACAATGGAGAGCCTTACGGGCTAACGATATCTCAGTGACTTGCTACTGAAACAGTTGTAATATCATTCAAATTTTAAAAATTCCAGAAACAAATAACATATGAATTATCGAAACTATTGGTAATTGATTAGCTGTTGCCAATTCCAATTGTTACTGATTAGCAAATTAATTGATGGTGCCCAATTGTATAATACAACGTAAATATATACAAACACACATACATATGCAATATATATATAAATGTAGGTACATTTTATCAGTACATAAACCTACATATACAATATGCATCAATAGATACATGTACATACATGCTAAATGCACACACCCATACATAGATAGACCTACACAAATGATTATAAATCAATCAATCGTTCGATCAATCAGTCAATCACATCAATCACATCAATCAATCGATTGATTGATCAATCAATCAATCACATCAATCAATCAATCAATCAATCAATCAATCAATCATTGTAAGTTTATATTGCAATCAAAGTACAATTTACAAGAGAGCTTTAAACAAAGATAAGTTATATTTGCACCATACATACAAACTATAAATGACTATACATACAGTATATACAGACTGTATAAACAGACGTGCATGCACGACTACACGCATATATACAGGCACATATGCATTCATAAGTATGTATCTATACATACATACATACATACATGCATACATGCATACATAGAGGGATCAATGCCTGAAGCAGAGGCACACACAGCGCCAGGCAAGCAGACGCACACCAAGGCCCCACACACAGACAGACACAGACAGGGTGAGGAAGGCATAGAACAAGCAGCAGTACAAACAGAACGACCTTAATATAAGAAAACACACCTGACGAACTAAGATAATGGCATGGAGCGATGACTGCTCTTAATGCAGGTGTGCTATTATTTCTGCTGCTCATCTTTCTGATAGTGGTGTTGATGGTAGTCGAGATGCATGGTGATGGTGGTTGTGGTGGTGGTGGTGGTGGTGAAGATGGTATTCGAAAACGTTTGGATTCCATTCTCCTCGTCTGTCCAATAAGCAGCTATTTGCTGAGACTTAGAAACGTGATGTTGATGATATTCGTCCATATGATACAGTCAGGAATCACATATATACATGTATATCTGCAATGAATAAATAAATATATATAATATGTGGTACATATATAGAATATATATCATATATATATCATGTATATATATATACATATGCGATTTTTAACTCCAAACTTCTAAAGCGCCACTCGAAACGCCATGCCGCTGTCTTCCTTCCTACAACCAGGAAATACGACTGATGCACACAGTTCAAATTCTGAAGTGGTTGTTACTTATCGTGAGGTCGGTAAGTTGTTTGTAATCTGATGGTCTATCATGATATCTGAAACGTTACAATCGTTTTCTAGCTTTGATCAATTTATTAGGCCTACTAAAATAGTAATTATTATCTCCATGATTTTTGTTATGATGAGTCTCTTTTGCTTTTACTAAAAATCGCGCACAATGCCATATATGCAATATTTTAAGGTCTGTAAGCAAGCTATTAACCAAGAGGTAACAGAAATTTTTATATATGTGTATATACATATCAGAGGTGTAACAAGCGGGGGGCAGGGAATACCGGCCCCCCAGTTTCAAAACTGAGGGGCAAACCTCCCCCAGGTTTAGTGCTCAGTGCCCCCATGTGCCTCCCCAAATCGGTTCTTATTGTGTTTCTCCAATTGCTTTTTAAGATGACTCTTGTTAAGCTAATTTGTGCCCCCCCCTATTTTTCAAATTTGTGGGGGGGGCAAAATTTTAAAAGGGGGGGGGCAAAAAAAAATTCCGCTTCGAGCAATATCTTTAAAGTTATGCCCCCCACTTTTCAAAACCTGTGATACATATATGTATATATATAATTATATATCCATTTAGACCGCATAATTTATACATGTGATCATGTATGCATATCATGTAGGGCAATAATAGACCTTTTTTTCAGAGTAAAAACAAAACGACATTTTTTCAAAACGTTCGTATGCGAATTTCTATTTTCAGCGCACAATTTACGTTTAATTCCAATATTCGCCGACATTCGATTTGACAACAACCGTCATTGGCATTAGCCTCATCTTAGAGCTGTGCCGGTATTAATAAGAAATCAGACGTGTGTGGTCCAAAACTACAGCCTCACTCGGAGCGCACGACAAAAGAGACACTAGCGATTGGGTTGAAGTAGGCCTACACGAAAACAATTCCCAGGGCGAAACAGCTCACTCGTTAAGTTCAATCCGAGGCGAAGTTGGCTGATTGGAGGCTAGAATACATGACTTTATTTATAGAAAAATATAGATTTATGCATTTGACATGGGCTGATGTGATAATTATAAATAATAAGATGTGATAAACAAAATAATAATAGTCATAATGAATGAGACTGTGAATCTTTTGTTGAGAACGATGTCATGACCTCGTGATCATCGACCTTGACCCGAATGCAACGGTCGACATGAGGTCAATACGACAATCGGTGCTGTCATGGCGACGAATTATTTCGGGCTCGCATGTCGGTGCGACACACAAACACCCACAGCTGGAGAGAGACGTAATAATATGCGTAGGCATTAATGTGACGCCAGATATTTTTTATGCAATAAGTTGGAATAAATATTGGGCACCGAGCTTTCAGAGGCCACGCGCTGCTGGCAAGGGTTTTGTTTTTACTCTGATGAGATTGATTGCACGCTGACAAAGCGGATATTCATACATTAATAACCTCCTTCATTTAGCTATTCCGAATAAGACAAATTTTCATTCCTCGTCTCGTCAATGAAAAAAGGAGCAATATTTTCACTTTTCACTAGATAAAATAATCAAAACACCGGGAACCAGTTCCAGATTGTAATTAAGAGGTCAAGAAAAATTCTTCTGCACAATACGATGACGGAGAATAGTAACTGTTGTTTCGAATCATCATCTTTGGCTGTAAGGTATACAGCCTATGCAACAAGCAACGAGAGAAGATGACTGAATACAATGCAATACAATACAACTAGGCATTTATAAAGCGCTTTGACAAGACAAGTCTTGCACAAGAGTGCGCTGTGCTGCATTCATAGTCATAATCAGGGAGAATAGTTAGGTCTTCAGTTTTGTCTTGAAAAGAGCAACGGTTGTGGCTTGACATACTGAAATTTGGAGACTATTCCAAACTTCTTGTTAGTGCGATGTATGGTAAAGTCTCCACACGTAGATGAACGGAGTCCTCTATAAAATGTCTGCTATATGTATTCAACAACACTATATCTTCGTAGCATCGTCTGTACTGCTTCGCCCACGATAATACAATCTGCATTGGATTTTATACTAGTAGCCCAACTCTTTCAGATAATAAACCACTAGCAATAAAAAAACCTCCCTCACATCGTGATTCAGCAAAGTTTTCCAGCCTATAGGACTAAATCCCCTAATACCTTAAATAGGAAACATGCATCTTGTGCTTCAATATCAAGGTATACTTGTTCTTGACATCGTTTGACACAACGAACGTTTATACCTCACTGATCAAGCTATTTTTGTCGTGGATTTGATTCACTAGTCTTTCCAGAAGATGCGATGACGGGTTCTGTGAAGCTTAGTAGACCTACCGCACAGTTGATTACTTTGTAGCATCGAATCGCACCTTCGATATCTTTTTGGTTTCTCATTTCTCAGCTATCACCCATAGCGTCACTTTGCTCATTCTCTGTGACATAACTCAACTCTCTTCCTCTAATTCTACTTATAAACAGCAAATCTCTTTCAAGACGTGCTTATTAAGTTACACTGGCATTCATATCGTGAAGGATTTTAAAACCTCGGTGGTCTGCATAATGTCTCCATGATAATAATTGTGGCTTTTGTCATCCAATAATTAGTTTTATTAGGCCTACTACACGAGCGTAGGCCTATACAAAACCAGTTATGTGTGCCTGGTCTGTACACGGGTACCTTAAATGGAGCATGCAACGCCTGCATAAGCAGTTTATGAAGGACTTCCCCCGATGAAGTATTGATAAATGAACATATGGTCCAGACTTCAGACCATTCGGACAGCGTAGAAGGCCGTATACAATGATATTGCATTTGGATAATTTCATTCGCAAGAGGGCGATCGCTGACGAGAGCGCTGCGACATCTGGTTGAAGGTGAATCGCGTGATTGCAATGATCAGAAAGGGTTGGGTAGTTAGTTCATCCATTATAACACTTATTGTTGCAATCGTAATTATATCTTTGTTGTCCAAAAACTTCGAGAAGCCGAGAAGTTGATTTCGGCGTAGGGCTACAATTGCAAAGCTAGCCTATATAATGTCTATATAGGTCCCTGTAAGGCCTGCATGGCCTCCTCCGCCCCTATCTCTGCCAGTCACTGAAACCGACTCAACAATTAGCCTAGGCCTGCTCTGCGGGGTTCCTCTATTTTACTTTACTTGATGCAACGTCGACCGGCGTTAAAGAAACTCAGCTGCAGCTTTGATCATTGTATTTAATAGGCTTATTCGTTTATTTAGAAAGAAAACAATTTTACAAAAACGCAGAAATGTAGGCTATAGTAGCTAGGGTACGAGCGAGTGATAGTGGGCAATAAAAGCGCATGCCTAGCTAGAATTGGACAACAGAGCTCGGGTAATTCACCCGAATTAATTTACCTATAGTAATCGGCCCTGCATGATATGTTCTTCCTGAAATTGATGAAAAATAAATACACATAAATGGAAGGTGGATTGATAAAAAGAAATATACCTAAATGGAAACTGGATCTGATGAAAATAATCGTGTGGAAATGGAAGCTGCATGCATGGATTGATGAAATGAATTATGCTAAAATGGAGACTGGATTGAAAAGAATGAAAGCTGGAGACGTCATAGGTATTTTAAACTGTATATGTAATTCTAATAGGCCTATGGGAAAATTAATTCGGGTTATATTATAAGTATACCAAACGAAATCATAGCTAGGGCCATGCAATTGATCTTCCTTATTAACAACATACTTACACTTGTTTTAATAAGCAATTGGTGGAGAATTCAGCCTTACTTTTTCTAAAAGCGCTCAGATTAAGCCTAATTATAAGCTAATTTCTAATGAGAACGTGTTGGTTGGAAGCGTTTTCTAAAAATGTGCACAGTATTGCGGTAGGCACATTAGAGATTATAATGATGACGTTTTGTGATTGTCTAAAGCTGGTGACGTCGACCATCGAGTTATATTAAACCAACTAACCTTTGAGGATTATCAAACATAATAGTATTAGGCCTAAATGTACTAATTATTCTGGATTCTCGTTATTTAAATCTAAAGTGGTTATTAATAGCGTTCATATTTATGACGTATTTAAGCGAATCACATGCGTGTTTACGAACAGCCAATAGCGACGGTGTTTATAACCTATGTTTATGGTTCCGCCATTTTAAGAATAGGATTTAACAGGGCGAAGGATTTTTATGATTTTCTAGAGGATATCATCGATATGGCGATCGCCGGGGACTACTTGCCGAGTGCCTCGTATCTGGCACTTTATATAATATCTGTGCATGTTCTGCACACGAATACGCGTACTTCAACCCACTGGAGACTGAATTCATTGAGTGGGAAGGTGGAGGCAGTACCTCTTGCAGCGGCTGGAGGAGCTGGGGGAGATCTGACCTCCGATGACCATCTGATGACTGTGCTGACCAGTCGAATTCCTCTCGAGAACGGCGAATGGAAGCTGGAAGCCGAACCGAGCTGCTACGAGAACTGTCAGCGTCTACAAAAATCTCCCGAGACAAACGACACTGTGAGGTAATTGGCATATAAGATAATGAAGGCTGCAAAAATTATATAAATTTCAAGTTGCTTTGCCTTTCATTGGAAGGAAGTTAGGTTATGATGTCTCCCTGGCTTGAATAGTACTGATAAGGAATAGAATGTTATAGTGCAGGGAAGGTTTGCATTCACCTGGTAGTGTCTGAACAGCAAACACCGTAATAACTGGCAATACGGCCGTCCCTTACTTGAGTGTACTAGAGTGCTGTGAGTTTCACAGTCCCTGCGTCCACTCAAATAAATGATGAGTAACAGACAGAAATTGTCACAGCATAGCACCAGAATAATTGTCATCATATGATGCTAGAGCATCAGAAGGTCCAAATTACACTTCTTAGAACTAAAATGCTAGAGTTGCTTAAGTCTCAGTTCTCTGGTGTAGAACTATTCTATAAAAAACAATGTATATATTTCAGACAAAGAGCACTTTTAATTCATTTTTTGACCTAATTACTTCATTTTCACCTTCAATATTGGGCAAACTTGCAGTATCGGGATACATATATTTACTGGGTGTCATGAGAGTCGTTTAGGGTCTGGTTAGGAGTTGTGAGAGTCGGCTACCTAGGGTAAGTTTGTAATAACAATAATAATATTAATAATAATAATGATAATAATAATGATAATACTAATAATAATGATAATAATAATAATGATAATAATAATAATAGTTAATGCTTTTTTTTTCAACAGAGTATGTTTGAGCTGTGTATAAGTGCTAGTGTGTGGGAGCAGTGTACTTTTATGCATGCATGTATAAGCCATTTTTGTAGCAAACAATGACAATGTCAATTTGCATAGCATAACGATGAAAGTGAAATTTTTAAATGTCCTGCTCTGTTGTAAATTTCCAGATGACTGTTCATCTGTGTATTGTGAAACTATTCTGCATTCTTTGTCGTTGGCTTATTATATCAAAAGTGAAATCGAGAATAAATTAGTGACTGTTGGAGAAAGAGTTTGATCACATGAACTCTGATGTTTGATGCTTTTATGGTCGGACAATACTGTACATTTACACTTACAAGAGTAGAGTGATGAGTTGGTTATAAGAGTAGAGTGATGAGTTGGTTATAAGGGTTGAGTGATGAGTTGGTTACAAGGGTAGAGTAATGAGTTGGTTAAAAGAGTAGAGTGATGAGTTGGTTATAAGGGTTGAGTGATGAGTTGGTTATAAGAGTAGAGTGATGAGTTGGTTATAAGAGTAGAGTGATGAGTTGGTTAAAAGGGTAGAGTGATGAGTTGGTTATAAGAGTAGAGTGATGAGTTGGTTAGAAGGGTAGAGTGATGAGTTGGTTTTAAGGGTAGAGTGATGAGTTGGTTATAAGAGTAGAGTGATGAGTTGGTTATAAGAGTAGAGTGATGAGTTGGTTATAAGGGTTGAGTGATGAGTTGGTTTTAAGGGTAGAGTGATGAGTTGGTTATAAGGGTAGAGTGATGAGTTGGTTTTAAGGGTAGAGTGATGAGTTGGTTAAAAGAGTAGAATGATGAGTTGGTTATAAGGGTAGAGTGATGAGTTGGTTATAAGAGTAGAGTGATGAGTTGGTTATAAGGGTTGAGTGATGAGTTGGTTACAAGGGTAGAGTGATGAGTTGGTTATAAGGGTAGAGTGATGAGTTGGTTTTAAGGGTAGAGTGATGAGTTGGTTATAAGAGTAGAGTGATGAGTTGGTTATAAGGGTAGAGTGATGAGTTGGTTATAAGGGTAGAGTGATGAGTTGGTTATAAGGGTAGAGTGATGAGTTGGTTTTAAGGGTAGAGTGATGAGTTGGTTATAAGAGTAGAGTGATGAGTTGGTTATAAGGGTTGAGTGATGAGTTGGTTATAAGGGTAGAGTGATGAGTTGGTTATAAAGGTAGAGTGATGAGTTGGTGTTAAGGGTAGAGTGATGAGTTGGTTATAAGCGTAGAGTGATGAGTTGGTTATAAGGGTAGAGTGATGAGTTGGTTAAAAGAGTAGAGTGATGAGTTGGTTATAAGGGTAGAGTGATGAGTTGGTTATAAGGGTAGAGTGATGAGTTGGTTAAAAAAGTAGAGTGATGAGTTGGTTATAGGGGTTGAGTGATAAAGTAATGGGTTGATTACAAGATTAGAGTAATAAGCTGCTGACAGTTTGATTATTATGACTGGAAACAAAGTTTGTCATTGTGCAGCACAACCTAAGTTATTCCTTCGGTAAATTTGTAATTGTTAAGGACAACTCCATTGTAATTGCTGTACCTATGATCGTAAGCAATGTCGAACAATTATGAAGCACCTCTCAGCAATTTGGAGGTGCTGCCAACCCAAGTTGGTGCCATCTATAACAAATATAATGGACATGAGGTGTTTCTAGCATAGAAGATGAAATAGAACGTGTTTGGTGATGACAGCCCCATGTTTTTAAGTACGATTATCTGGTCAGTATTTCTCGTGTGCAATGTGCCAACTGCTAAGAACCTGAAACTTCAGGTAGCTACTAATAGTACTTAGCTACCAACATAACCATGGCCTCAGAAGTGACCTTTTGCACTTTGGGGTAGTTTCTGGTGAGTATTGTTGAGAGCAATCAAATTCTACTTGATGATTGAATGTAATAACTTGCCCTACGACATGATCTGGGAATACGTGTTTAGTTGTTCCTCAGCTGATATCTTCATGTTTTTGTGGTAGCTGTACTTGACATCAGAGTACTTTTACTCATGTACTTGTAGTGGAGACCTATGCACATGTGACATATATCTGCTTAAACCATACATGTGACATCTAAAACCATACATGTGACATATATGAGTTAAAACCATCCTCGTGACATTGCTGTGCTAAAGACATATACGTGTGACTTCTCTAAAACCACTCATGTGACATTTCTGTACTAATGCCAAACATGTGACATCTCTATGCTTGAACCATGCATGTGACATCGATGTGCTTCAACCATGTATGTAATATTGTGTAGGGCATAACTGAGTAGACAATTTCCATCAAGTACCGAATCCGAGTATTTGGATGAACTATTTGCCGGATCTGGGTACGAACCGAATTGTAGCGACAAATCTGGCCAGCGATTCTGCGAGTACCGTCCGTAGGCAAAGCGTTTAGTTAATCTGCCACGTGCACAGCTACGAAGAACTATCTATGGTCAATGCAGAGTCTATAGCAATATCCTTCATACAGCATATCGTCACACTCTAGGCTATAACAATATATTTATTTTTTAATAACTTTATTTGTGAAAAAAATGTAAAACCCTGTTATAAAATTTGAAATATGCAGTTATCAACAATGTCTTTACTCTCTAATGTTTACCGAAAAGTGGGTGGAGCCAGTTCAAGCAGGAAACTTACTGATTTGGTTTCAACCAACAAAAATTAATTTATATATATTAAAATAATTATTTTAAAGAAAATTCAATGAAATGTTAAGTTCTTGTTTAGTTAATCAATAACTTATAAGTAAGTCCGCTAGTCCTAAATTTAGTTGATGAACAAATATTATTTTATCAAAAAAGTTTTTATTTGGCTATTTGCGGGTATAATATTTGCCGAGGCGAATACTTCCGAATAGTCCAATATTCGGCCGAGGCAAATGTCCAAGGCGATTTCCGGTTATGCCCTAATATTGTGATATCTCTGTGCACTGTGACCATACATGTGATATCTCTGTGCTGTAACCATACATGTGACATCTCTGTGCATGAACCATACATGTGATATTTATGTGCTAAAACCATAGTGTCTTGTTGCCATGGTAAGACTTAGTTGCCCAAACTGTGAGGTTTTGGTATAGATTTGGTGGCTGTTGTTATCAATGTTGATCAAGCTGTACTTGGGAGTTCAGTTCCAGATGACGGGAATAGGTGTTTGTACATTGATTACATTTGCTTGTGCCTATCGTCAGCAGAATTCAATTGATCCTGTGACAATCACCAAATGTAGTCCCACATCCATTCAGGCTGCACTAGGTCGTTGCTATGGTCAGTCCTTGCGTGAGCTTAGTCCGTAGCTACCTGCAGGGTGAGATACATACCCATACGACCACATAATTTTCATATAAACAAACATATGTGTATCTGAAGATGTGTATATGTGTATTCAGAGGCTTGACAGGTGGAGGGATGCCCAATGAGAGGAGTAGGAAATGTGAGGGGGAAAACACATATATGAATTGTTCTCTGTCTGTAAAAGGTGGGAGGACTTGTCCCCCTCGACCCTCTCGGGATAGCCTCCCCTGTGTACATTATACATGCACACTTCTTCAGATACATACACATTTAAAGTCACAGCTGAAAAGCAGTGACTCCAGATCAGGATCAGATGAGTAAACAGTTGCCATATCATGCGTATATCGCATCTGCAAGTCGTATTCTTTCTCGTGTTCAAATGCTACTTTCTGAGAGGTAGCATGGACTAATGGCAGATGTCAAACTTTGTGTGTAGAACACTCATCACTCGCAGGAAGTTCTATCAAACTGTCAGATGTTGGCAGACACTTTTACCTGCTTACTTATTTAGTTCATCCCTTTCGAATGATCTTCCTGTTGACACGTATACTGTTCCTTGCAGTTCGTTCTCTGTATGAGATGCTCTCTAAGATTTACCCAAATTTTGACCTGGCATAGGAACGAATTGAGCAGCTTGGCTGTTCCAGTCTTGATTTGATATAGGGCTAGTCTTCCTGATGCGACTTTTATGGACACTGAGCAATTTTGAAGATTTGCATCACATTACATGCTTCTGGTTACTTTTATATCTCTTGTACAACTACGCATTTGACGTCTTAAAAATACGCTTTACTAGGTGGTAATGTTAATTACTAAGTTATATTGTGGCACTTCAAGGGAGACCCATCAGAGTTATCTATTGCATTACTTTAAGGGGCCGGTAGAGTAATGGATGACTTGGGTGCAGAGCGAAATAACCGAGCTCGATACATGTATCCCCATAAGGTTGACTGGTCCTTTTTTCGCTAGGCGGCGGAGTTGGTTAAATTAGATGTATAACATAATGGACGCCTTGCATGGCTGCCGTCAGTTTAATTTGATTGCTGTAATAGCTAGTCATCATTCGTTCATACTGTGCTTGTTATCATTCTGCGATTTGTCAGTTTTAAATTTAAATTAACTTTAATTTAAATTAACTTTAAATTTAAAGGGAATTTATTACTATTAACATATTACATTGAAACCACGATCATACAAAATGGTTTCCAAGAGTTTCTGAAAAAGAGAGTATGAGAAGCTTAGTGCACACATACACAGTGTTTAGGCTCTTTGGAGATTTAATGTAGAACACGGCATCTGCCGTTCATTTGAAACTGTTGGTTGACTTTCAAATATGTGTGAGAACTCAATGCAGACTTTCTGCTACGTTTCTGACTTTGTGCATAATTTATGAAACATCCTTACTTCATTATGCTAGTAAAACATATGCTTGAGTAGCTCTTTGAAGGTAGTAGAGATTGAGTTGCCTAAATACTGATATTGCCAGTATAGTTAAATTACCTAAATATGGGTATTGCCACTATTGTTAAACTATGTAAATGCTATGCTATTCTATTAACGGATTTATAAAGCGCCTCTCACAATACAACCTAATCAGAGGTGCTCGGTTATTGCCAATATTGTTAAATTATGTTAATACAGGTATTGCCAGTATTGTTAAATTATGCTAATACAGGTATTGCCAGTATGGGCATATGCTCTTGTTGGTAATGTCATTTGTTAATGATGAATACTTGTGTAATATAATGTCTGTTATCTGCTCTAGAAGTCATGTAATGCCAGACATTTGTTCTTCGTGAATGTTCAGAAGCAGCAATAATGTCTGGCATTATTGGAAAACTCTTTTATGAGTGTGGCTTTGCCATATTTGCATTCGTCTGTATGCTTTTTACGTAGTTCAAGAGACAGTGAACTGTGTTTTTGGTCCCATGGGTTTGAATATAAGAGATCAAAACATTGGGACAGTATTTAATATATCACTCATGATTTGAACTAAATGTTGTCAAAAAACTAAACACATTAAACCTGTGAAAGAAGCAAACTGTGCTGTCTGAAAGGAAGCGCTTAGCGCTCTCATTGGTAGCATTGTTGTCGTTTACCATTGTCCATGGGGTTTATATCCGTCTGGCATCATGCTTTGGTCTGGAAAAGTGATCTGGATGTCCAAAGCTTTACCCAAATTTTCTCCAGTTCTCTTGAAGTTTGAAACTCACAGAGCAACAATGTTGAAAGAGAATATGTGGATTCATCGTTTCTGTCAGTGTGTTTGTTGTTGTTGTGTTCTGTTTTATATTTGCTTATATCCTCTCCATTCATTCTAAATTTATATAGCACCCTTTCTAGGTAACTACTCAAAAGTGCTCCCAACTACAGCCAGGACAAAGAGGCAAGTTTTCAAATGGCCATCAAGAGTACCACAACGAGATTTAGGGAACCAGCGTTACTCCAAAGAAAGGTCATTGCAAATCCAAGGGACTACCACAGAGAATGCACGCTTTTGCGTACCTGCTGTATGTGTAAATGGAACCACAAGAGCCTCTCTCTCAGCTGAGTGATAGGAGCAACTACACTGGGCCCTCAATTCTGGCTGATAAAGTTCTATTATTAATGGGAGACTGGCATAAGGCCAATGGGCATTGCTTATGGGCAATGGATTCTTGTGTCTTGGAAGTAGTTGTGCAATGAAATTCATTTATATATAGTTTATTAGACTTTAATGAGTACAAAATAGCATGGAACATACTTTTAGAGATACGAGCTTCTAAAACAACAAAGCTTTAACCATTCAGCTTAGTTTACTTCACTCTGGTTGGGTTCAGAGGGTCCTAGCTAGGGTTTAACAATTACATGGAAGAGTGGCAATGTTTTCTTTACCATAAATTACAATTAATTTATGGACAGGCCTTGCAAAAAAGCACTCATTTGTTTCTGGAACCCAGCATTTCACATCTCCAATTTCTAAGTTTTTGATTCTGCTTATATGTTAATAACTGAGGGCTAATTACTTTTCATTAGATTGCATTTTGGTTGTTTCTATTGGGTATATCACTTATCTTGTTGCAATTGGTATGCAATGGTTATGAGGTGCTGAGAATTTCAACAATGTGCAGCTAATCTTTTCATTTTGTAGTTGAGCACTGTATTCAATTAGAAGTCGTGATAATTTTGTTATGTTCAGACCCTACTCGCTACACCAGTCTAGAGTGCTAGACTAAAGAATGCATTTGTAACATAATAAGAAAACCTGTGCAGTAGGGGTGAAAATTATTTATAGTCAAAGTTTAAAATTCTGACATCTAAGTATATCCCAACATTACAAGTCACAATCAATGTTCCCTCTAATGTTTTAGAGATAATGTGTGCAAGAAATGTTGTGTGCAACATTTTATAAATGGTTCAGTTTTGTGCGAATGTGTGCAGGTCGGAGCTGAATGGGTTGCTTGAGTAAATGAGGCATGTGAGCAAGCGACTGCCTCACAAGTGTAATGTTCCATTCCTACAACAATTGAAAGCATCTGCACTAGACGACCCCACACCAGTAACTGATAGTAATTAAAATGTTCACATTGTTCAGGTATAACACCAGTGTTGTTGTTTTGTATATGCGCTGTGCATCTGACTAGGAATATACTGCTTTAGGTTCTTTGTATGAATGTTTGTGCAATGTATACCAAGCTAGTAAGAGGCTTTTCTTCTGGTTTCTCTTTCACTTTTGTGAAAATCTGTTAATTTACTGTAGAGCTCTGCTATTCTGCTCATAGCTTTATGCCATATTTCAACTGTGGCTGGTGAATCCCAAAACTTTTTGACTGCATTTTTGTGGTTTGTAAGGCATGTGTTATTAATGAATAGTTGCCTTACAATATGCTAGACTTGTTTAGCATGGTGTAGCTAAGTTTCTTGCCGTGTCTTTCCCAGTTTTTGATTGATTTTATTTGAAAGTTTTGTACTTCTAAATTAAATGTAATCCTTGTTTAGTTTGGTCGATTATTGCTTCCTAGCTCGTCATTGTGACCGAGAGAAAGTTTCTATATAATTTCTGGAAAGGTTAAATGTTGAACAAGTTCAAAATGCATATTTCTTAACTAGTTCTTAATAGTATTTCTCTATAAAACCGCAGCTTAACTGCTGTGCTAATCGCTTCAGTAATTCCTGTTGCTAGTTTGTTGTCTTTTGTGAAGATAGGACATAATTAGAAATATATTTAATATCGTCATAATGTATAGGTGCATGTTTGGGTGTAGTTTTGTATCTATTGTATTGAGCAGACTAGACCCTAAGCCAGTCACTCATCCAATGGACGGGTGTAAATTTTTTGGATGTGCATAGATTGTTCGTGGTCATGATTGGACAGGTTACCGAAGTTTTCCACAAGTGTTTGACGACTACTCTCGATTGTGGCTTTGTTTTTCAGGTTGGGAGCATTAGAGGAGTTTCTCTTCAAGTGGTGCTGTATAAATCTACGTCTTTTGTGTTTTGTTTGCAGAGAAATTCCAACGCCCGTCAAAGCTGAGAAGTCCACACCGCAGCAGCGATCGACGTCAGCAGAGAAGAAGAAGAGAGCAGTCTTGGACTGCGGAAAAACGGTGAACTTGACGCAATATGACCACCTTCGGGGCATCTCTAGTCGTCACAGTCATCCACACATTCCAGAACCAGAAGTGGCAATGATATTTCGAACAAAGAGCGGCCCAGACGTCGACATGAACCTTCTTGAATCTCAGCTGCGAAAGGCAAAGAAAGAGGTAGCGCAATGAAGGTCTTTTGCCTTTTATCGTAGTCACAGTTTTAAAATCCAATCAATATGGCTTTAATGATTAGATTGTACTTATAGAGGTGCTATAGAAATATCTAATTACAATACTATACTTTATAGCTGTATCATCTGAGTTCTAGAAGTTAAGGAATTGTCTCAAAGAAAATAAATAAAAATGAGTGAAGTAACGGAATCACGGAAATCCAACATCTGAATGAAAAAAATGGCCGGGAGGCCTATTTTTTTAAGCTCCTTTCAGTTTAGAGGGTGTGACTGGTATGGAACTGTGATATCATCAAATAGAGATAACCTAGTAAACGTATAACCTTATAGACTTTCACCCAACATTCTATTGTCCCAAGATCTAACTATATAAGTTGATTATGAAAATGCTAAACTAATGAAACATTCTGGATAATTGAGAATTTTATAAGTTCATTGTGATAAAGCTTAAAAGCTACATGAATGAAACATTCGGGCTACATCTGACTTCTGAATCTGTGCAGAAGCCGAAGTCGCCACAAGTCTACAACCAAATCGGCAACTTCTGGCGCATCAAAGGCGACACGCAGAAGTCGGTGGAATGCTTCCGCAAGGCGCTGTCGCTCAGCCCGAACAACTCGGACGTGCTGCTCAACCTGGCAAGGGTTCTCTTCAACCTGCAGTACCTCGACGACGCTTTCGAACTCACTCACCACTCGCTAGACGCCCAGCCGCCCGACCAGAACTCATGGCTGCAACACTTCACCCTCGGCGAGATCCTCAAGGCGCGCGGCCAGTACAAGGACGCCATCAACCACTTCCGGCACACCCTCGACCTCCACCCGGGGTTTCACCCTGCACAGACGCACCTACAGGAGATGGAAGTGAGTCCGGACGGCACGATCACCTACTACACGCTCTTCATCATACTACTCCTCGTGCTCGGAGTCCTCTGCGGGATCCTCACCTCGATCGACGGGAATTTTGACGATCCTGGCGAGATGGTGAAGACCCAGAGACATTTCAACCGCGCGATGGCCATGCGCTCGATCAAGCTCGGCATCAATCCGAAGCTGATTCGCATGCGCAAACAGTGCAGTTGCTGAGCGTATGTGCGCTGTCTCACAGACCGATCAGTGATCCCGCTATGATCTTTGATTGGACCCTCTTGTTCATTATCTGTTGTTGTTTGTCTAGGTGGACTCATAGAGTGACCTAGCAATATAGAACAATTTGTGTTCAATAAAATCACGCAAATGATATTGCAAAAGTGAAAGTGGTTTTCGTTTTTAGCTGGAGCAAAGCTTGTAATTGTAGTTACACTTTAAGTGTGGATAGGCTGATAATTATTAGGAATTTGCTGGAACTATCGGTTCCACGCAAGACTGTTTACACACTGCTTGCTTGCGATAATTGGTCTGCTTTATCGGTAGATAATGCAAGCATTGTTAGGCGTCCAATTTTCAGTTTAAAAATATTTCTTTCTGTAAAATTTTCAGTGTTGAACAAGTTCAACATGCATGCTATTGGTTATTTCTTTGCAAATACACTTCCTTGTAAAGCCACAACATTAATACTATGCTAAGCACTGCAGCTGTCCCATTGGCATTAGCTATGTGAAGATAGTAATTTATATTTGCAGCTGTGTTGCTGCTAAAGTGGTTCATGTATGAACTAATTTCCTTCAAGTGCATCATGATTATTAATCTGGGACTCAGTGGTGGATGTTTTTACTTTCATCTTCAAATCCTGTCCTAACAATTACATTATTTTCACAACCTCCTGGGGCTGTGTGTTACTGTATTGGTTAGGTTCAAGACTTGCACAAGTAGGAGGTTCATTTGACTATACACATAGAGAGAGGTCATGTCAAAGTTATTTACTTATTTGCACGTATTGTAAAGATATCTGTTCACTTGGCTCTATCCAATATTTCTTCCACTGTACACCTCTTCATCACCATACATTGTAGTTGGCATGTATATTATATGTATCACTATATCCACTAGTTCTGCCTTATTTTGACTTCAATCATCAGGCTTCGAATCTTTACAATGGACCTGACAATCTCATCTGCTGTGTGTATTATTCTTATTTCATCACCAGTAAAGTCTCCCTCCTCCTCCTCCTCCCATCTTGACACCAACCCCCCCGCACATTCAAGTTTGCTTTTCTAATCTGTTGCGTTTGCAAACTTAACGCCCGTAACGCTCGGTGTGTGCTGATTGAACGGGTTCGACCCTCGTCCGAGGCGTCATTGTGTTAAGGACCTTGAGCAAGTCCTTCACACACAATTGCTCTGCAGTACAACTGCAATTGCACGTCATCGAGGCATGTGTGCACTTCTGAGAAAAAAATGTTGGAAGGGCAATATCAAATTTCAGAAAAAATAAAAATGTCTATTGTGCACAGATTTAAAAGGGAACATTGTCACAGAAACAATGATCACACACAGTTTGAACAGTTATTATTAAAATTACAGTATTTACTTTATATCATCCAGTAAGAAAATAGTAATATTATTAAAATTACAGTAATTACTTTATATCATCCAGTAAGAAAATAGTAATATTATTAAAATTACAGTATTTACTTTATATCATCCAGTAAGAAAATAGTAACTGCTTCCAGATTGGGCTGAATACTAGTGCATTTAGAACATAAATTAGGTAATAAATGCAGTATGTAAGTTTTAAACGTCAGCGAGCTAAGTTAAGTTATCTGCTTCAAATCATCAGGTAACAGAACTGATTAGTTGAGTCTTCACTGCCTCTACAATACTTACTGATGAATATCGGGAATACAATTTTCAAAGTCAATAAATTATTAGAAATGTTATTGTGCCAATAAGTAAAGAATTGCGTTTGCAGTCTTGGCAACGAAAAAAGCCATCAACAGACAGCAAAAATCGGAGGAATTTCCATCAATCAATAAAACAGCATAACATATAAATAACAAGAAATTGTACTTTTACACTAACTTAACTGTTTGAGTGTTAATCATTCTACCAAAAGTAATAATCAATATTCCCACAAAAAGTATACATAATCAGAAATATCAGTATTTAAAAATATAATCATCAGACACATTTAAAGAAAATAGATCACTCTCTTGAATAACATTAATAATCATAGTTCCTAAAACTATTCATTTACTTCACAATGATCACAGTTAACTTGGCCGCTTGGGCGGAAGCACAAATGGCACACTAGAAAAACTGACAAATGACGATTTAATTCTAAGATACCCAAGGTTGTTAACTCATACTGTTTATCTGTCACAAAATACAGATATTAATAGATTTGTGTTCTTCACTGCAATACCAAATCTCTCTTGGAAAAACATAAAAAGTTCAACAAGAATAAAGGCTTAAATGTATGAATTAGTAGTCACGAGCAGGATAAAATTAATTTACAAGTAACTTAGCAAAATTAAATATGCTAAAAATAGTAGCCATTCACTAACAAGTTTGCTTTTATCTTGGATAATTTGCATACAAGCCTATTGATGATAATGGCCTGTTTCAAATGTGCAATGCATGCTTTCCTCTAATCAGTGAATAATGGTATAAAAGGCAACACTTTTCGGAAGCAAAAATCCCTGCGATGTCAGGATTATTAAGCAAAAGTTAAAAAGATAACATTATAATACAAGATTCAAATTTGCCCCCATTAATAACAATAATAAGCATCGAACATAAAAATCTTAACCTGATACCGTTTATACAAAATTACCATACAGTCTGTTCCGATTATTTAAAGCAAGCAAGGCACACACATTGACTAGTGAAACACGACTTAACTGAAACATTAAAGTCTTAATGTTTAGAAAGATTGTGGACTCGTTTTACTACTCTGAGTTTTATGCTACATAAAACGGTTCAACACAAGAATCTGAGAATTTGTAAGGCACTTTTTAGCATACTAGCTATTCAGAAGCACGCTCAGCTCTCAGAAATAAAATAGTATTACATCCCCAAAGCTACTGACAAGCTATATTGGTTAGAGTACCATACAGCGACAAGAAGCTAAATATTAACTTTTACAGTACGATGACAATCTGCATGATCAATAACTGCATGATATAAATTATAAAAATTACAAGAGTTGACAGAGTGGTCTAGAAACAGGAGTGGTAATACATGCAGTTAAAATGAATGGATTTCAGGAAGAGAAACCAGAAGGGCAATACAAGCCACAGGTATATGCTGCATCAGAAAGTATGTCCCTCCGATGCTTTGCGTTATTGAGTCCCACAGTTGTCAATTAACCGAGTCACATTGATTCACAAAACATTAAGAACGACAACAGATTTACAAAAACTGACAGGGATGCATAACACCAAGCGCACAGCTTTTTCTGCTCCCGAGCGCCTTTCTTGGAGCGAACAGCCAAACAGTTACGATGACTGTGAAGTTGTAACCCAAACTACAAATAGAGATCATACATTTCAATTGCATATTATATTTTTAAATATATATTTTAACGCACTTTTTTAATATCATCAAATCATCTATGTTTTTATATTATCATGTGGGCACATCTGGAAATAGTTGCATGCATTATTGTACTGTAATAAGAGAAAGGGATAAAAGTAGTTGTCCCATAACTGGAAAATATTCTGCACAGCAAACATTTGTCTTAAAACGCACTTGTTTGGATCCTTTAGAAAGTCATATGTGCAGTACTTTTAGAGGTGCTATTTCTTTTAAGTGTATCGATACACACATACATACAATATGTATCGTCGGATACTTGGATGGAATCTGCATGAAAGAACTAAGAGTACTGTTACCAACCTATGATAATGATGATGAGAATAAGCACAATTATAATCAGCAAGATCCACATCTGTTAAAAAACAAAAGAAATGCACACAGCTAATAAAAACAGCTCATAGAAACTAGCAGAAGTAAAATACATCCCATGCTCTTCTCTTGCAACTGTGTCTCACAGCCAGACACTATCTGTAGTCTTGACATGTATCTCAAACAGACTCGTACCATGATTAATTCCAAAAACAGCTGCACACAGGCACAACACCTCCAACAGCAAATTTACAACTTAACATGGAATAGAAAAAGTATGAGTACTATTATGATACTAAGCAGAGACCAAGTTTTAAATGGACTTATGTTGCTCTATATGGAAAACACTAACTGAACAGAAAGACAAGATAATATTAATGCTGCATCAGAATAATACGTAAAAAGGTAAACTTGGGTTAAGTAAGACAAAATAAAATAACTAATATAGCAAAATCACTCCGTAATCATAATATGTATCGTAACATTAGGCAGAAACTTCAAGTTAAATTGTATCAGTTTGTCGAAAAAGAAGTCTGGTTGAAATCTAATAAGCTTTGTAATGTATGAGAAAGTAAAATAAGCTGTTATTGATTAAGTCATTCATACTTTCAGACAATTTCTATAACGCCTATCCGAAGCACTCCCAACTCAATCCTGGCAAAGTGAAACAGTTTTTAAATGTTTGCAGCAGGTGTAAACAGAGTCCTTTGTTAAAAAAACATGCAAATTTGATGTAATGTACTTCTTTGAAAAATAATCACCATCCCAACAAAAGCCAGGTCAAGCAGACCAGCTTATTCACTTGCCCTATACTTAAATCAAGTCCACAAATAGCCAAGATTCTCGTTTTGGCGCCAGGTTAAAATTCTGCGAGTTCAAGCCGAAGAGCTAATACTTCCAGGAAACGAAACTGTCAATCAGAAAATTCACACATTGCCCTCTATGATATCAATGCAAATCAAACTCAGGCCACGTTCCACAAAGAAAGTAAATTTTCAACTGTTGACAGGTCATGCTTCCAGTATCTAAAACCAGAACATAAAGATTCACAGGAAGGTAAAGTATGCATGAGCGATGCTGTTAAATTTCTTGAAAAGTAGTAGAAACATTTGAGACAATAATTAATAAGTGACCTTCAGATTCTGCCACCAGAATTTTCGTTTCAAACGGGTGGCAGTCAATTCAAATTGTCGTGCGCCTGCTTGCAGGTTTTCTGCAGACAAAGAGTAAAAATATACGTTAATAAGTTTTTCTCAATGTTAAGATTAAAATTATCACCATTACTAAATTAATATGTCATGCAAACAAAGTCACATCTACAGGAATAAACCGAGTGTCAATTTCTAGGGAAGAACCAAGTTTGAATTTCCTGCTGAGTCTGAGTTTTAATAGTTGAATTTTGCCGAATTCGAGTTTAGAATATTTAAAAAAGTCTCATTCACTTGATTTATATATAGCTGGGCAGTTTGCCCAACTTATATGAGTTTTGTCTTAGTTTACACTAGGAAGTAGAAACTAGTAAGTACTAAATGTGTTTTAGTTAGGTCGATTGTCATTTTGTAAATAAAAAATTCGATTTTCATTTTCAAAACAGAAAATTGGAAAGATTAAAACTCGGACCCATCGTTTGTCTGAGTCCGAGTTTCATCCCTATCAATTTCCTGACGAGTACCGAATATCACAAATGAGTATCAAATATTTTAAAAAGTCGCATTCTCTTGGTATACAAGACCAACATAAAACTTTAAATAAATGTATGAATTTATTTGTTTCCTAAATTTCCAATTTTTCAATGTGAAAGTGATAAAGTGATTAAAAAATGAAATGTGATTATCATTTTTCTTAATAAAAAATCAGATTTTCCTTTCATGACAGAAAGTAATAGAAATTCCAATTTTTGTCTCACAAGCAAACTTTCATTAATACTCGGACCCTTTTTTTGTCTGAGCCCGAGTAATGCCGAGTACAGCCTAGTGGAGTATCTGAGCCGAGTTTTGATTAGTCCTTAAAGTCACACAGGAATGTGAATATGAAGTGAATACGTCATATTGCAAATGAAGTTAATGTGGACTCCAGATGTTTTCTATACAGACTCACATATGGATACTTCAGTGAGTCATTGAAACAGATGTTATGGACATTATGTAAAATAGAATATAGGTATCACCGCAGTACATTTTCCACTGCAAATGTTACAGGCAATTGCTTGAATTACAAGCTTATAGTTAAATATAATTATAATAAAAATGCAATATTTGTGTTTTAACTAAACAGTGTTTTAACTAAACAAGGGAAACAAATAAAAACAGAACAGCTCACTATACAAACAGTTTGACCATGGTCTTCAGTGAGAAAATATGTAAACAGCTCAAGCAATGCATAAGATGAATTCTAAATATACTTAGCGTCGGTTGGTCGGACCTTGCGAGCACAAGTCTCAAAAATTTCTCTGCGCCAGTTTCAATTAACAGTTATCCAAGGAGAAAATAGTGCTTAGATAACCAGAAGCTTTTCACTAGCAGCCCCCACAAACACAAAAAAGAGACCAACTGAGCCAAATCCCAAGCCGATAGTAGACATCATGTTTTGGAGATTTTGGACTATATCACAATGCAGAAGAGCAGCACTTGGCATAGCCAACACATGAAGTACATACAGATGGCAGAAGCTGCTAACTGCAAGCATCTTTGTGCCATTAGGTCTGTATAAAAGGAGGAATGATCTGCAAAAACTGTTTCACTTTGCCAGGATTGAGTTGGGAGCGCTTTGGAAAGGCATTATAGAAATTGTCTGAAAGTATGAATGACTTAGGCAAGAGATTCTGGGGCACTCTCTATGTTCATCAAAGTTATGGAAACTCTCTATCATTCATAGAGAGCTACTGTTATACAGACTCTGTTGTCTATGCCAAATGGAGCCTTGACCTTGCTAAGATCCAACCCAGACTCATAAACGACATATTAAGCCTAAAGAGTCTACCAGTGATGAAAGAGACCATGAAAACAATTACAACTGTAATCAGTAACTTCCATTGTGCCGGTGTCTATAACACACGCACTGAAGGCACATAAAAACCAAAGTCGCAATCAGGTCAATATCCAGAATATAAGACGGCAATACTGTCAAATACACTCGAAAGCAATGGAAAATAAGAGAATTGAAAAATATGTGTTAACACATTGGCCGCCTCGTACATTATTACCGCTATGCCAAGCCATAAACGCAAAATTTTCACTGTATGACATGTAGTGAAATAAACATCTGTTTGCTTTGTTTTCGTAAAAGGAACTCAAAGGAACATGTAAAACATACTCCAGCAGTTTCTCTGCTATTTTACATTATGCATACTCTCATTTACACATTCACGTAGGTGTGAAACTACTCGAAAGTTTACTACACAGAAAGCCGGTTTTGCCATCAATGTCTTGAAGAAGTTGGCTATTACAACATCAATTGGCTATGACTTTTCAGACAGTCCTAAAGTGGTGTTTATACCTAGAATGCCATGTAAATGGAATGTCTAGAGGAGGTTCATATGTAGGAATTATATTTATCCATTCATTCTGAGGTGTTGTCGCGACATGACAGCTACCAATGATTGAATATATACCTCATTCGGCTAACTCACATCCGCTGCCTCTGATATTGGATTTGCGCCACATAATTATGTGTTTGCTATCATCTCTGGGCTGCTAGGCCTATAATCCCAATCTACTATCGTCACAGTCAAAATCGCCATTATTAGACGAATCCAGATAATTTACTAACTGCAAAACCACGGTGCCGCTCATTTTTGCTTCGCCATTTTTCAAAACGTTGTTATATTTACTCCATGCAACAAGAAGTTAGTCCTCAAGGAAATATAATATTTGTTTTCACTAATTTAAACTAAGTAAACAATATTTGTTTTAACCAATTTCAACTAAGTAAACATCTGGTCGTAACAATGAGCCACAATAATAATTAATTTTGCGGCAGAGTACGCATTTTCATCATTTACAGTAACTACGAGTTAACTCGTAGGTGGCGCATGGCGGACACAGTTTGACTACGAGTTAACTCGTAGGTGGCGGTCAATGCGTTAAGACAGGGAAGTAAGTTGAGCAAAAATCGACACACAGATGCATTGAATATTGCAATACTATAAAAATGAATATCAATAATGTTTTACTATTTTTATTATCAACATTACCTGCCCGGCCATCCAAGTCGGTCAACTTCTCATCCCTCTGAATAACTTTCTCCACGTTAACTCGCATTATATCGACAATCTGCCAGAAACAACAGAAGCATTCAACTTAGCCAGTAACAAAGTGTTGTTATATAAAATTTTTTACAAAGTACTAACAGCAAATAAACTCATTCCCAGGAAAAAATGTTAAAAGAAATAAAAATTGAGCTCTACAAGATAAAGAACTTTTTTAAACGCTTTAATGACAAGCATTAACCGATAAATCAAATTACGGCTTGTCCTTCAAGTTCACACATAATATACTATATATATATATATATATTATGGTGATATTATAGTGATGCAATACTAGAGTCCGGCAAAGGACTCGAGTCTGACTCGAGACCGTCTTTCGAAGGTCTCGGACTCTGAATGACATGACTCGGACTCTTTAAGTCCTTGACTCGAATTTTTACTCGGTGACTCTATTTCCGAATCACGATTTTGGGATTTTGTCTCACTGCAGAAATTACGCGTGCTCACTGCTTACTTACTTAAAATGGCTATCATTCTAACCTAGATTGTATTTAGATCTGTGTGTTTGTGGTGCATATACTGCATAACGCTGCATTGGAGGGTGAGGTATAGGTGGTGTGTGGAGCCATGATAGCTGTAGGGCCAGCCCCCTGAGACTGGAAGTGATCATTGCTCTGATCTGTATTGGGCAGCGGTCGGGCTCTTTCTAATTATAGCTGTGACCGTTGTTCCCTCCCCTCCCATCCCATGTGCCTCCATATAATCATTGCCATGGTAATAGGCTAAGTGTGCCTTCCGTGTTTGGTTGTGGGTGGGGTATTATTGAGGTGCTATAAACAGAGATAAGGGACAATGGGGCCCTGTGTTTCAGTGCCCACATTCCACAATAAAGACAGCTTTTGGGCTCATGAAATGTAATTTGGATAAAGTAAAGTAACTCTTGATAAATTGTACTATTAATTTTGACACTCTATGTTAATTCCTTGTGCTATATAACATGATATTGAACTGTCAGTTTTCATCAAGACCTTTTATTGTGTGTTTTCATGTACCGTGACTTGGACATTTGGGACTCGGACTCTAGCAACTCTGGACTCGACTTGGCTTAGGTGGACTCGATTACATCACTGATATATATACACACAAAATATCAAGTTATACAAAGAGTGAATATTAAAACCAGTCAATTTCTTACTAAAATCAAATGAAGCTGGAATCCAAGTTGATAATCATGAAGTCATAATTCATGTTCTCATAATACAAATAATAAGAAGAATCCAGTGTAATTAAATGAAAATTTCAGTAAATATCACAGCATGCCTCAGTGACTTCATCGTTCGTCTGCTTAAGTTTCTGCGACGAATACTGTGTAGAGTTTCTTAGCGGACTGGAACTTGAAGCCCTGAACATTCAAACACCACAGAAACATCAAACCGCAAAAACGAACTTCCTAGCTTTAACTAAAGCACTGGTCAAGTGTACACAATTAGGCCAACTCGAGACCTGTAGAAAAATGGTGGTGAGACTGCACAGCAAATCTCCCTTAAGTAACTAATTGGATGGCAAATGGATGGCAAGTTTGCTCTAATCTAAGACCTGCTGGAAAAAGGCATTCAGGCATTATGTTGTTTTACATAAAAAGGAACTTTGTAGATCTTTGTAGATAACAAGGAGACTCAGGGTACACATAAAGGCGTGTAAAAAGGAAACTGGCTAGACAGTTTGGCATAAATCTCAATTGTCTCCAACAAGCTTCAGATCATCTGACGAAGCGTATTTCGACAAGAAACAAATTCTGCTAATATTCTCATATGTATTTCTGAAAACTAAAAGAACAAGTTAGATGTGCGGACGCCGCAGAACTCTATTCTCTCTAGTCAGAGGTGACCATATTGATTATACGCAATCCACTGCAAACGTCAGAAACACGAACTTTACATGAAGCTTCTACGTGCACGATAGTAGCAATAATCGTTCTGTAAATCTGTAATGGTCATGTGTTCATTAAATGCAAATAAAGCATTCCTACTTACTTATCCATTAGCTCGCTAAGTTTCAAAACAAAGGTCACAATATGAACGTTTTGTCAGAAGATCAAGGCGTCGTGGAAAATTGATTTTCTTTGATTAGACCTGTTTTCAATCACTGTTATCATAACCTGAAATTATCTTAATAATAAGCAAACCTACAGCTAGACTTACATCTTAGGCTATTGCTGGCAAACTTTGCCGTATAACGCAAATTTGTAACACAATTTAAAGCCACCACGAGAAATTCGAGAAACAACGTATTTCTTTCAAAGAGGTATATTATTGACAAGAGTCCTCACGACAAAATGACGATTCTGACGTAATCGTGGGGACAGTGCGCCATTTGCGGAGAAAATTAAAATTCAAAAGGCCAATTTTGTATGAACATAGTCAGAGACCTACACACCAAATTTCTATAGCGCGACTAGATATGAAAAACAGGCACCAGCGTTACAGTATCTTGTCTGAGGCATTGATCAGATATAAAAAAAGATGAACAATGCATGATAATGATTGACAGAGAGAGTAAAAGGGTGACAACATGGTAAGCCTAATTGTAAGCTATATAGGCCTAGTTATATAATATCTAGATTTTTTCAGTGATGTATGGTCTCGAGACAGTGTCTCGGTCTCGAGATGTCTCGAGACAGTTTTTTAGTGTCTCGGTCTCGGAAGCCTGCTGTCTCGGTCTCGGTCTCGAGGTTAGTGTGAAGTGAAGTGAAAGTCTTGTTCTGTCTGGAACAAGCAGTCTCGATGAGTTTCGCGTGAACTGTCTCAAAATCTTGCGCTAGAAACTGAAACTGCAATCTACGAGAAATGGTAATTCTGGTTAACGCGCGAGTCACATGGTACTGAAATCAATTCAATTGTCTTAAAGTGGAAAATATCTGAGGGAGAACATGAAATTGGGAAGTTTGCGTTTACGCAATTTGAAGTTAGGTATATTTACAAACAATAGCTATTGGCTATTGGGTTGTCATTGATGTAAAACCACCACAACCGAAACGATCGAAACAACTTCGAGTTTCTCACGGTGAGTATAAGGATATGCGCAACTTTTTAATTTCGTTTGGTATTAGGTATCGAATTTGCTTGTTTATAATCGTCTATAAGATTTTAGACATGTTTACAAAGGCTTTCTTTATGCTATTCAGAAGATATGCCGACGAAAAGATATCGAAAAAGATAAAACGCGGAAATATAAAAACTGTTCTCAGGAATTGGTACTACATACATTATAAGTTTCAAATTGAAATTGCACAGGAACATTATTCCCGAAAACTGATACTTTAGTATTTCACAGCATTTTGTATAAGATCACTTGTCTTTTACTGTCTGGTACTGTCTCGTACTGTCTTGAGCCAAGTGTCTCGGTCTCGGTCTTGGTACCTCACTGTCTCGGTCTCGGTCTCGGCACCTCACTGTCTCGGTGTCCTCTTGGTCTTGAAGTTTGAAGTCTTGCATACATCACTAGATTTTTACAGCGCTAGGCAAGGTAAGCCAAACAAATCGATAGGCAGATGAGGTCAATTAATGGATTAAACATGTCGAGCACATAGGCGCCGACTTTTTGTTCTGACTAGGCCTACAGAGTCAAACTTATCCCCAAAATGTAAAACGTTCCCTGTGCGTCACAGCCACGTTTAAGACGCGCATGGCGCAATCGTTACAACTGTTAAACTGACAAGACTAGTAGTAGCACACTACTTACTCACTTAAGGTTGATTTTTGTATAAATAGACCTCCATAGTCTTTTATATCATGATTGACTATAAATAATCTGAATATATAATTAGTTATCCTAGGTATTCCCTTCCCAACTTTCGCCATAAACTGCATATATACCTCTATTGTAAAAATTACTTGCGATAAGCGATACCAGCCTTATCAGCTGGCTGCTCTGTCCCTCTTGCACTTCTGATAACCGAACATTGACATCTTCTGGGCTACACTTTTGATTACTCTATGTTTCTACCCGCGCTCGTGAGTAAGCTGATGCCCTGCGCTTGCTTTCGAGTGACGTATCAACAGTTTGAAGATAAAGATTATTAGCTTCAGAGCAGCGTTGCTACACCTTAGGTATCTGGCACCTGCATGGTCATGTTCTCCAAGATATTGTTAATAATTAGTCTTTTAAAAATTTCATCTGGGACTAGTCAGTTTGCTTAGGCTATTCAGTGTCCGTATAATTCATTTATTTTCATGTCCATGTTACTATGAGAATAACTAATCAACCGCGTAATTAATTAGTTAGGTAATTAATTTCCTTATGGCTATTTTCCTATCTTAGTTTTCCCTCTGCCCATTATATATTAGTCCCTAGGGGTGACCGTTCATTTCGTCGCAGATCATTTCGTCGCAGATCATTTCGTCGCAATTCATTTCGTCGCATATTGGTTAGGGTCAGGTTAAGCATCGTACGTGAGGGTCGGTTAAGATCAGGTTATGCGTGGTGAGGGTCAGGGTATGCGTGGTGAGGGTCGTTTAGGGTCAGGGTTAGCGTGGTATTTAAAATGCGACATAATCATATGCGACAAAATGATCTGCGACGAAATGATCTGCGACGAAATGAATGGGAACCGTCCCTAGGGCCTAGGCCTGCTCGCTTTTTTCTCGTCAATTTCATTCTTGTTTATTTTCATTTTTCCAATTAGGATTTCTTCTTCTTCAAACAATTTTTAACCTACTCGTCATCTTGCCGACTACATTTTTTACCAGATGAGGCAATGACTTTTATTGCATGCCAGTTGACAGACACCGGTCAATAGGAGGAGTTTCTCCAGATAGCTTATACTGCCAGCGGAATTCCCAGAAGACATTGCTGCCAATATTGTTGTTGCGTCGTCAACAGAAGCGAGAGCTCGACGTTCACTTTTTCTCTCTGTTATGATACTCGGGTCGAATTTCATAAGGAGGCTTAAACAAGTAAGTTGCACGGGATGCGGTAAGATTTAGCAGCCCGCGATTGACGATGCCCACTGCAGGGAAACCGGTAAGCAGTTCGCTCTATGCGATTTCCATTTTCCATTTCAGCCTCGAGGGGTTGTCATAACGTTACCATGGCAACATGGCATCCGATTTAAAAAAACAAGTTCGCGCTTCGTCTCCTAACATTAATTCAATTGTCTCTGTGTCCGTCTCCGTAGGCCTATATATTGGGCTCTCTCTCTTTTTCTCTTTTTCTCTGTCTCTGTCTCTGTCTCTGTCTCTCTTTCGTTTGGTATTTGGTATCGAATTTACTTGTTTAAAGTCGTCTAGAATATTTCAGACGTGTCTAAAAAGGCTTTCTTTACTACTATTCAGAAGATAGGCCGAAGAAGAGATATAAAAAAATATAAAGCGCGGCAATTAAAACACTGTTCTCGGGAATCGGCACTATATACATTATAAGCTTAAAATTGAAATTACAATTGAACATTATTCTCGAAACCTGATACATTAGTATTTTATATAGGATCACTTGTCTTGTACTATCTCGTACTGTCTCGTACTGTCTAGAACCTAGTGTCTCGGTCTCGGTCTCGGCACCTCACTGTCTCGGTCTCGTCTTGGTCTTGAAGTTTCAAGTTTTGCCTTGCATTCAACACTGGTAATGATTATACAACTGATGACAATCATGTGTGAAAGTGGTTCAGTCGACGCTTATAGTGTATGTTAGAACCATTTCATGCAAGGCTATCTATGCTTAATAATCTACGTCTCCTATGGTTTCCTCTTACAAGCTGTGATAAATTGAAAATATTCCCGAGACAGAACTATCGTCAAAACCATTCCACAAGTCGACAAATCTCGCACTGAAGAATTTCTGCCCAATGTTTCCTATTGGCGTCTTTTACATTATTTACACCTATGTGCCTAAGCTGTTCGTTTCGACTTCTTAAATAGTTAACATCTGTGTAATCGAGTTGCCTTGTTTGGTGCTTATTTAAAATCCTCTCAGACAGAATACCCCCTCCGTTCCAGTAATATACCTTCGAGGAAGATACTTGAGTAGGTCTAGGAAAAGACGAGCAGAGAACTCGTCGTGGAAACGAGTAAAGAATTAAGAGCGATGTCCCTCCATCCGTTCTACTCGTTAAGCCTATGTCTCACAATGTATGCGCATGTAATGACTGATGAAAGACAGTCGCTAGGAGAGAGAGAGAGAGAGAGAGAGAGAGAGAGAGAGAGAGAGAGGGAGGGAGGGAGAGAGAGAGATAGAGGGAGAGCGGATAAAGAGACAGAAACAGAGAGCGTGATGAGTCTGACGACACATTCATGACAAGATAATCTATCAAACACAACCGAAGGAATACCAATTGCCAACTATGTGAGTCCTATGTGCTTTAATGACATGTCACTTCGATCAGTGATGGTAATAGCCAGCGCTTTTTTGCAGAATAAGTGTGTCGGACCATATCTGTGTTGTCGAAAGAAACGGCGCTAAAATTAGCTGCCTAATAAAATAAATGTTAGAGGACACAATGATTACAATAGATACATTCACTTACAAATATTAAGATGTAAAAATTGAAATTGTAAAGTTCTATATCAAATTCCAGAGTATTTGCCAATTTTCGTCCGACAAAAATTATCCTGATTCCTTTCCTTGCCTTTAGTGTCATTGTTGTGCTCGTCTACTAAAGGTAAATCCGACGCCGTAATTTCGATTTATTCTCTTTCTTCTGACCTTGGTTTGACCTTTTTCTGAATTGGAGAGTCAGCTGAAAAGAAGCCAGTGATTGTTTTCATATCCATATTTGTGTTAATATGTTTAATTAATATATTTACTTTAAATATTAATTTTCCAAAACTGTATTTTCAAATAATATGTACAACGCCGATAACAGGAAACATATTTAATGGCGTAATAGTTATCGTGGGCCACTTTGGGCGCGATGGCTGATCGGGTAGAGCAGTCGGCCCGTAACACTCAGTGTGCGCTGAGTGAGAGGGTTCGACCCTCGTCTGGGGAGTCACTGTGTAGGGACCTTGAGCGCAAAATTGCTCTGCAGTAGGCCTACAACTGCAATTGCGCCGTCGGGGCGTGTGTATGCACTTCAGAGCAAATAATGCTGGAAGAAGGGCGATATCAAATTTCAGAATAAAAATAAAATAAACAACTACCACTAGGCTATTACCAGTGCTTTTTCTGACGGCGTTTCGGAATCTTTTCTTTCATTACTGAAAAATGAAAATAGTAGCCTAGTTGTGCCGCGCAATTTGTGATCATAAATAATTTGTAAACCATAGGTTTTGTTTTGGGTTTTTTATTTATGACTGACTTGACTAATTTATTTATGACTGACTTTTAACTTTTAAGCCAGTAACCAAACAAACTATGCTTTCTCTATGGTATTATATAAAACGCGCACAATAAAACAAGCTGATTCATTAACTTTTTATGAAGGAAAATTTACGAATAACGATGAGCAAAATAAGAAATTCCTTTTGGGGTTCACAAGATCTCTGGGATACACCTATGCTCACGATTAAAACGTATAAAAGGTTACTTGACGAGTAACCACTCCTCTAATATAATAATAATAATAATAATTATTATTATTATTATTATTATCATTATGACTACTACTACTACTTCCACTGCTTCCCCGGCTGTTAATTGGTTAATCGGAGAAATGGGAATCGGGGAACCCGAAAACCCGAGAAATCGGGGAACTGAGAAACTTTTTTATTTCTGCAGATAAAGTCAATATTTTTTTACAGATTTGGCATCCTGATGTCATGGACATCGCCATGACCTATTTTTTTGCAAATTTCTGAGTACTAAGGAATGTGTTTATAGGGCGTAAATTGGGGGCCTGCTGTACCATCGCACTACAACAACCTACGAAGCGAGGTTAAAATTTAATGGGGAGCCTGACATTTGGTCTGAAATCGGATCAGCTCTAGGCCTACTATGTGGATGTAGCAATGCAAACTGGTGATATACCGCCCGTAACAAAATAAACTAGGTACGACGACGATGTTCATGGTGATTATTTTTGTGGATAGTGATGATAATGACATAATGACAATGATGCTATCATCATGTTGATGAGCCAAGTATAAAAATAGGCAAGTGACTTGTCTTTACTTCATTGAAAAAGAATTGTTACTTCTGCAAGCCTGAGCGGGCTACTTAAAATCCACCCACGGGCCGCATCCGATCCGCATGTTGGACAGCACTGTCTTACGGTCTAACACTACCTGTCAAGCTTCTGCTTTGTAATAACATGTGTTTTTTTGGCTGATCGGAGATTTTCATTCAACTTCCAGCCTTTCTCCATTTGAGCACCCTAGCAAACAGCTGAAGACCCACTCTCTTAGTGATTCCCCAGAAGGGAATGTTATGAACCAGCACGCCCGGAACGAAGTAGGCCTAGGCTGTTTTATTTTTTTTCGAATTTCTTCCTCAGTGGGGGACCACTGAGGAGAATGAGAAGCCGGAGGAAACCGTAGCTTCTCCCCATCATCTCAACGCCAACAACGTACTTAACCAGGGAGAGCGGATCAGGAATTACCTGATCACCATCATAGGCCGAGAGCCAGTAACATCGGCGTCACGCAACCGTGATTAATGTACGTATCAGGTATTAAGCTGACAAGTAAACGCTTTGATCTTAGCCAAATGGCCGAGAAGCGATAACGACGCATTATCCAAAGGTCTTTTATAGCGTGTCTGGGCATCTAAAAAAAAGTTTTCAATGACAAATCTTACTAACGGTAATAACAATTTAATTCGATCACTCACAGAAAAGTTAATTCGAAATGTGAAAGTATACAATATAATGTAATTTATAAGTAAGTCACATGTCATTATAGCATAATAGAATATTAAATAACTCTGTTTCCCATCGGAGCCTATGTAATCATTTGTTACCATGTGCCGCCATCTAACGACGTCGTTGTTAACTGTTCGTTATTTGGTCTGCGTCGTTTCTACAATGTAAGAGATACTTCTGAGAACTTCAAGGAAGGATCAAAATTGGTCTTGAAAATGAGCTGGTGTACAAAGAAATTATCCAAAGAAAGAAATTTTGAAAACGTTCTGGATCAGTTTGTTCAAAGATTAACAAGAAAAACGTTTAGGTAGATAGATAGGCCACATAAGTAGGCGTATAGGCCTACAGTAGGCCTACCGGTATTTTGGTATTGCTTTGCTTCATGCTAATCAGGTTGTCTGACATGATGATATTAATTTCTTTGTTCATCCACTTATTACTTCATTCATGATAATTATTATTTTAATAAATTGTAAGAAAAGAGAGTATGAAATTCATGGGGGAACTGCATGGGAAGGGCGTTGAGGATGTCAAGTCTCAAGGGGCCCGAAGAAGCTCGAAGCCTAGAGGCCCTGCCATGGGTTAATACGGCTCTGGCCGTCTGCCTCTCTTGCTCCTTTGCATCTTCATCTGGAAGCGATTCCTACACCATTGGTCTTGGTTTGACGATAGGCTAAGAGTGCTTGTGAATTAGGATGGTTACCGCGACGTCGCTATATACTGGCCGATGTAAAAATCTAGACATTACGATTAGGAACATATCAACGTAGCTTATATACTATCAATATATTTATTATTATTATTATTATTATTATTATTATTATTATTATTATTATTATTATCATCATCATCATCATTATGTCACATATAGTGTTATTATTCATCAGTGACATTGCCAACGGATCTGTCATCAGGCCATCTGGGTCGCCGTTTGTCAGTGGATTGTAATCTTGACATAGTGCCCTGAAAAGCCACCGCATTGAAACGTTGGATCAATGCCGATAAGTTCTGGAAAAGGAAGTTTGTTTCTCGGGTGTCACCGGTAGTTGTCGAAAGTCGGCGTCCAGTCTCAGACAGAAAGGCGAGGCCCTCACTAATGAGGGTACCGAAGGTTTCTATAGCGATTGGAACAAAAGTGTATTTCTTCTCCAGCTCAGAATATTTTGTGTGTATCCTAGTGGCTGCTATCTCCGCCGCTCCTCCGGCTGTGGCAGCTGTCTCGGAAATTATTATTATTATTATTATTATTATTATTATTATTATTATTATTAGTTATAATTATATTTATTTGTGAACCAACGGACATGGATACAGACTCAGTAGTTCGTTATTATGTACATTAGTGTCAATCAGTTTCTGGTCTCACTATAGTTCCATTCATTCATTATTCAGTATTATTATTATTATTATTATTATTATTATTATTATTATTATTATTATTATCATTATTATTGTTATTATCACTTCCACTACTACTTCCACTACTTCCCTTACTACTACAACTACTTCCCCTAATAGTACTGCTATTTCTAATTGCAATACTACTTCCACTTTCACTACTACTACAACTTTTGTGTTTCTACACAATGTCGTTGGAAAGCATGTCATGGCGGTGGTCGCACGTGACCTGGTTGATGCGCCCGATGACATAATAGGAGGAGACGTTGGTTTATGCGGCTGATGCAGCAGCAGGCGTTGATAACGCTGGAAAAGTCGTCGTGGGTGGTCGTTATTCGCTGCGTGTGGTCCTTCCGCAATTTCATTCTCAGCCCGCGGGCGACAACGGTAAGCCGTTCGTTGGACGTGTCCGCAATCTGTTTAATTATCGGCTCTCTTAGCAAATGCCACGCGATGCCGTCATGTGGAAATAAGGAGGGGTGACTGTTGCGGAGAGATGGGTTGGGGGAGATACAGTGAGTGATGGTGGTGTCGTGGGGGGAGGAAGATGGAGGAAGGTAATGCTCTTGCAGATGTTCTTGACGTCTTGGAAATGACCTTACTGTACATATATATCCCGGATGCACTCAGAAACATCAAAAAATTGGGAAACTGACGCATGCAAGGCTATAGGAGTTTATATAGCGCACGAATACTCTCGAACCGTTGCTCGCAGCACGAATACTCTCAAACCGTTGATCGCAATGTAGAAAATATTGATATTAGTAATAATAATTGCAAACATAATTTGAGTTTATATTTGAAGAAGTCTACCCAGTCGGCATATCGGATGATTGGTGCAGAACTGTTCCCTAGGCTGGAACAGGCTGAAACGCCGCTGATATAGAAATGTTCATTCCATGCGAAGAGGAATGAGTTCCTGTGAAATATAATTGCAGTAGAATATGGTCGTCTTGTTGGTAGGCCTAATCGATTCTAGGATAATTTAATCTCGTCATATCTAATTTATTTTTCCTGCAGTGCCGTACAAATGAAGTCTAAGACTATTGATTCCTGAGTATGTTACTGGTCACTTCGCGTGATAATGAAATGAAAGTTGTCAGCCATTAGAAAAGCGAAGTGGACGACAGGAGGAGGCTTAAGATCATGGAAATCGCAGTAGACCTACAACTGTTTCAATTAACAAATAGGTCCTCTTTGAACATTATTATAATACTGTTAGTTTGGTTAATTTTTTAATATAACTGATTTTATGCTTCAGGAAGGTTATTCGGCTTCATTTTATATATATTAACATCAGAGGTATAACAAGGTTTTTAAAAGTGGGGGCATAATTAAAATATTTGTTTGCCTTTTTGAATTCCCCCCCCCCAGAAATTTGAAAAATGGGGGACACAAATTATCTTAGCAAAAGTCATCTTAAAAAGCCCTTGGAGAAACATAAAAAAGAACCGATTTGGGGGGCAGATGGGGGCACTGAGCACCAAAACTGGGGGGCTTATGCCCCCTCCCTCTGGTTTTGAAACTGGGGGCCGGTGCCCCTCCTGCCCCCGCTTGTTATACCTCTGATTGACATATGTGCTAGCTGTGTTAGCATGTCCGCTGTATGTGAACGTCAAACTAGCATAGCCTACCTGCTGATTCGTTATGAGATTCGTTTCGAATTCGAACATTTGATTCAACTGAAAATTTGTGATTCCTAGAGTGCTGACATTTGGCAAACTGCCAGGAGGAATTTTCTTATCCCGCTTCGCTTGAGTTTAAGATGATTTTCTGGATTCTTTTCGGTGACCATCGATTGTTATTATAATTTTAATTATTTTTAACAACTTGAACAGCACTGCTTGAAGCAAGCCTTGTTCAGAAGCGCTCTCCTCACTAGCCTATAAAGGATTTTAAATTATAATAAACCAGATATTAAATTTTCATTAGCTATTGAAGAGCGAAGTGGAGGGCGGGAAGAAGCTGCGTGCGGCCAAGGAATCAAGTCCATTTTATATTTCTGAGCAGTCGCGCGCTGTGTCGTTTAATTGAGAATAAGGATTTTGAATTGAATGCAAACAGAGAGAACCGAACCATTCAAGAAGAGGAAGAAACATGGAAAGACAGACAGAAACATCCAGACAGAAGTACTAACACACGGATAGGCAGACTTATCAGAGGGGGCATGGAGTAAACTCAGGTAGAGAACCAAGTCCATGCACTGTGCATGACGTAGAACGTAAGTAGAATGGAGAAACAGATGCGATGATTGTGCTAGACTTAATGAACGAAGGATAGAGAGGAAGAGATGAGGTAATGAAGGGAAGTGACAGCAGAGGAGACAGTAGAAGAGGGAGACAGCAGGGAGACTGCTAGACATACAGACAAGAAGCCCTATACTTTGCTAAAAATATGTTTCACACTTTTCGGTGGTGTTTAAATGTCTACGTTACCCATTAAAGTTGCGCGGTGTAAAAGACTATTTATATATACGATGACGACGACGACGACGACTATGGTGATGATGATTGATGATGGTGGTGGTGGTGGTGGTGGTGGTGGTGGTGGTGGTGGTGGTGGTGGTGGTGGTGGTGGTGGTGGTGGTGGTGGTGGTGGTGGTGGTGGTGGTGGTGGTGGTGGTGGTGGTGGTGGTGGTGGTGGTGGTGGTGGTGGTGGTGGTGGTGGTGGTGGTGGTGGTGGTGGTGGTGGTGGTGGTGGTGGTGGTGGTGGTGGTGGTGGTGGTGGTGGTGGCGATGATGATGATGATGATGATGATGATGATGATGATGATGATGAGAATGAGAATGATGACAATGCTTGCGACGACAGTAATGACAATCATTATCATCATAATCATCATCATCATCATCATAGTCGCCGACGTCGTAGCCGTTGTCGTCGTTGTTTTTGCTGTTATCTTTATATTATTATCATCGCTACTACCACGATTATGATCAGCATTGTCACACTAATAAATAATAATGCAAAATTAGCAAAAACAGAGGAGATGAAGACGTCGACAATGATGATGACAACGATTCAACGATGATGATGAAGTCAATAACGGTGATCATGAATATTATAATAGCCTTGTGTTACTTGAGTCTGCGCATGTCAGCAGTCATTGTTATTATAGAAATATTTATAATGCATAAGTAAATAATTTTATGAATAAATGTTTCGTTTCTCCGTCATTTCCGCAGCTTACAAAATGTTAGAATAAACATAGTATTATTGTGTAGATGTAACCGCGTGGAAAATGAGCTAGGAAGAAGTGTATCGAGAGATCGAGCGTGCACTTCGAAATGCACAGTTATACACATTTTCGGAGGGTGGACACTGGCCGAAGAAGCCTGCAATCTACCAATTGCTAAGAACAAATAATGAGGTTAGGAGAACAGGTGGGACACGACAAAGGCTGTCAAAAAATGTTGAAATCACCACCCGGGTACCCGTCGATCCGTGGAGCGGGTACCGAGAGGCGACGGAAATTTTTTTAGGGAATGTAGGGAGTTGCACATTTTTGCGGAATGTCGGGCACCCGAGAACCGATTTCATTGCCCGGACAGTCAGCCTCGGGCGTGTACTCGGGTACCCGCCTACCCATTGACACGACCATCTGTAAACGAAATTGCATAGAATTAGACAGCAATGCGTGCAGAGCCTACCGTATTGTTAATCAAAAGGCAATGATGTGCACAGTTTGATGATCGGGACCTAAGTTGAGTAGTTTATCACGTGCAGATAAACAAGACGTGGAGAAGACGCATCCAGGAAATGGCGAGATGGAAGATTGACGAAAAAGAAGAAACAAATGTAGAGAGGAGAAATGGAGAGGGAGAATATACTGACCGGGAAGACGAAGGGAAGGTACTCTGATGAGAAAATGGCAATGACAGATTCAGAAAGAAAAAGTTATCCAGAAGGTCTTTGTCAATGTACACAAGACGTTGAATGACTGCTAAGGGGAAACACTTTTATATATCTTCTGAGAACTCATCATCGTCGAGTAATAAAACCGTACGAAATAATCATATTATTTCAAGTTTAGGCGCGTGAAGTCAGTCGCCAGGAGAAGACGCATATATAGGTTTCCATATTTTTGAAAACTAATGAGTAATAGTAAGTTTTGAGTCGCTTTTTGAAGCAAAGAAGGGAATTTGAGCCTTAGAAGCAGAGGCATGACATGCAGAAAGCCCATATGTAACGACATCGTGGCTCAGCTAGAAACCTCTACTTGATTATCGTAGTCAACGAGAATGGATGTAAGGAGTTAGTGTAGCATGGATAATGGTAGACGACATACTGGTGCTGAGGGCTTTGTAGTTGATCTATAACGAGATCTATGACGAAACGTTGCTACTAACAAGGCTGGAGTTTCTTTTGCGTCTATCTTCATGTCAGATGCCGTCGTCCTAATCATCTTCGCTGTCGACTTCAGTGATTGAAGTTCAATCGGATGAGCGAGGGATCTGATGTGGTCTACAGAGCAGGATTAATGCCAGTCATCACTCAGTCCGACCGAAGTCAAAGCACTCTCGATGACTTATTTGCGTCTGAGCCATTCTAAGAGTCAATCAAAATCCTCAGCTCAACATTTGCTGCCGACCATACAACAATAATAGCTGCCACATCTGGTACATCAATCGGATGAACTAATACAAGACCAGGATCACCATCCGAAGGAGAACGCCCACTTCTGAGAATTATAATAATCTTGATTTAATATACATTAAAAATGATACGCCGCAGGATGATTACAAGCAGAGGTGTAACAAGGTTTTTAAAAATGGAGGACATAGTTAAAAAAGATTGCGCGGAGTTTATGCCCCTCCCCCACTTTTTGAATTTTGACCCCTCCATAAATTTGAAAAATGGGGGGCACAAATTTTCTTAACAAAGGTCCTCTAAAAAAGCCATTGAAGAAACATAAAAAGAACCGATTTAGGGGGGAAAAGGAGGGCACTGAGCACTAAAACTGAGGGGTCTTTGCGCCCCCCCCCCCAGTTTTGAAACTGGGGGCCGGTGCCCCCTCCCCCGCTTGTTACACCCCTGATTACAGGAATAGTTTGAACGGATGATCACAGGTAACTACAGGAGTCGAATATAACTGTACCGCAGCCATGCAAGACGTCCATCAAGCTCACCGTCTAATGTGGCCAACGCCGCAGTCCAGCTAATGAAGGATTAAGCAGCCTCAACGGGTGGAGAGTGTTGATATCACCACATTTTGCCCTTCACGCCAGTGTGTATTCTAGTACATCACGGTTTTCAAGCCAGGAGTGAGCTTGGCGTCCACTGATTTGTCATCCATTTTGGATGTCGCTGCCATCAGACATTCTGTTTATTGTACATTTCTCTGTAGTTTACTTCGTGTGCTTAGCAACCAAAAAAATTGCTACATGCCTTAGTAGTAGTAGTAGCAGCAATAGGCCGACTACTAATTATACAATTTCAGGAGACAGTTTTCGGCGAAAACTAGATTTCCCAGATATGCATTCTACCCTGTTCAAAGGGGCCGTCCATAAATAACGTCACGCAATTTCGGACAAATTTTGACCCCCATCCCACTCGTCACAATCAGAAAATTAAGAATACAATAATTATAATTAGTGTTGTTAAAGTGCAAGAATTACTGCAAATTAAGTGGAACTTGTTTAATTGAGTGAAGGGTTTTAATTAAATATTTTATGTTAGACGTGATGATATGAAGACACTCCCTTCTCTTGTCACGCATCGTAACACATGTATGACCCCCTCCCCTAGGCGCATGACCTCATTTATGAACGGCCCAAAGTAGTTTTCCACACCAGGTGGATTTAATGTTTTGGGGTAAAAAAATAGTATACTTAGGTCTTCAACAGGTGAAGATAAAGTCGAGACAGCTAGTGCAAAAATCTTGTGCGGTATTCGTACTTTTACAGTGTTACTGTCATCAAAACTGTTCTTTGTACATCCGTCCGTCCGTCCGAGCTGGTTGGTACACCATCACATTCTCAAATTTGACATAAACTCAGTGCTGATCTTTGATATGTTCCTCGACATTTGGACTCCACGGTCTTTCTGAGATGGTCGAGAAAATACCATCTTCCGTTATTGTTGGTCTATATAAGAGACAATTTAACGTTGTTAAAACTGGTTGGTTCACGTAGTTTGTGTGGACAGTGGTTGAAGTGCTGTCTTCGTGATGAACTGGTTTCCTGATGGAAAAGAGAGAAGGGAAAGATAACGGAATAATTAGTCTGAGACCATCAGAGTCAACTTGACCCGCAATTGGGCGATGCTGTTGTACGAGGGTATCGAGAGGGCTGGCGGTGTACACATAAGGAGGACAAAGAGGTGGACATAGGCGGTGGACATACGGGGTGAACATAGGAGGTGCACATAGGGGCTTACATAGGGGTTGACATGGGATGGACATAGATATGTGCATAGGGGGCTTACATAGTGGGTTGACATGGGGTGGACATATGGGGTGGCATAAGGGATGGACATAGTGGATGGATATAATAGACGATTCTGCACGCTGTGTTACATAAAGCGCAGACCTTCTTCACTTGAGGGAATGAACAGTTCTGCTAAGTACACTTCACTCGTTGGTCTCTTGTCTGGGATAAGCTGTACTTTCAGACTCCAATCTTTGTTGGACTCCTCGACAGTTGCCAAGCGGCGCTGTCAACACAACTCAGTCATACTGTGACAAAACACTGTTCCGGCCAGGAGTATACCCTACTGATGTGGCCGCACCGGTTCTGGATAGGACACTTATAGCCTGGTTACGAGAGTCATGGCACTGCCAGTGCCCTGTTTCCTTGAACATTGGCCGCAGAAGACCTGTATGAAAGTGTCTCTGAACTGCTTGCTCATGGCACAATACAAAATGAAGTTGATTCCATTGTTGATGAGGGTGACTATGTCTAGGATATCCCCCAACGGGACGTAGACCTCGTCGATGAATTCCGGCACGAGGATTCCGCTCAGGAGATTGAGGATACCCTGCGGGAACTCGGTCAGGAGGAACAGGATGACTACGACGAGCAACATCCGGGTTGTCCTGTTGGTCTTCCGGTCCCTGCCCTCGTTCCGGTGGACCGCCGCCGTCGCCTTATTTGCCCCGAGCTTCTTCCGTCTGGCCTCTGCCGCCTTCATTAGATGGACGAGCAGGATGCTGAGGATCGTGAGACCGGTGCAAGGTACCAGCTTCACGAGTATCGCCTGAATCCAGAAGTTCAGGTTCTTGACGGCCTGGTCCAGATCCGTGTCGGCCTTGAAGGTCACGAGCCAGATGGCGGCGCTGCCGTTGGACGATGTTGGGTCGACCCTGTCGTCGGAGACTCCCTTCATCGTGATGGTAACGAAATTAGGGATACAGACTATGAAGGTGACCAGATAGACGAGAATGACGGACAACTTGGCTCGGTGGAGGCTGCACCACTCCGCTCCGTACTTGGGGTACTTGACGAAGATGTATCTGAAATAAAGTACCATCGATGCTGGTTGCTATAGCTGCTGCTGCTGCTGTTTTCACCAATTCTTTTAGAGGATTCTATTTGTGCTGGTGATGTCTGATGTTGGCGTTATTTGATGCGATTGTTTTTTTGCGATATGACAGAAGGTTACTGTGTACTGTGTTAGCCATCTTAACCGTAATCTTAAACCTAAATCAAGCCCTGTTTAGGTCAGGATATGAAAGATCAAGCGCATAATGGCTTGGATTTCGAATGCCGGTTCAGAAGTTTGGAGACAACGATGGCCATTGCCATGTTTTGTATAGCCACATGTGTTCCCCCACGCTTCAGCTTTATACAACCACATGTGCTGCCCCCCCCCCCACTCTTAAGCTGAACAAGGCAAATCCCGCACTCACCTGAAGACAGCAAGCACGACGGTGAGCCAAATAGAGATGGTGTGGACGACGACGCTGAAGCAGGCGTAGAAGAGCATGAATCGGATGGCTTGGAGACTGTTGCGTTCGAGGGTAGCATCGGTTCCGTAGAGCACATAGAACCTCAGCGCAAACGGCAGATACACGACCATCGTGAGACCATCAGAGACTGCCAGTCCAGTCAGGATACAATTGGTCGACGAGATCATGTTCTTCCTCGTCAGAACAACAATGTTCAAGACGTTGGCAACGATGCCTAGTACGCAGACGACCGTTGCTAGGTAACCGTGCCAGTTCTTGTAGCAGTCGTAGATGGCAAGGAGTTCCACGGCCCCGTAGTAGCGGGAGGTTATCCCTCGCGATTCGTGGCCTAGGGTGGGAAGGGATTCCGGTGAGGTGACGTCAGGATCCGGTGTGAGCCACGTGTCCTCAGCTGGACTTCCGGAGAATTCCATGATAATATTGGAACTCATCGTATGCGTTGTTTGTTGCTTCGAAGGATAGGAGAACCAGTTAGACCGCTCTGTAGAGATAGATAAACCTGCAAGAAAATAGCAGTTATTTATTCGAGATGGATTATGTTGAGTGTGTAATACAATGGTTAGCCTGCTTGAATGTGAATTGAGAGGTCGGTAGTTCAGAGCCAATGCAGGACAGACGTTTAGTATGAGATTTATGAGCCCTCTGGCTAATTCGGCTATGAAGCTGTGGGTGGGAAGACGGGACGGTGTGGAGAGGACTTCCCACCCGCCCTCATATGCTGAGGCTAGGAAAACTAAGTCGCTAACTCATCATCCCATGGCTGCCTCAAAGCTAGCTTCAAAGACTGTTCTCTTTTTTTCTCTTCTTTCCCTGTCTTCATCTACATCTTCTACTTTTTCTTCATCATCTCTTTCCTCCTTCTTCTTCTTCCTCCTCCTCCTCCTCCTCCTCCTACTTCTTCTTCTTCCTCTGCTAATACTTCTTTTCTTCTTTGTGTTGTATTGTCAGACTCAGCCGCATTGGACCGAAGTGTATATTGGAAACTGGGCTTCGCTCGAGTAACAATAGGGTCTGCATCGGATTTACGTCCAGGGTTTTCGTTCGCTAACAATGAATTGTTAATTCCCGGAAAACGAAGTTAAGAAGCGTCAGTTTACAGATTCTTTTTCCGTCTCTTTCTCTGTTTTGCTTCCTGTGGCCTTGTCTTCCATCCTGTCTCGGTCTGTGTCTATTTGTGTATGTGTCTGTTTGCGTCTGTCTGTGTCTGTCTGTGTCTGTCTGTGTCTGTCTGTGTCTTCTGTCTGTCGCATTTTGTCTCTAGCATATCCTTTCACCGTAGCATGTATTCCATCTGTACACGAAGTCTGTTTGTCTTACTTACCAACTTGGTTGTATGGTTTTGTACTCTTCATGTTGCACATTTTCAGTATAAGGCAGAAGCGCTTACTCGACTGCCTTTATGGTTTTAAATGTCATTTGCAACAGCTAGACAATTATATCAAATAGCAAGATAGTGCCCAATAAACTAGATAAAGATTCGCCAATGGTGAGCCCACGCAGACCCCTAGAGCCAGCCAACGAATTCCCTCCTAAGTGCATGTTACGGTAGCTCATAATGCGTTCACTGAATACCAAATTACGATGCACTCCGCTGCTGCATATTACCAACGTTTGGACAGACGCTGTTGTGTAATCGTGATGTGGGACAGCCTGCAAATGCAACTTACATCACATTGCATTTAATTAGTTTATAAAAGTCGTACGTTCACTTATAGTAAAAGATGTACGACTTCAATGACTCAGTCGCGCAGGATCTTTGACTCCGAAGTAAGAGTAATAAACCGCACTCTTAAAAACCAATTTCATTCATATTGCACCCATTGAAGACATCAAGTTGTCTTGTCTCATTAACAAAAGACGGTTGAGATTCAGGCTATACTTGTGAGTTTTGTCGACTATTCCTTTGAGCCTGTTTTTCATGAATGGGTAAAAAACGTCCGGCGGTAGTAAGACTAGCATAAACGTCTTCTAAAACAAATCGAGAGTTATCATCATCGTTCTTTTCGTATCTCCGTGTTTCTTCATATGGCTGGGTTGTGCTGAAGACGCGGTTGGCAATTTAAACATCATTACAGTTTGTCTTCCCGTTGACGTGCGAATTTCCGACGGGTAAAAGTTGACGTGTTGACAAGTCAAGTCGCCTTCGGGTTGACTGTGGCTGGCATTGCATGTTGACAATCGTTGAACTATCCTTCTGTGTGACTGACAGACTGTTTGTACGTCTTCTTCTTCTTCTTCTTCTTCTACTTCTTCTACTTCTTCTACTTCTCCTTCTTCCTCTTATTCTTCTTTTTCTTCTTCTTCTTCTTCTACTTCTTCTACTTCTTCTACTTCTTCTACTTCTCCTTCTTCCTCTTCTTCTTCTTTTTCTTCTTCTTCTTCTTCTTCTTCTTCTTCTTCTTCTTCTACTTCTTCTACTTCTTCTACTTCTCCTTCTTCCTCTTATTCTTCTTTTTCTTCTTCTTCTTCTTCTACTTCTTCTACTTCTTCTACTTCTTCTACTTCTCCTTCTTCCTCTTCTTCTTCTTTTTCTTCTTTTTCTTCTTCTTTTTCTTCTTCTTCTTCTGCTTCTTCTACTTCTTCTACTTCTCCTTCTTCCTCTTCTTCTTCTTTTTCTTCTTCTTCTTTTTCTTCTGCTTCTTCTACTTCTTCTACTTCTCCTTCTTCCTCTTCTTCTTCTTTTTCTTCTCTTTCTTCTTCTTCTGCTTCTTCTACTTCTTCTACTTCTCCTTCTTCCTCTTCTTCTTCTTTTTTTTCTTCTTCTTCTTCTTCTTCTTCTTCTGCTTCTTCTACTTCTTCTACTTCTCCTTCTTCCTCTTCTTCTTCCTTTTTTTTTCTTCTTCTTCTACTTCTTCTTCTTCTGCTTCTTCTACTTCTTCTACTTCTCCTTCTTCCTCTTCTTCTTCTTTTTCTTCTTCTTCTTCTTCTTCTTCTTCTTCTTCTTCTTCTTCTTCTACTTCTTCTACTTCTTCTACTTCTCCTTCTTCCTCTTCTTCTTCTTTTTCTTCTTTTTCTTCTTCTTCTTCTTCTTCTGCTTCTTCTACTTCTTCTACTTCTCCTTCTTCCTCTTCTTCTTCTTTTTCTTCTTCTTCTTCTTCTTCTGCTTCTTCTACTTCTTCTACTTCTCCTTCTTCCTCTTCTTCTTCTTTTTCTTCTCTTTCTTCTTCTTCTGCTTCTTCTACTTCTTCTACTTCTCCTTCTTCCTCTTCTTCTTCTTTTTTTTTTCTTCTTCTTCTTCTTCTTCTTCTTCTGCTTCTTCTACTTCTTCTACTTCTCCTTCTTCCTCTTCTTCTTCCTTTTTTTTTCTTCTTCTTCTACTTCTTCTTCTTCTGCTTCTTCTACTTCTTCTACTTCTCCTTCTTCCTCTTCTTCTTCTTTTTCTTCTTCTTCTTCTTCTTCTGCTTCTTCTTCCTGTTCTCCTTTCCCCCTTTTTCATCATCATCTTCCTCTTCTCCTTTTTCTTCTATTATCCTCTTCTTCTTCACTTCTTCTTCATCTCGTTCGTCTTCTCCTTCTGTTTCTCTTTTTCATCATCATCTTCTTTTTTCCCTTCATATTCTTCACCTTCTTTATCTTCATCATCGTCTTCATCAGATTCTTCTTCACCATCGTATTCTTCCTCATCGTCATCATCAGATATATCTTGTTGACATTATCACTGGCTGAGATAGAGTCATCTCACCAAAAAGAACTCATTTGGTCTAAGCGTCGAAGAAGACCAGGTGACAGTAAACAATTGAAAAGATACAAAGCCTCAACTGAAGCTTCCCTATTCCACCATCCGATATCATCCGAGACCTTTTGGTGTTCTGTTTGACTGCAAATTAAACATGATTGAGCGCACCTCTTCCGATACCAGAGCATGCTTTAGTCAACCATCGCCGAATTCGACCGGTGGAACTTTGATTCAATTAAACCTGTCTGCGTACAAACTGATAAATGCAGGATTACCTCAATTTACATAGCGCCCCTTCAGCGTATTCTCATCCAAGATCTGGTCATCTCTCGTCTCGACTGCTGCGAGTTCTGCAACTTTGTCCTATGGGACCTATGCACTCTAGACGGACATCGACATAATAATCCACAAACTCAGTCCTACATACTGTTGTTCGTCTAACAAAAGATCATGGTCCAAGAGACTGCATTACGTCAACACTGCAACACAGCTACACTGGCTTCCCATCCGTACTTGTATCGCCTTCAAAATCTCTCTCCTCATGTATCTCATTCACTCTTGAAATCTCCCTCATAGACGGCTTCCATGGTCACTCCATGTTCTATCTCTAATTCTAAAAGACTAAGTCTTCGATAATCCACGCTAGGTGATCTACCATACTTTGCACTTTGCTTGGAAGCGCCACGTCTTCAGTCTCAGGATCCGCAGAATGGAAGTCTCTCAACTTCAGTTCGTCAAACTACATCCTTATTTAAATAAAAATTAAAGCTATAGGTCGAGCGAGTTGTTGACGAGATTTTTTAGACTGCGAGTGTTTGTGTCGATCTGGAGGAAATTGCTAATCATTATTGATCGGTTGGGGAGCGGTAGATTTCCATCAAAGTCATACTTTAGATTTGATTATTATCTGATTTTCAACTCTTCCCAATTCAAAGTCATTTAAATACTTAACCAGACATTAAAGTCAGCATCTCACCACTGTCGTTGTATTGCCCTCTCTGTTGTTTGATGAACTGGTGATTCAGTAAGCCATTTCCATCAAAATCAATCAATCAATCGATCAGTTCGATAAATCTCAACGGCTTCAATTCTGGCCACGTTGATCTATTACATTTCCACGCTTTCGTGCTGATGTACTTACACTTGAGGCGACATCGACTGATAATTTATGTATTATGATTATGGCGCTATAGAAGTCGTAAATTAAGATTAGTTAAGATTGGCAGACTCAGTGTTAACCAAAGGGCATAGCATTTTACGGAGGAAATAATGGAAGTGGATCAGCAATAACGCGAGGACAGACGTGATGAATGTGAAGTTCTGTAAAGCCATTGGATTAGATACGTCAAGGACTGTCGCCATATGAGTTCCTAGAGTATAAGCGCTATCAGCCATCACCAGGCATGCTGTGCACCTGCTACCACTTCCACCACTTCCACTACTTCCACTGCCAACATTTCCATCACTTTCATTACTATCACCCTGGCCCTTTTGCCGCTCAATAATATCAACAGCATACATGTACAATATACAAATCTCTCGCTTCACCATCAATGTCGTCAAAGCAACTATCGAGTAATGCGACCAGCATCCTTGCCCCACCTCCGTCATCACTTCTGAGAAAGAAGTAATTAGTTAAATTAGTCGGTGGGTTTAGGCTGACAGGTGGGTGCGAATGTAATTAAGTCAGTAATTAAGCGAATAGTTTCAACGAGGAAGCGAGGCGAGAGTTAAAAGAGGCATTGATTACGGAGGCAGTGGTAGAGATAATTATGATAGAGATAATGGTTGCAGATATAATGGTGGCGGAGAGAGTGGTGGCAGAGATAATGATGCCAGAGATAATGGTGGTGAAGATAGTGGTGGTAGAGATAATGGTGGCGGAGAGAGTGGTAGTATAGAAAATGAATAGAGATAATGATGGTAGAGATTATGTTAGTAAAGATAATGGTGGCAGAGATAATGGTGGTATAGATAATAGTTGATGATCGTATGTATGTATGTACTCATGTATGTATGTATGTATGTATGTATGTATGTATGTATGTATGTATGTATGTATGCATGTATGTATGTATGTATGTATGTATGTATGTATGTATGCATGTATGTATGTATGTATGTATGTATGTATGTATGTTTGCATGTAAGTATGTATGTATGTATGTATGTATGTATGTATGTATGTATGTATGTATGTATGTATGTATGTATGTATGTATGTATGTATGTATGTATGCATGTATGTATGTATGCATGCATGTATGTATGTATGTATGTATGCATGCATGTATGTATGTATGCATGTATGTATGTATGTATGTATGTCTGTATGTATCTGGTTATTTTTATAGCGCCTTATAAGAACATCGCGAAGGCGCTAATGACAACAACCATTTCACCATCTTAACAATTTCACTGCAACTACGAGCATATCCGCACTACCGCTACCATTTGCACTACCACACTCCAAAATCCCATCAACGCTGCCGTCGGTCCCCTCGTGTTTGATGTTGTAATTTAGATCAATGGCAATGGTCAGTCTAAAGAACGAACTGGTGACCGCCTCATCACGCTCTCAATCTTGGCAACGATTCTTCACGCATGAGCTCACATGACGACACTCCCTCAGTTTACAACTCTCATATGAGGTACCAAATATACATCACGACGTGCTCCTAAACTTGCGTATAGGTATAAAAATGTCTGATCGGAGACCATCCAGAATGTATGCTGTCAATTCGGCCAAGCTCCCGAGACAACCAGATTATGGATCAATTTGCTCACTTCTCATAACCACGGAACTGTCGGGCATGTGGAGTAAACCAACGACAGATATACGAGAAACTTACGATTCTCATACCAATCCTATAAAAATCTGGGGTTATGCGAGGTAGTAGATGACAGCACGAGATTTCTTCTACTTATGTCATGGATTCTGTCTATGCGCCATGAAGTAATCCTTGACAAAACCTGATCTCATCTTGTTAAATAGTTCCTTTATGGCAAACACAGCACCAATATGCTTGTCTGTCTTTCTTCTCTCTCTCTCTCTCTCTCTCTCTGTCTGTCTGTCTGTCTGTCTGTCTGTCTCTGCTTGGGCTAAAGGAATCTCACTCTGAGTTAACACTTTCTCTTGTACTTTAGATGGCTTTAGCTGCCCCAATATGCTTCTCTGGCTTACGGAGTGTCCCTAGAGACTACATAATTGATAATACCGATACGTCGCCTGATTCCGACACGACTCAACCATTGCAACTCTACAACGATATCTCTTTGGTTGAACTCTGTATTCTCTAACTAGAAACTCCGCTCGGACGTAAGACTGTCTCGAACTCTCTTACTGATACACGATAGTGATGGGCGCCTTTCATGGCTGCTGTACAGATAAATTCGACTCCTGTAATAACTTGTGTTCATTGGTTCATGCTATACTTGAAATCATTGAAATCATTATGCAATGTTTTCTTTAAATCAATAACGTATATTATTATTATCGTACGCGCGTGTATGTAATCATCTCATGTAATCATCTCATGCAATCATCCTATACAATCATCCTATACAATCATCTCATGCAATCATCCTATGCAATCATCTCATGCAATCATCCTATACAATCACCCTATACAATCATCTCATGCAATCATCATATACAATCACCCTATACAATCATCTCATGCAATCATCCTATGCAATCATCTCATGCAATCATCCTATGCAATCATCTCATGCAGTCATCCTATGCAAATGCAATCATCCTATGCAATCATCTCATGCAATCACCCTATGCAATCATCTCATGCAATCATCCTATGCAAATGCAATCATCCTATGCAAATGCAATCATCCTATGCAATCATCTCATGCAATCATCCTATGCAATCATCTCATGCAATCATCCTATGCAAATGCAATCATCCTATGCAATCATCTCATGCAATCATCCTATGCAATCATCTCATGCAATCATCATATGCAATCATCCCATCCAACGTCATTGTGAGCCAAACGACTGAGCGGAAGAATATGTAATCGTTGCTTATATTGGCCTTGTGACAGCCTTGTAGCTTAACTTCTCATGAAACGCTGATCCTTTAGGTGATAAAGCTGTATGACCTTCTTCCTCCATCGCTAAGGGCTGAACTAATGAATGGCTTCTCTCTCCATCGGCCTCTCACACTTTAAACGCATAGCTTTTCCCCGGACTTTCCGCGCTGAGAGAGCGCCTGAATAATAATTCTTTGGCAGGCGCCTTGTAAGTGTAAAGATACGTTACGATACGATTGCTTTGAATGTGCGATGTTTATCGGCACATGTGCATCGGGACAAATCTGAAGCAATGAATTAGCCTACATTTGATAAATGACTTTCCATCTAGTTGCAATCCATTTTAAACGTGTCTATTTTTCTTTAGCAAACTAAATGGAACTTCGCGAATTTTAAGAAAAGATTGACGAAAGCATTTAAAAGAGAATTCACTGATGACCAAGCAATGATGACGGCACGTAGTCAGAAGGTACTTCAGGTAATGATGGATCGAATAAATAAGATCTCAACAGAGCATGATATAATAATAAACATCGAAAGACATAGATGACGAGGATGAGCGAATTAAAGGAAAGAAGAGTAGATATCTCAATAGATGGAAAGGAACTGGGACAGGTCATAAGATTCTGCTACATAGGAAGTATGATCACAAAAGATGAAAAGTGCTATGCAGGAGTAAGGAGGAGAATAGTACTGGACAAGATATCTTATTCTATAAGAGAAAGGAACAAAGTACAAGATAGCCAAATAAGAATCTGAAGAAGTTAATAATCAGGTCAATGATTTAGTATGTGGTGATATACGGATCGGAAACATGGACCATAAGGAAGGAAGACATCAAGAGAATAGAGGCCTTCGAGATCAGTGGACATGGCGAAGGATGCAGAGAGTCAACTCGATGGAGCGCAAGACACATGGAGACGTATTACAATGGTTGACGATAAAGATCCTTTATAGAAATAATACGAAGCCGACATAGAAATGGTTGGGCCACATAGTGAAAGAAGTAACCCTCTAAAGAATAATTACTGAGGGAAGATGGGAGAGGGAAAGAAGTAGAGGAAGACCGAGAATGACGTTAATGTACTGGACAATGTACAGAACGTTGAAGGTGAAAGCCGGAAAGCTTGAGGAATGGCAACAATGGAAGTGCGAAACATCCTATGTAAGTCGGAGAATCAAAAGAAGAAGATGACCGCGCAATCTTCTCTCTGGCTCAATGAGGATTTATATAGCGCCAGTTCATGACACGCTGATCGCCTTCCGATAACATCCGCTAAGTGACCAGTCGTAGTCTTAATGAAGCGCTGCTTGTTTTCTGTCCACAGAAACCTTAAGAAGGAAATTTATCGACCGACAAATCTCCATCGAAGTCTTTTCAACACCATCTTCGATCGCCAAATGGACCGAACAACACCACGACGTAACTTGCACGTCGGCGCTATATAAATGTATGTGCATCTTTGTCAAATATAGATCATGATATAGATATGCACATCGATATTTTTCTTTTGTAGATATATACAGATACGCTATGTGTCAAGAAAACAATTCATACTCAAGGCTTCCTTTTAGACGGGAATTGCTCTTCTCTCTTTGCAATGTAGTATACATGGTTATGCGTTTGCCAACACAGTACATTAAAATTACAGCACAGTACATCATAAAAACGATACATTACATTGACAATATAGTACATTACGATAGCAATACATTACAATAGCAATACAATACACAGGCAGACAATCTAGCGCAAGTCTTTTTAAATTTAATGTTGTATTATTAAATGTATTGCTTTTAAAAGAAGATCTGCTATTCCCCACAACTGCACGAATGTTGCAGACAATCTAGAGCGGGAATCCTTTGTTAATTATTTAATTAGAATACAGTACTATTAAATGTATTATACACCAGAGTGCGGATATGCAGTTGGTTCAATAAAGAATATACTTACTTACTTAATTTCATTGATAATACAGTGCATTACAAACGCATATTTCGCAGAGACGTTCATAAAAGCACAAAACTTGACATCAAGTTTAGCCTTTTCGAGAACTCTTATCCAGTATTTCAAGTGGTTCTATAGAAGTATAGAGATTACGAGATTATCATACAGTGGATGAAGGAACTCCTCGAATAGACGCTGCGTGAAAGGCTTACACAAGATCCGTATGCAGTGACTGTCTCTGGAGTTTCTGTATCGAAGATCGAAAGACAGACAGAGACGGACAAAGACAGATACAGAAATACAAAGAGACAGAGAGAACAATCGAACATAGATAGACAGACAGACATTAATACAGAGACGGACAGATAAAGATACAGACAGACACAGAGAGACGCAAAGAGTGAGAGAGATTGTATCTTCTTATATGTCGACAGCTTGATGTAAGATTATGCCTGTCCGAAGTGTCGCCTCGATTACCAACGCTGAGACCAACCGGCCAACCGCCTGTCTAGGCAGAGAAGAGCCTTCCTCTAAACCATCTCCACTTGATGGACGCCTCTCCGCTTGCATCCACATAGACTCCTAACTGTCGCCTCTCCTCCAATGCATCATTCTTCAGCTGCTGCTGAGGCAGAGGATGACATCAGTTGACCATGGAAAAACGATGCCAATAAACCATCATCTTCTTCATCGTTTATTTTTGTTACTTCATTTGGAAGCGAAGTCAAGACGCAGAGTGACGTAGCGCTACTGTGATTCTTCTCGCAGTGTCAAAGCGCGCAATCAGGAGAACAGAAGCTGAGATAGAGAGAGACAGACAGACATAGGGAGAGTGTGAGAGAGAGAGACAGACAGATAGACACAGAGAGAGAGAAAACTAGAGAGACAGAGACAACGAGAGAGACAGAGACAAAGACAGAGAGAGACAGAGAGAGGGGCAGAGAGAGAAAGACAGAGAGAGAGAGAGGGTGGAAGAAAGACAGTGCTTGAGGAAGAGACATTGAGAGGCAGAGTCGAGATACTGGAAGAAAGCTAAGTAGACGAAGATGGTGAGAGAAGAAGAAGGAAGCAAAGATAATTGGAATAGGGAGAGATAGAGAAAGAGAGGGAGGGAGGAGAAAGGGAGGGAAGGAGGAGCGGAGGAAGGACGAAATTAAGATGGTGGGAAAGTGTTTGGAGCAAATGAAAGCCGAAAAAGACAGAGGAGAGACACAGAGAAATGGAGAGAGAACGGGAGAGAGAGAAAAAAGAGATAGATAGAGAGAGACAGAGAGAGAGAGAGACAGAGAGAGACAGAGAGAGAGAGAGACAGAGAGAGAGAAAAAGAAAGAAAGAAAGAGAGAGAGAGACTGAGAGAGAGAGAGGGCTTGAGGGAGGAGTGACACAGAAAGAGGACAGACACACAGTAATGGTGAGACATAGACATATAGATAAATAGATAAATAGATAAATAGATAAATAGATAAATAGATAAATAGATAAATAGATAGATAGATAGATAGATAGATAGATGGATGGATGGATGGATGGATGGATGGATGGATGGATGGATGGATGGATGGATGGATGGATGGATGGATGGATGGATGGATGGATGGATGGATGGACGGATGGACGGATGGACGGATGGACGGATGGACGGATGGACGGATGGACGGATGGACGGATGAACGGATGAACGGATGGATGGATGGATGTAATTAAATCAGATAGACAGCTGGATAGATGGATAGAGAGCGAGGGACGGCGAGACAGAGAGTGAGAGCGACAGGCAGATAAACAGACAGACAGAGAGGGAGAGGAGGAGGAGATGGAAGGATGAACTTCTAATTAACCATTTGGAACTGGAGGACTGCCAGTCACGGAAAATTCAGGTAAGACGTTAAAATCTCACGGCATATCACCATGACAACATATTTAAATCCCAGTTCCTGTGCGGCTTTACACATCAATCACACAATGGCTTCAAAGCCATTACATACAGCCACATACATTCAAAGCCACTACATACAGCCACACAGACATTTGTGCATAATATGTATGAATATGTATGAATATGTATGAATATGTATGAATATGTATGAATATGTATGAATATGTATGAATATGTATGAATATGTATGAATATGTATGAATATGTATGCTTGTATGCATGTAATTGTATACGCGTGTGACTATGTATGCATGCATGTGTATATATACCTGTACACTGTACATGTTGTATGAACACATACATTGACACAAACACAAACTGGTACAATGTACATAAACACATTAATGCATGTGAAAATATTGCATCGAAAAATAGAGGCACACACACCAGTATGCATATATTATATCCATAAATTCATCAGTATAAGCATACACACATACATACATACATACAAACCTACATACATACATACATACAAACCTACATACATACTTACATACAAACCTACATACATACTTACATACATACCTACCTACATACTTACATACATACCTACATACATACCTACATACATACTTACATACATACCTACATACATACCTTCATACATACTTACATACATACCTACATACATACTTACATACATACTTACATGCATACATACATGCATGCATACATACATACAGTCATACATACATACATACATACATACATACATATGCATCAGAACAAGCATACATGCATACCTACATATCTATTCACATACACTGCCCACATTCGAGTGGATTCGAACTTTTATATAGATAGTTAGGGCTTACGTTTCTCTTCTATGCTTTTTGTCATTCATGTAAGCATTTCTGCGCTGTTGTCAGAATACGTTATTTCTACAAAAACTGATCTCATATACATATGCACGAAGTAGTAGACAGATATACACAAATTTCTTCTGAGGAAACGCTGGTTGCCACGTGCCCTTGAGGTCTAAACAGCCGTGACCTTCAGTCATTATTACAACAGGAAAGAATCTGTTACGATTTCAGTACTTCAAAAATTCCCGAATAGCGACAATGCCTGACGAAGTAGGAGATGCCACTTGTCTCAAATGACTTGTCTGTCTTGACCATTGCATAAGGTCCTTTTATTCGGTTAATTGGTCGCCTTAAGCCTCGACAGAAAAGCGGCTTTTAGTTAACATTGAGAAGCAGACGAGACCAGACTTTCTTCAAAATACACAAATTTAGATCAGTAACAGAAAGTAACGTACGAAACTATTAAAGCCGCTACAAAAAGAGTTCACGCACATACACAGATAAATACATACATACATTCATACATGCACACATACATACACACGTGCATACGTTCGTTTCCTCGTGTAAGAGATAAAATTTGACAGCACTTACATGCACCCAAGGGCGTTACAAATCGTAGCTAAATGACAACTTTATCCTTGATGTTTACCTTTGTGGATCATGTTAACATTGCGACAAAAGCATATCTGCTGATCATTTCTAGTCGCATATGCTATAGAAATAGTCATCTCCGTTGTCGCACCACAGGATATAATATGGTTTGGATATATTTACTTATTTAGAGCATATTGCGCATATATTTAATATATTATATTTACTAAGTAACACAGCATTTCGCTGGTTGTCATGTAAGTGATGAAAAGTAAGATTCAGTCCAGAAATTTGCTGCTCAAAAATAAGTTCATTATAATACAGTCAACATATGAAGGCAACAAGAAAGCTAACTCACTTGATAGATAGTCGTAAATGTGCGTTTTGTTGGAGAATTTAAAGCACTGCTGGGTGAAATGTCATTTGCAAGAATATCACTATTGCCTAAGGTCATGCTGAGTGCAGTTTTTCCTAGGTGAAATTGTGATAAACAAGTAAAACAATGCGAGACAAAACAAAGAATTAATGGCCAATACTCGTGAGATTTTTTATAGTTCCAAGAGGGTCGTAGAGTGTGCCCAGACTGATAATGCATAACACAATGGCGTGCAGAGCTCAGGAAGTGAGTTCCCGTCCCGTATCTCCTCGCCTCCGTAAGGTTGATCGCTATTGCATTGGGTAAAATAGATGAGTAACTATTGATGCGGGTATTCGGTAAACAGGTATTCCCTGTTTTATCTGTACCAGACAGTACACGTGCCAGCGGATCGGGTACGGGTTGGGTACACATTTCACGAGTCGGGTAGGTATGGGTAAATTGATCACGGGTAAATATTTTCAAATTGCCTCGAAACGCGCTTAATCAGGTCATCTGGTTGTAATGGAAATGAGTGCAGCGCTTTTCTAAGGCACCATAGAGGCTCTGGCCTATATTCAGGGTTTTGATTCATAAATGACACTATTTACCATTGTGTAGAAGACTGAGTATTCATCAGATTCTGCTGTAGGTCTAGCTTAAACTACAATTTGTTGAAAATCAAATGTCGTCACTCGTTAGGTAAAAAATCTCACGAGTATTAGTCATTAATTCTTTGTTTTGTCTCGCATTGTTTCACTTGTTCGTCACAATTTCACCAGGGAAAATTTGCATTTAACATGACCTTAAGCAATAGTGATATTCTTCCAAATGACATTTCGTGTGTAATAAGTTTATTTAACGACGCATCCATGACAAGGATGATTATACGTGAAATGACATTCATCAAGCAGTGCTTTAAATTCTAAACTATACATCTAAGCAGGAAAAGCCAAATTATAAACGACTTTTCAAAATGCTTCTTCTATCAGTCAGATTAACAATTCATAACATATATGAGCTTACTATTTCATGCATTATGCCAACTATTTAATCTGATCCAACTCATCCAAATCTTAAGCGGCATAATTGTGTAGGCCTATAATAATGTAATTGGCTTTGTTCTGTCAACTGTAATTATGTTCTCATTAGACGGAAATACAATAAATACAATTCTGTCTTGAACATAAGACGTATGTTTAAGTTAGAGACTTTATATTGCGCCTCAGTGGCATCCGATTGTGTGCTCATTCAACTTTGATCCCATTATTACTATGGTTGGTTTATTAATCACTTTAGTCTCATCGCTCTGTCAAAAGACTTAGACATCAGAAGCTCTTTCGAAATAGAATCAATACTGTCACTTGTCTTTCAGTTAACATCTGACTGCGCTAAAACCGCCGTCACTCTGTCTCCTGTCTGTCTGTCTGTCTGTCTGTGTCTCTCTCGTAACATCTGTGTCTGTCTGTGTCTGTCTGTGTCTGTCTGTGTCTGTCTGTGTCTGTCTGTGTCTGTCTGTGTCTGTCTGTGTCTGTCTGTGTCTGTCTGTGTCTGTCTGTGTCTGTCTGTGTCTGTCTGTGTCTGTCTGTCTGTCTGTGTCTCTCTCTTAACATCTGTGTCTGTCTGTGTCTGTCTGTGTCTGTCTGTGTCTGTCTGTGTCTGTCTGTGTCTGTCTGTGTCTGTCTGTGTCTGTCTGTGTCTGTCTGTGTCTGTCTGTGTCTGTCTGTGTCTGTCTGTCTCTGTCTGTCTCTGTCTGTGTCTGTCTGTCTCTGTCTCTATCTTTCTACTCTGTCTGTCAATCTGATTGTCTGTCCATCTGTCCGTTTTCCCGTCTGTATGTCTGTGTCTGTGTCTGTCTCTATCTGTCCATCTGATTGTATGTCTGTCCGTCTGTCTCCAGCGGTAGTTTGGAGCCGGTTCGGTCAGGTTCGTGCGAACCGTTAGTTCAAAATAATAAATATGCCTAAAATCAACTACTAATTTCAAAAAAATCAAAATTTTTTTAATTGAAACTTTTTTTAATTGCTCCATTTGACGTCAAACACTTAAAAATGCTTGGCGGATGGACCCGAAACTCCGCTGAAGGAGCTTCGTGGGCCCAGACGCCAGACCCCCTAATCGTAATTTGACTGACTGTGGCGGTGACCGATATGGCATAAGGGGACATACTAACTGCGAACCCTTTGTTACAAATTTGGCAATACACCGCTGTCTGTCTCTATCTAAATCTCTCCCATCGCTTTTGAATAGGTAGCTTTTGATTAAAATGTTTTTTTTATTAAAAAGCTTTTCATTATAAAGCTTTTGATTAAAAAGCTATCATGATTCTAATCTAATTAATTCTCCTAAGTTCACCTACGGAAAGAACAAAACAACTGGTTTTATTTTAAAAAATCAGTCGGATGACGAATACTGACTGCGATAACGAGTGCACTGACCCCGAGAATATATAGTGAGACTCACAAAAAATCATGCGAGGCGCTATATAAATGGGCATATAAATTATGTATACATAAATGGCTTATAGTATATCGATCTAATGCAGAGATTGAAGGAAGTTAATCCACGTATGACGTGTCATTTGGGTGACTATCTTTAGTTTAGCTTCCTATAATCTTCCTCTGTGTGATGACTTTTCGCATATATTTGTATACACTGTTTGTGTCTGCTCAGTAACTTCAAACATGTTAGTTTTCTAGTGTTAGGGTTGCCTACCTGACGTATTCGTTAGCTTTGCCAAAAAATTTGTTCGTTTAATTAAGATATATTTTACGAATGTTGCCTAGGCCATGTGACTGCACGATCGAGTCCGGAACGTATACACCCTACGTAGCCGAGTGTTTAATTCTCGGCTGGGGCTGCCGACGCGGCCGTTAGGAGTGACCTCGACCCATATTCACAGGTAGATATTCAGTCAACTCTCGGCCGTCCGTTAGGAGTGACCTCGACCCATATTCACAGGTAGATATTCAGTCAACTCTCGGCCGTTAGGAGTGACCTCGACCGATAGTCACGGGTAGCTATAACCGATCAACATGCGACGAATGCTTTTTCTGCGTCCTTCTTGTGTCTGGGCGTGCGTCATCTTCCACTAGCGAGGGACTACTTGTCGACATCATACCGTGTCCGCTATTGCCCTTCTTGACGGCAGTCGTTGCTCTGTCCTTACGACGCAACCTGGTCCAGAGACTCCTAACATCTACGCCATCTGTCAGCTGTCGACGGGGATCCGTTGATTCGTTCCACGCTTTTTGCGTGGGCCCATCGGTGGTGACTCTTTCAGCTTATAATATATACTGTGCACTAATTTTTGCTAATTGTTGGGAACTGTTTGCTTGAAATGACGCTTAGCATCATAATGGGTCAGTGCAGAGAGCGCCTCTGAATAATTATTATGAGATAGGTGCTATATAAATCGATAAATATAATACAGTACAATGCAACAGAAATACGATAGAAATATACAATGTATGCATGTTTGTATATATGCAAATAGTCTGTATGCTATTAAGTGGATGGTGTACCATGAATGTACGCATAAGTTTACAGAATATTATTATAAATAATTATATCGTGTGTTTAGTGTGCAATGGTACAGTTGTCCTTCATAATACCATAGCTCTATTTCGCTCTAGGCACGCGATAAGTTATGCTAGCGCAACTAAGTCGATACAAAGTCTTATCTCAACTTCAAGACCGAGCTAAACAGGTAAATCTCTTGTCGGAAAAAGCTACAGCGACAAATTGCTTATACGCCGGAACCTGCCTAAGGAGTCCCAGCGGGATGATCTGGACTGATATCTATTTACAGATTGGTTCTGGTGCATCGTCGGCTAATGCCTTTTGAATTGTATGCCGGCTAGATCAAAGACAGTAATTAATTGAGTTTTCAGCTTAGAGTTCGACAAGGCCTCATTGCCAGGCCTTGTGATGAAGCTGGTAATAGATTGCATTAGACAAATGCAATAGGCTACTGAAGTTCTGAATAATTCACGATTGTGCAGAATGTGCTAATTCATCCATTAATACGGTTGTTCGTTTTCATATTCAATCCTTCTTTCATTCATTCGTTCCCTCATCCATTCATTCTTTCATCATTAGTTCGTTCACTCGCTAATTGATTGATTGATTGATTGATTGATTGATTGATTCAGTGAGTGAGTGAGTGCGTGTCCTACAACGGGCGTAAGTCAACTGCGCTTGATTTCAGCGAATCTTTAGATGGTGATTAGGCTTACAATTCATCTATTCAACTGATTAACCTATTAGTTGTTTTTTATATTGTTGGCTGGTGTCAGGTTACTAGAACAAGGAAGTGAGTGAGTGAGTGAGTGAGTGAGCGAGCGAGTCAGTCAGTCAGTCAGTCAGTCAGTCAGTCAGTCAGTCATTCATTCATTCATTCATTCATTCATTCATTCATTGAGTGATTCATTCATTCATTGAGTGATTCATTCAGTAGTTCATTCATTTATTCATTCTTTCATTCATCCGGTGCTTTGTTTATTTTTAAAATTCGTTCGCTCTTCTAAAGGCGTCATGACGCTCATGACTCCCCGGTTTGACTTCATGGTTTAGACCTGGAGCTTAAAAGACGATCAGACAACTGTCGCTGGACTCGATTGATTTGATGCAGCGCCTGTAAACTAAGCTGATCACTATTCAGCGCATTTGCGAGGTGAGGAAAAAACGTCTGAGATTGACAATTACTTTCGCTTTATTGCTGGTTTATTCTTTCGTTCGTTCATTCGCTATTTATTCATTTGTTCTTTTACATGTCTTTGCATTCATTTGTAACCTCTTATTTCGTTTTTTAAATCATCAGTTCTGTTTTTTCTTTGTTATCACCACCGTCTTCGTTCGGCTCTTCTGCAATTCCATCGTGCGCTATCATCCAAAAACAGTCGGATTCTATTAAACATTGTCCTATGAAAGACGCTTCTCTGGAAACTGACCTCTCCTTAACGACCCTTTTATGATAGTTAACCCGTGAATACACTGTACTCTCGACTTTGACCGCTGATGAAGTAAATCTTCTACGACTAGCGCAACAGAAAGACGCTTCGAAGCGCGTATGTAAAAGATATGTAATTGAACATGCTCAACGTTTTCCCTTGAACGTCCACTTTCGATAAAAGAACGATCAAGGCGTCTCGGAGAACACTTGAAGAAAACTAGGGTCACTAATTGGCGCGTTTATACAGCTGCAGTGTAACTAACTGCGAGTGTGTTTTATAACTTCAGACCAATCTGATTGCGTAAGATATCCCATCTGCTCAGATGGGATAGGTAGAGAATAGATTCAGATCCGTAACTTGGATCTTGAACAATAATTATAATAATATTATCACTATCCAAAGAATTTTATTATTAAAAAGTCATTTGTTAAAAAGAAACCATCTTTAATAATGTTTGAATCAATAATAGTTTATTACTTAAAATTTAATCATCATTTGAAAATGAATGACCATTCATCTCAATATCATATCCGGAACGATGATTTTCTGGTCTTTTTTGCCTACGACTCTGTCAGTTTGAAAGTGATGAAACAAAGATTATTATTATTATTATTATTATTATTATTATTATTATTATTATTATTATTATTATTATTATTATTATATGTGTTTCACATTATGCTGTTATCGCCCATGATGAGCTAAGTGAGCGTTGGCAATGTCCCGAAGAGGCAGGCTGCGTTCCCACGCTGAAGAACAACTGAGATACGTTGGAACAGAAATGACGTCTCCATTGGATCGTGGGTTGCAGCACTCGTTCGACTACCCAACTCTGAGATGAACTGCAGTCCTTCACTGCTCCAAGCGCCGCCGGATTCCAAGGAGAGGGCTACGAAGTCGTGGGTGTTGGTTATGGTGGAATACTTGGCCCTCTTCGTCTTAGCTGCGCGTTCGGCTGCTTCGCCAGCTCTGATAGATGTGTCGACAAGATGTGACTTGGCGTAGGTGTCGGGCACTGTCACATCCCATGCCAGACATCGACCACGTGTCCAAGGAATGAGCGTGACGCCGTCCGGTCGCTATTATTATTATTATTATTATTATTATTATTATCATCATCATCATCATCATCATCATTGTCATTATCATTATTATTAGTATATGACGCAGTGGAAAGATTGTAGGCAATGTACATCTTGTAATATATTACGAAAATGGCTCTGGCGAGAAGTTTTCATCTTACTAGACTAAGTGCCAGTTCGCAAATGTGTCTGAAAATATTGTTTGATCAGTAATCTTTGTCATTTTCATTTATCCGGATAGCAGTAACTATCTTCACGCTGATTCTTAGAGGATTAAACCTTGCCCTGAAACCGCGTTTTTATTAGTCGTTCCATACTGTTACATGTATCGTCAGCTGTTTCAGAGAAGCTTATTTGTCATACAAGTTGTCAGATACGATGCATGGGAAAAAATAGAACTGTTCTGGTTTCATGATACGAGCTAGTTCCTATGCGGATTATGCGTGTCCTACAACGGGCGTAAGTCAACTGCGCTTGATTTCAGCGAATCTTTAGATGGTGATTAGGCTTACAATTCATCTATTCAACTGATTAACCTATTAGTTGTTTTTTATATTGTTGGCTGGTGTCAGGTTACTAGAACAGGGAAGTTTTAGTCATTGATCGTGAATAAGGTGCTGGCTTCCTTATTAGAGATTTCCCAGCATTCGTTGATAATCTGGAATTAATATGTAAGGGATATGAAGTCACAACGTGTCAGCCAATCAGTGATCAACTTTCCTTATACATTGCGAGTGATGGCTGTGGTCCACTATGTATTGAATAAAGTGATATCCGGATATGCAGAAGGATAACTTTGAACGTACAATCTCCGAAAGCTTCTTGTAAATTTATGCAATTCCAGTCTAAAAATCTTGCTCTGAACACATTTTATTTATATTGCAAGTTCTATATATTAAGACGTTTTATTTCTTCAACATAAGTCACACGCGACTGTTATACCGCAGAAGTTCCTGATATAGCATATTATAGCCACACACCTAACAACGCGTTTTTCATCCATGCGATGAACTTGGTAATTCATTGTTCAGCCGTGCAGATAGTTTAGATATTAGTACGACTGATTGCTATTCTCCCTAATAGAGAGGAGCTGTTCTCGACAGAGCAGGCAGGTGACACCGTCCTACAATTGTCTTCCCAAAGGCTCGGAGAGACGGATATTAGTGTTAAATCCGGAAAATAGTTAGATGTGGAAGATGAAGTTTACTGTCAGTTTAGCTCAGGTAGCTGCAGATTAACGACACTGTGTGATAACATAGATCATTAGCGTCGCCCTCCTCCTTTATCTATACTTGGGACTGGGACTGGTAGAGTACAACCAGCGACAAAGTTTAGCTCAGAATTTTCTTCAGCGGTTTAGCGACCTCGTGTGGCAACGATGACCGCTGACGTATTCTGTGGTATTGTGTTAACGCATGACTTCTGTCAAACTGAGTCCTCCTTTGTCTTCATTGATTCGCCAGTCAAAACTATTTCCTTGTCTGTCAATCAGTCATCTCTGACCCTGCCAGCCTCCCATCAGTTAACCCACTGCGCGGCCTTCACGTCTTCATCTGCATGTCTCCCGCTATGAAAGACATCCGTCTTTTTGTCCGTCTGTCTCTCCATGTCTTTCTCCGTCTCTCTCCCTCCTTCTCTCCCTATTTCTTTCTCTCTCCCTCTCCCTCTCCCTCTCTCCCTATTTCCTTCTCTCTGTATATATAATCTATGTCTGTCTGTCTTTATATCTCTCTGTCTCTACTCTCATTCTCTCCCTCCTTCTCTCCCCTCTCTCTCTCTATTTTTCTCTCTGTATTTGTCTGTCTGTCCCCTTTCTCTCTCCGTCTCTCTCCCTCCTTCTCTCTTCCTCCCTCTCCCACTCTCCCACTCTCCCTATTTCTTTCTCTCCGTGTACGTCTCTCTGGCTGTCTATCAATCTCTATCTCCCTTTAAATAATCGACATGCTTGAGCAAATCATTTATGTCACTCTTAAACATTAAATACAGTCCATAATAACACATTATTAAAACTATTTATAACTTAAGACAAACGAACGTAATGAGGTAAAGGATTGGAGTGGACGATATTATAATTATTAACTATGTATTTACGAAACAAGAGAGACGAATGATCCGCACTTTGATTAATCCTCTAATTATCATCATCGTCGCCTTATACATATTGCGTCACATCTAATGGTTGTTGATATTTCTGTGGTAGAGTTGCATAGATTGATGATAGAAATGCAACGAAAAAGCATGACAGGGACATATGAAACGAACCCTTCTAGACCTTTAGGTAACTACATCACTGCTCGCATTCTAGCAGTGCCAGTCCCAATCTTAATGAAGGAGGAGGGCGACGCTAATGAACTTTGTTATCACACAGTGTCGTTATTATTATTATTATTATTATTATTATTATGCATACATACATACATGCATACATAAATGGCATAAACAAGTATATGCAATGTCACTCACTCACTAAATTAATTACCACTCGACTAATTGCATTGAATTAGTGTTTTGCTAAAGAGTGTCTACAATTTACCATATGTAAAACCCTCTAATTGCCCCTCTAATCATACTTTTGGCTGGGCAGGTGCGGCTCGGCTGTTCTGACAAGCGACGTCTCCTCCCTCTGCTTGAGCCTTTGGGAAGACAATTGTAGGACGGTGTCACCTGCCTGCTCTGTCGAGAACAGCTCCTCTCTATCAGGGAGAATAGCAATTATATACGACGAGGAAATTGGAACCGACCGGATTGCAATTGTAATTATCAGAAGGACTTACGAGGAACATCAGTCGTACTTTTATGCTCTGTACGTGTGTATGGATGCGTGCATCTACGTTCGCATGTAGGCCTATGCATGTTATTTATGCATGCATTTTTGGGTGTAGGCCTACGTTCGAATGTATGTAACATTCGTAACTAGTACGAAGACAAGAATTTGCGATCGGGCTTTTCGGGTCGTTGGCACGCGTGCCTGGAACTGTCTCCCTACAACAATTTAGGGAATCAAAATCCTTCCTGCTTTCAAAAACAGTCAAAAATGTACTTTCAACGTAATGCCGAACAATATATGTTTTTTAAAATATCAATTTTTCATAATATATGCTTGCGCCGACAGCGAGCTGTCATGTAAACACCGTAGAAAAGTAGCTGTTTACAGATGGCGCTCTATAAGTGGTCATGATTGCAATTACTCTGTATGCATGTATGTAATACTGTATGTATGTATATATGTATGTATATGTATATATGTACGCATGTATGTATGTATGTATGTACGCATGTATGTACAATGTATGTATGTATGTATGTATGTATGCATGTATGTATGTACTCAAAAATGTATGTACTCAAAAATTTATGTACTTGTTTTTATGTGGTCACATGTGTATGCATTTACGTATGAATGTATGCATGCAGTAAATGTTTGTATGTATGTGTGTGTATGTACGTGTGAATGTACATGTATGCGTGAACGCATGCATTCGTGCGTTCGTGCATATGTCTATTCATGTGATATCATACCTTTGAAGCAGCTATACCTTAATAAATAGATACAGAAATCATACTTAAAAGCATGCACATTCATTGGATGCATTAAATGCACGCGTGTAGTTCTTATTCAACCGAGTTCACTGCCGCCGCCTGACGATAGAATTACTAGTCAGCCGTACGAGCACAAAGGGACTCGAACCCAATTCCTCAGCTCTGCACCACAGCGTGTAATCTACTACGCCCTTTCTTCTTAACCGTTCAAAGGTCATAAGAATTTACCACGGAACCAAGCCGTGGAGCTTATTATTATTTATGTATGCATAGAAAATTTTTCTAAAAGGTCAAAGAATTGCCCAGGCTATGTTCTTGTCGCACCCAGCGTCAAAAGAAAGCACTTTTCAAGCGAAACGTCGTCGGATAATGCACAAATGAAGTTCGATTCTGGCCTAGCGCTCTAACGATTTAGACGAGCCATAAAGGCTGTCGGCGCTCGATCGATACTACAATTAAACGGAGCGTCGCAGTTTAGGAAGAAAAACAGGATGCTCCAGGCAGAAGAGTGGTTGGGGAATCGGGAAGATGAAGAATACTAAGAAAGACGGAGATGAGGAGGAGGCAGTGGTAAAGTAACTAGAGAGGTGAGGCAGGAGAAGAGGAAGAAGAGATATGCCACGGTGGGAGGCGGGAGAGGACAGAGGAAGATGGAGAGGAGGAGCAGAAGGAGAAGGAGAAGGAGGAGGAGGAGGAGGCAGAGGTAAAACATCAGGAGATGAGCCAGTAGAAGAGGAAGGAGAAAGATGATACGGCGACCAGCGGAAGAGGATAGAGGAAGAAGTACGAGCAAAGAAGAGGTTGAGGAGAGGACGGAGAAATATGATGAGGAGGGAGGACGATGAGGAAGTTGAGGATCATGCAAAAGAAGAGAGAGGACTAAGTATAGAGGCAGAGACACTAAGGGCGGAAGGTAAGGGAGGAGGCGGCGTAGACTAACGAATAAAACGCTGGCTTGCACAGCATTAGGATGCGTGATCGTTTCCCGCTACCCAATTAGGTTAACTAATCCTTCCATTCGCTAGGCGGAATTGGTTAAATGAATTCGTCTTCTCCAATAATGCGTGATCCTCCGTTCATCCTATGCTTGTAACGATGCAGCGGTGTCAGTTGGAAAAAATCAATAAACGAAGAATATTAATAATATTCTTTTTAAAGAATGGAGAACGCCGATATCGTGCAGAGAAGTGTGAGCTGAAGGATAAAGAGCGGATGAAGACAGAGGGTGAGATGAAGACAGCCGTAAAAGATGAGGTTAGAGAAAGGGACGATATGTGGCTAGAGGATGCGAAAGAAAAGGTTCAAGTTGAGGTCGACAATTCTGGAGCATTAGGCAAAGGAATAGAAGAAGCTAAATAAAAAGGAAGGAGATAGAGCGAAGAAGACAACTAGGAGGAAGATGAGGATGGAAAGAAGAGGATGGAAAGAGGAGGATGGAAAGAGGAGGATGGAAAGAGGAGGAAGAGAAGGATGGAAAGGAAAACGACGAAGATTCGGTTACATGACATTTAATCACGCGACACTTAATCAGGCGACAATTAACCTCGAGGAAACTTAATCTCGCGACATATAATCGCGCGACACTGAATCTCAAATTACAGCTAGTTTGCACCATTACTAAATTAAGTGGTGACAACCAGGGGTGTAACAAGCGGGGGCAGAGGGGCACCGTTAAGATAATTTGTGCCCCCCAATTTTCATATTTCTGGGGGGCAAAATTCAAAAAGTGGGGGACAGGAAATTTTCTTGGGGCTTAGCGCAATATTTTTTAAATTATGCCCCCCTCCCCACTTTCAAAACCTAGTTACACCTCTGGTAACAACTAAATATATTTAATTAGAAACCGTATTAATGATAAGAATGCGGTTTCAGTGGAAGCGGGAATCTTCGCATAATGGTGATAAGGTGCATTTCCATCAGTTTACGTGCTAAACTCCTAGAATAAATATGCATAAGTGAATTAAGCTCAGTTGAACCAAGTTTTATTAAGCGCGATTTAGTGTCGTGCGATTATAAGTCGCGAGATTAAATGTCATGAGATTAAGTGTCGTCGTTTAAGTGTCGTGCGATTATATGTCGCGAGATTAAATGTCATGAGATTACATGTCATGAGATTAAATGTCATGAGATTACATGTCATGAGATTAAATGTCATGAGATTACATGTCATGAGATTAAATGTCGTGAGATTAAGTGTCGTCGAGATTAACTGTCGGCACACCCTCGATAGCTGTTCTTTCTAGAAGACTTCTATTATCTGTTCACATGCTTCTATAGCGATTGAGTTGTTTTATTTCATAGAGCTTATTCCTGTTACTTTAGTTTTACTCCTATTTTCAACATTCACAGTTGCCAGATAGCTTGGCAAACAAATGGCCATCAATTGTTCACACTTTTAGAATTTAATTATATTTAATTGCCGAGAGTCAGATGATATTATTACCTGATAATCACTTAAAAAATTTGGAAAAAAGTTTTTAGATAAAATTGTACGATTAAGCCTTAATGGCCTACTTAGTCCAAACCATCCCAGTTAAAGTTAATTTTATACCCACGCTAACCCCAGCGATTCAGAGGCTATATATTTACATATTTCTATATATTTTTTGTGTTATTCTCAAACACGTTAAAAATGCATATCTGTCATCTATAGGCCTAGTGTCAATACAAATTATGAATAGGGTAAACCGTGTCATTTATCACTTAGCAATGGCACACATTTCGAAAATTTGTGTCGCCTGTACTTGCCTAATGAACACGACCCACCACATATCTACCACCGCCAGAGCATGCTTTTTCCACCTCCGAAGGTTTCGACAACTGAAGCGCTGTATGAACGAAACCTGCATGTGTGTCCTGGTTCAGGATCTCGTCATTTCCCGCCTCGACTATTGCAATACAATACTATCAGGTCTTCCTATACGTCGACACTACAACTCCTATCATCAGTATTACACTCGGCCGCCCGCCTAATAAAAGGTCTCGGGCCTCGAGACCACATCATACAATCCCTAAAACAGTTACACTGGCTTCCTATCCATGCTCGTATTGCCTTTAAAATCTCCACATCTGCAATGAAACCTCTGCTTCGTACATGACGTCTATGATCGTCTTATGTTCTGCTTCTAACTCGAGAGGCCTCTGCTCGGGGGATTATGTCAAATGCCTTTGCAAAATGGATGACAATCGCATCGAAAGGTTTTTCTCCAAATGCTCTCTTATAGATTTCCTCGAAAACTTGAAACAGATTAGCCACACGTGCCGAATAAGTCTTCAGATAATGATGGAATCCGTTGCGCCTCGCTAATTAGCCAGAATCGATCTGTAATTAGGCTGCTGAATGGTGTTGCCAGATGCCTTCAATAACAACACCCATATCGGCCGCTAAATGCAGCAGAGGGTGATTCATCAATTATATATATATATATATATTATATATATATATATTATATATATATATATTATATATATACTAAGACAATTAGAAAAGACTGGTACGAAATTATGGATCGTATTCTCTACTAATTACCTGCAATTAATTATCGATGCCAGGCAGTCAATAGCGTAATGGACATGTAAACCGGTAAAAAGATAATATCTGTTTTCAAAAGACATGTCTATACCTGGTAGATAACCTTATCTCTGAGCCTTTTTGAGTTTTCCGAAATATGTAAATGTGCTTATATATATGCGTAATTCTGTAGATAAATCGGTATGAATATGCATATTGATAACATATTTCCCGGGAATATAACTACATATAGCTTTGCAATCTTAGGGAACAGCTTCGACGTATAGTAGATCAATTATAGATTAACAGCTATATGCAAGCGCTTCTTTTTCCCATCGGATGGCGTCTTTCCTTGACTCCAGGCTTCCGCAATCTTCCAAGCTATAATATCCAAACCCTCAAGAGGTTTGTAAAGATCAGATGGTCGCCCTCCCAACCGGTAGACATGGCCGGCAGGGTCACATGCTTCGACCGAGTTTCCGAATAGAGACGGTGGCGATATAATTATATTTCATGTCGAAACTGCAACGCTTCGAAACGCCGGGGATGATGATGATGATGACGACGACGAAGGCGGAGGCAGTAGCGATGGTGGTGGTGTTGGTTGTGGTGGTGGTGATGATGATGATGATGTTGATGATGATGATGACGACGACGACGATGATGATGATGATGGTGATGATGATGATGATGATGATGATGTTGATGATGATCATGATCATGATGATGATGGCGGTGATCTTAAAACTAACACAACAAAATAAAATATAATGGATCACAGCGTGCATAGCTTACGATATAGCCTAGCATAACACAGGATACCTCAGAATGGCATGGCACAAACTTGCATTACTCAGACGCCTAGTATAACATGGTACAGCAAAGGGGCATGGCATACAAAAAAAATATACATAGTCTGTAAAAGAGAAAAGCTTTAACCTTAAATCTTCAAAATTTGCAATGGTACCATTTCTATAAATGGCATAAATCTCGCTGCAATATTTCCTAAAATGCGTCGGCTATCTGCAATATTTTTTGACAGTGATGGGCGCTTTTAACTACTGTAGTTATTAACTAGTAGTTATAGCTACTATACATGTAGTCGCCTAGTAGTTTTAACTAGTTCTGAAGATGTAGTTAAAGAAAAAGTTATAACTATTTGTATCAAGTAGTTTCAAGTTAACTACAATATTTCATGTTAACCACATTTTTCTATTTTTTTTATTTGCTAGTTCCATCTCACACAGATTTCTGTGATTTCACACAAAACATGGACGTCGTCCATGTATCTCATAAGTAAATGCGACATATAATTGTGTCATCAGATATATATGCACAGGGGGGTTCTACTATTGAGAGGAAGTGGGCTCCTCGCAGAACTATAGAGGGAGGATACGTTATACCTGTTTAGATGCATACCTATTGATTGTCAGAGGGGTTGGGGTTATAATGACCCAGGGTTAAGGAATGTGCATTGGCCGGCCATGTTGTTGGCATTTGCAATTGTTCAACTGTATTAATATAAAGACACAGTGCCATCAAATGTTTAATTACAATTAGATATGTCATTGTATTTTTGATTATTTTTAGTAATTATTTTGAATATCAGCACTTAATACTGACAGTAAATTCGCATGCTGCTTAATAACTACCGATGCACATAACATAATTTTAGCAAAGTAGTTACCTAATTATCTGGCAGCTAAAAAACTAGTTATAACTGATACTTGTGTCATCTGACATAGTTAAATAAACGTTATAAATACTTAATTTAAAGGTAGTTAGAACCATTCTTCAAGTAGTTGGTGCCCATCACTGTAATATGAAGACTTTGTGAAGCCTTTATTTACCGTTAATAGCCTTTGCTATATTGCTCGGACATGAAAGCATGAATACGGATACTCCTAAGCGGTCATATAGGATTTCCAATAGGCGCCATATAATTAAAGGACAAAAATGCACTTGCAGCAGATAATGAGCCAGATTTTCACTGCTATTGCAGTCGGTGTCTTCTTTCCTCCCCGTCAGCGGTGCACATACATAATCTCATTCTCACCTTCAACCCTTTTAAAAATCAATTTAACTAGATATTAAGTGGACTAATTTGATCGGCGATCTGTCTAATGAAGGAAACTCAATAGCAGTGTTGTTATTTTGCGAAGACGGAACAGTTTGAGCCTCGTTCAAGCTATACATGATATATATATATATATATATATATATATAAGGTGTGGCGCATATCATCGCTTCCATGGAAACTTAATCCCCGCTTGCAACCCTGCCCTAACCAGTACTATGTTGATTTCCATCAGTCCTGTGCGATGTTAATGTGTTTATATATCAAGACAGCTAATATAGCGCTTTTAAAGTAGTGATGCTACGTGCTGTAGGTCCTAAATAGTCTGCAGTGCAATGATCTTTAATACGCCGTGATGTTATATGTGCCTAGGAACTCAAGACGCTCTTGCACCTGTATGGCGGTACTACGGCGCCTTAGAAGTTGTCGTTATTGTTAACTCTTTTAGGCAGTGCAGTGCTTAATGTTTACACTACAATTTATATCGCGATAATATACTTTATTTTAATAACGAGTTAAAATTTAGCACGAGGTATACTCTGTAGATGTAAACTGCCACAGCAGCTAAGAGCTAGCTTGGTGGCGTTTCCATGCTTTACAAAATGTTCAGAGTGCATATGAGGCACTCTTCCGGAAGGGTTGTGAGCTAAATTCTTAAATAGTCTGGGTGCCAATGAGTCTGGTTCCGAATAGTATTGCCGACGAGAAATTAGTTTTAACACCTTAACGAAAAGATGCATTGCTTTCTCAACGGCTGTTAGTCAATAATTATTGTCGTCTTTGTTGTGTGAAGTGTCGTCCAAACTGTGGTTCAAGTAAAACACATCCGAGAGACACGCTTCAAGTACTTTAGGTTCAGTTAGTGGCAGTCTAACAAAACTACGTGACAACTTGGATCATTAGCGCTGCCCACCTCTTTTATCTTAATCCAGGCTTTGGACTGGCATTGTCAGAGGGCAACCAGTGGAGGGGGTTAAGCCTGAAGTAGGCCGTTATATACATGTAAGCTTATGTATAATCGGCGTAGGAAAGAGCAGTTAGCAGAGGGGACCAGTTTTCTCAAAGTGCCTTGAAATCTATCACTATGTCTGTTAATTTCTGCTTGGTTTATTCAAAGGCAAAAGATTTCACAGAAACAACATTCGTTCGATGCCTTTCGCATTACAGTTAATGCGCGAAAGTAGTCCCGACGTTATCATACATTATAATCAGTAAATCAAAGAAGATTTTTTAAAACTGCAATCGTATCACATACAGTACATCAGTTAATTAAGCGTTTGTTATATTACAAACAAACGTTGACAAAGGGAAGATCAAGAATGGAGATAGTCCCGACAAATACGGACAGGGCCGTACCAAGCTATGATTGCGCCTTGTGCAACAGCACCGCTGGCTCCGCCCTCAGTATGGCCCTGAATACGGACACCCGAATTTCAATCAAACTGCTCTATCGATCTCGACAATAGTATTAAACTATATCAAATAGTTAATTAGGAGGATATACCTAAGTACTCGAGAGTGGTACCCAGGCGTTCTGACTGGCTTAAATTGCAGTCTTATAAGGTTTAAATTAACACATAATAATTTGGAACATTTTCATTGAATAAAAATAATCACACAGTTCACCACCTGAGCTAATTTCATGAAATGCTGATGATTGTTCAATTTCATTATAATCGTGTGAAGCGATCGTTAAATTAAAGTTGTAGCATGGATGATAACTCTACAAACATGCATTCAGAGCTTTCCATACATCTGGAACAAACTATGTCCATTCGCCATATGACACTATTATAAAAAAAATATTTTCGGAAAATATGTTTGTTTTAAGTTCTTCATTTCTGGAGCTTCTACTTTAATGTGCTTTTAACAGATTCAAATGCAAATTGTGTCGGAGAAATAAATATTTCTGACATACTAAATGTTATTGTGCTCGAATTTAATAAAACAAATGACAACACGCAATAATATTTTGATCCGGCAGGTCAATTTTGACAATTTCCTCAAAATTTTATTCTGCCACGTGAGCCTTTTTTGATGGATGACCGCATTAGCAAGCATAAACAGCCGCCTACCTGATTTCGAAATCGGAGACAGGTGTTGATGAAGTCTCTGAAGCGTAATTTACTTAGCTGCATCTACTGCATCCTCGTTCCTGTGCCAGCTTCCGACTATTCCCTTCGAGCCACTTTCTCCTATATATATGGTCAGCCTCTATCGCTACGGCAGCTGCTGCTTCTGTGCCTGCGCCGATTCGACTAGCATCGTCGCTTCGGCAACTGTCGGAGATGTCCGTTCCTTTCCGTCGGCAACGTTGCGTTGCAAATTCATCGGCGAAGGTTGGTCGTCGCCTGACCACGCTGACCAACACCGACCAGTCGTCGCTTGACCAATCTGCGACTAACAAATGGCGACCACCAGCTTCCGGCACTCATCCATTACAGCAGTATTCATCTCGATGTTCATCTGGCGCTTTTTCTTCGCCCACGAAGCCTATCGTGCGACAGCGGCTGATAACAGCTGACGCCCTCTGGGGAGCTCAGCGGGCGTCCCTTTCTTCAGCACCCTGGCGTTGTCGTCGCCCTAATCGCTCCTTCCCAAGCGGTCGCGGTCCGCCGATAGGGCACCTTAGACATCACACGAGCAGGTGCAATTAATGAGCCTGAGAAAAGCACCACCTGGTGACCCAATCAGCCGGGGCCACCTTGTTCCAGATGTACTTCCGACGATACGTCACTTCCGTCGGAAACCAGTGAAGTTCGATCGATCAAAAGAGAGGCAAAATATTATATCACCATGGAGACGCTTCAAAATGATATACGTCAGGCGATAATGACGTCCGCTCCGCTGGGTGACCACCGTTGTGCTAACCTTCCTCGAAGCGTATCGTCCCGTCTCAATAAATTAGGCAGCTATAAATAGTGAATATAATTAACACCGTGTTTAAACGCTGCCACTACCCTCACTCTGGAAGTACCAGTCCAGGTCTGGATCGAGGAGGAGGGCGATACTAATGATCCGTCATCACCCAGGATAGTTAAACTGAAGCAAATCACTGCATATATTAACATTATATATATATTATATATATATATATTATATATATAATGACAGGCGTATATAATTATATCGCAAGGTTCCCTTCGCTACAGATAATATTATGTGCATACATACATTATAATGCATATATATCTTGATTCGTTAATAATAACTTAACGTGGATGAGACCTTTACATAAATATTACCAAGCATTAGAATGTTAATGTAACTTTTAATTAAAATTGCATTGTTGATGTGCTCAAAACACGTATCGCCTCTATCAAATTGCTATTTGTAATACGAGCTGAACTTAATTTTGGTCAATCATACATCGGGTGATGATATTACAAATTTGTTATTGTAATACGAGCTGAACTTAATTTCAGTGATGATAATTGCTACAGCTAAACCGAATAGGTGATCGTATTGTATTGTATTTACATATTTCTATAGCGCCTTTTCAGTACGATCTAATCAGAGGCGCTCTTAGTGCGAAAAGGAGATAAACGTATCACTATTCGACCGAATGCGAATGATTGGACCACCTATTTGGCCGAATACGAATAGGAATAGTGTAAAAACCTAGGTCAATCGACAACCTTCGAAATTTCAGATGTAAGCAAGTGTTTCAGTTCAATAAGTTTAGTACAAAAAGGTAACAGTTAACTTCATGTAATTTTGCATCCTTCTGCCAATCTGAATAAACTAAGATTGGAACTAATTTTAAAAACTAAGCTAAGTGAAGTTGTAATCACAGCATATAATAATGTTAATCCACAGTTAATGCGAAATTTACTTCAGTCCTCTCGATAATCATCGTTGACTCTAAAATAATAAAGGGGTTACGTTGACTTCTATATCGCGGTTGTGTAGTCCACAAAATAGGGTTTAACCGAGCATTTGGATCGTATTCGCTTCGGGGCCGAATTGGGGGCCAAATAGCCATTCCGAATAGTAGCGTTTGGACCGATTGCGAATAGTGCTCACATGGCATCTGTTTCTGCACATGGGTCGGCTGCTATAAGTCCACGTAATTCCTTAATTATTTTAGTCATCAATGCTTATGAAGTGGTTAAGCGCATTCGTTTTCTAAGTGTTAGGCACGATAAGGCGGAGGGTCAGTGCACCACTTCATTTGATCCAAGTGTTAGGCATGATGGGGCCAAAGGGCCGACCCTTTCTCCATCATCAAACGATCAATCTTCCCACTGACTATGCGGAATCACTTGACCTAGCTAGAGGTCGCAAGTGGATATGAAATCCCCAAACACATCTTTGCGTCGACGGGGGTTTGACCATCTCGGCTGACTGACGGTCCAGCATACTAACTACTCGCTAATCAATGCAAACAGGGATTACACACAATGCATCATATGGCACCTCCGAACAGATAATGTGTAATCGAAAATCACCATAATTTATTCATGTGCTAGAGAATTGCAAATTAATTTGTGTGGTGCTGAGAGTCTTGGAGAAGATAGCCACACATTTCCTTGGCAGCCTCTGCAGTCGCTCGATTGGCACCGCACTGTCTTCGATGATGGATCAACGGTTCCTGATTAAATGTGCTTCCACAAATTGGTGACGCCCAGCAACGAAGCATTGTGTCGGCAGAAGACCTCACGCAGAGAAATTGAATTAGCAACCACAAGTTAGCTTTCATCGCCTTAATCACACCTAGTTGATCTTATAACTTATGCAGCGCCAGTTGTAGCAATGTAAAATGCTACGGCAGATGGTCATTAATATAAACAGCGATGTGCTATAGCAGCTTTTCCCAAGCTGTGCTCCGCGTGACCCTACTAGATAGTGTGATAAACGAGTTCGCAGTTGCTGGTAAAACGACGTAGTTTTCTATAGCAGCTATCAAATCGTCACAAGGGTTCCGCGGAAAACCTTCAGTGCGAACCAGAAGCTTCAAACAATTAGAAATAAATTATACAAATTTGTTAAAAGAGGATTCTTGCATGACAACTGTCTATTACTTCTTATGAAAGAGAATTCATATTATGTCATCAATATATTTTTTGTATTATTAATCCAACCTACATGTAGGCCTAATTGTATAATTGTCTTCATTCTCAAGCGTGTGTGCCTCAATATAATGTGTTTAGTTTTGGACAGTAATTCCGCCAAAAAGATTAACGATTAAAAGGGTCCCATGGCCAAAGAAAATTGGGAGCAGCAGTGTAATAGTCAAATTCCAAGAAGGGAATCGAAAGACACACGAAAGGAACGAATACGTAGAAATTTAATCCAGGATTTAAAAAATGTTTTTTCGTTTCCAGAAGGTTCACCGTAGGCTGCCCTAGCTTCTCATCCTTGTATGAACGGTGTCGAGCCTTGTAGCGTTCTTAAAGGCGCTATGCAAACGTTGAGATGCTACAATGGAGTAGCATGTTTGTCCTTCGGTGCATAGAACTTGATACATGAAATCAGAAGAGTGTGACAGCTGCAAAAAGCAGCGCGACTTGAACTGCGGACTCATAAACATGACATTGTGTCTCAATAAGCCAATATTAATATAAATATTGACAACAATTTTTGGTGTTGAACATAACCGCAACACCGACCTGGCTTGATCTGAGCCCATTAAAAAACTCATGTTATCATGGACTCATTTCGTCCTTAGGCAATTTTTGTGTCTTCTCAAATACCTTCTGGGATTTCGCTCGGATTAACCTCTTCTCCAATGTTTGGGTTCCGCATCGAGTTTCATTAGCGACGATCATCGAGCGTCAATTTCAGCATCGCCAGAGTGGCGCTTCAGAAGCTATTAGAATAGACTATGGGCATTGGAAAGGCTGACGAGACATCAGGCGGTACTCAATGACCTCCACAAGGACGTCTATATAATTAATGTGTCCATCACGCAATGACCTCCTTAAGGACGTCTATATGTGTGCCTGTGTGTATCTGTCAATCCGTTCGTTGGTTTGTCTCGATCTGACTCGTGTGTTACTCAGTCTGTACTATGTTCTCTTGATGTTCGTCTGTTGTATGCTTGTGTCCCTCTCTGTTTGTGTGAACGAATGTGTGCCTTTTTGTGCCTGTGACTTGTCTGTGTGTTTGGATGAGTGTCTATGTTTCTGTTCGCTTTTCTAGCGCCCGTGTATATCGCTGGCAATGCGTCTGAGCGATAAAATATTCTCCACAAAAGTACTGTTCGACTTGTTATCGAAATAGTCCACCCTTACATGTAGATCCATTGGCAGAGTGGACGGAGGGGGAGACGTGTGTCTGGGCTTTCACCATCGATCTTTTAAATTGTGAGTTACATGGACTACTGGAGACAACGGTATCTCAATCAGAAGGAAATCTGTCTCTCTCTTTGTCACTGTCTGTCTGTCTATCACTGCCTCTCTCTCTCTGTCACTGTCTGTCTGTCTATCACTATCTATCTCCATATGTCACCGTCTGTCTCTTTCTCTTTCACTGCCTTTCTCTCTATATCACTTTATGTCTTTCTGTATGTCCGTGTATAACTATCTATCGCCATTTGTCACTGCCTGTATTGTTCTTTGTCACTGTCTCTTTCTCTTTGTCACTGTATGCCTGTCTCTCTGTCACTATATCTGAATGTGGCAATAGTCAATAGAAATTAACCGTGCGTTTGTATCAGAATTTTTCACTGCGTAACGTTACGATAAGTGATCAGCAATATCACGGTATGTACTATTATTAACGTTATTAACTTCAACAGCTGCTTCGTCATATTTATAACGTAATCTATATCTCATATAGTCCTTTAAATGCCAAAATAAGGCACGAGTTTGGATTGGGAACTTGGGGTGGAGATATATCCCTGGCTCCACAGGAATCGACAACCAACGTCATCATTTCTACGTCTTAGTTAGAACGCTGGCCTGGATTAAAGAAGAATTGTCCTTTCTTCCACACTCGAAGGAGTCTCTCGCTCAAGCGCCGACGAATATGCGACCCTTTGTCTTTAATTTCTCGGCGGAACTCAATCGTCACGACATCTACCGGCGGATAATTCGATTGCGACCGGAAATAAGATGACGCGCATGACCGGAATTGAAATGCATCCGGGACTTGCGCGGACGATTACTTACACGAACGGTCAGCGGACTGGTGGACTACGATGTTTACTTGGAAGCAACAAACACCCAAGGGAGCGTGGGACATTTCAGGGAGAGGGTACAGTTGACGAGTAGGTGGGTCAACTGGAGAACTGGAAACACGATCAATCATTTTATTCGTTGAGAGTATATCACATTGCACGTTTTGCATTTTAAGAAGACGATTGATGCTGATAGAAATCCTCCACTGCTCGCACCACGACAGTGCCAGTTCCAGGCATGTAAAATGAGGAGGGCGAGACTGGTGATCTATGTTATCACACGCAGTATCGTTGAACCCGCAACTACCTGGCTGATAATCAGCCTTTCGTTATGCATACTTGCTTTCGCCATTTTTTCAGTGAGTCACTTTCTCACTAATCAGCTTACTTGTTGACTGACTGATCGACTGACTCGTTTGCTCACTGAACTCGCTCGCTAACCGATCCGCTGGCTCACCTACTCCATTTCTTCGTTTTCTTCACCGTCGTCTCCTTCGCATTCTGGTCCGCATTCTTCATCATCATTTACTTCCGTTTTCTTCTTCTTATTCGCATTCTTCTTCATCGTTTTATCCCACGTGGATTTGGCGATTCCCAAGAAATCTCAAAACAATTGAGTGATTACTCGTTTCATTGACTTGTATCATCGATGTCACGTTTCAGACGAAAATTAATATCTTTCAATTCCGGAAAATGCAATATAGGTCCTCTGTTTGTGAGTTGTCAGGCTAACAGCTCGCATATCACTCGAATTTCTCTGAACATGTGGAGGATTACCCGGCTGCTCTCCATCCTTCTCCATACAATGATCTTTCTACCTTTGTAAACTGCTCAATTTTTAGCCGTGGCTGGGATATAGGAGCACTTTTGAGTAGTTTCGCTTTACATGTGCTATTGTAATTATATTCTTGAAATGAATGAAAGAAGAAACGTTGGACTGACTGTGGCGGCATGAGTTCCACGAAAGCCTCCCTACATGGTCGAATCTCGAGACTGGCACTGCGCCGGTAAACATCAAAGAGCTTTAAATTGCACTTATGACTCCATCTACTGCTCACATGATTGACAAAGGGTCTTCTCGTACATCAGACAATCTATTGGAGCTTCATACTCTATAATGCATTCTGTTTCAACTGATTCAAAGATCACCAAGAGTCTGATAACCTAAACTGGACAATCAAAAGAAACAGTGTCGTTATAAGACACAATACAGTATAAAGGGGAGAGCTGGACTTAACAACAAATCGTGGACAGTAGAAGTCACTATTCGTACCCATCGCCGCAAAATTCCTGGCGCCAGGAACTGATGACGATGATGCTGCTGATAAAGACAATGATTGACGATTACAAAGACCGCACTAGTTTACAGAGCGATGCAAGCGCGATTTTGAGTGGACTCTGATGCACTGGCCCTGCTGATAAGCCTCTTGCTTGGTAAAGGTCTATTATGATTGGCAGGTAGGAGACCACCCCCTCTGAAATTCTCTCTGTAGAAATCCAAAAGCGTACGTTGGCCTTTAAGTAACACAGAAATCGTAAAGTTACTCAGTATTCGGTTAAAGAGTCCTTAAGCTCAACACATGGACGAGAAACGATATCAACCAGGACGGCTTCTGTTAAGGATTGGGAACTTTCTAACTGATTCCATTGTAGTAATCATTACCACCAAACTTCTAAAGCGCCACCCAAAAAGCAAGGCGTATGGTACCTGCTTACTGATGTGCGCTGCATCGAATTAGAGATATTATATTGACTGAATATATATATATATATATATATAGTAGGTAAGTGAGTGGGGGAAAAACAGGAGGTGGGAGAAGAATAGGAAGTGGAGAAGTTGGAGAAATAGGAGCAGTGAATGTATTGTGAATGCACGTAGGAGGAATTGGAGAAAAAGAAGGTGGTGGAAGAGGAAAAGTGAAGGAGAAGTTGGCGAAGCTTGCATAGGTGTAGGAAGAGGTGCTGGAAGAGTCAGGAAGTGGAGTAGGCGGAAGCGTAGGAAAGGATGGGGAGGGGAAGAAGCGAGAAAGAAGAGTAGTGGAAGCTGATAGGAGAAAAGGGCAATGGGAAGAAACTTTTAACATATATAATATATTACATAAATATATATATATATATTTGCCCGCTTATAAACACATACATTGAAAAACAACTGTCACTAGGCCTATATAATAGACGCATCTTTAAGCGCTACTGTCCCGAAACACTCTTAGGTCGCGGAATTGTCCACAGGGGGTTGTTATAGGCCAACGTATTAAAAGTTCTTTAATATATATATATATATATATATATATATATAGGCTCTGTCTTGTCGTTTGTCTCATTGTCTTATGGCATGGCATCAATCGTCCTAAGCCAGTGACATCATCTCAGTGAGTGTCCTCTCTCTGTCATTTCGTTCACGCATCGCGTGATTTATGGCGAAATCTTCGATGAGCCAAAGATCAAGAATTCCGCTGAGGTCATCAATTCATTGCAACGACGAAGGAGTAAGTCCCTTCTTTTTCTATCGTCGCCTCCTTGTTATCTCTGATCGATCGCCAAAGAGAGCGTCACAATGTCTGGCCCTCTCTATGGATGTCTGTCTGGCCCTCTCTATGGATGTCTGCCTGGCACTGTCTGTTAGTCGATTTTTGTTTCTTGTAGCACTATTTGTCATCGCCGACGCTAAAGACTGAACGCACTATAATAATTATCATTAGCGGCGACTGGATGTTTGATGCATGCGTACCTGCTTTGTTCGTGTGTGCGTTTGTGTGTGTGTCTTAAAAGCCACATGTGTCCATATTTTTATGATATATTCGTGCTTATATATATTCACCGATGTGCATTTATGGCTAAGTTAAATATGTGATGGCGCCATACCAATCTATAACTCCTTTCACTGTTTGACCTATTAAAACGCCCGTGAATAAGCTGGTGCCCTACGCCTGGCCTTTGCGTGGCACTCGCGTAAACGTTGAACAATATATTGTTCAAGCGTTTACATGAGTGCCACGCAAAGGCCAGACACGAAATGACAGATTGGCCTAACACAGACGGCTGTCAGATAAACTTACGCCAGGAACATCATAATGAACAGGAAGACATTCTTAGAAGGTGATTAAACATTTTTGAGGTTCGTTCATCACGCTCTGCATGCGTTTTTCCAACCATAGGCTGGATAAATGAATGGATGTCTTTATTTCGAACATTTCGAAGTAAAAACTAAAAGAAGGCTAGGATAAAAACGCAAAACTACAGGAACAACCTTGCAAACTGGTCAGGTGACATCTCTAAAGTGTCCTCCTCAGTTTTGCTCGGCCTAATGTTTTGCCACCATCGAGACCCGAAATGGTAATTAAGATCGCCTAACATCTAAAGTGCTACTCGAGAGCCAAGTGTATGAGCGCTGCGTCATATCAAATGGGTTGTCAAAAGGGTAAACCTAGGAAGGTTCATATTGTTCATCCGGTTTCTCCAGATGTTCAGACTCACCGTCAGAGGAGGCAGAGCAGCTGTTACGGTGGGTGTCGCTTTGGTCGAAGATTGGAGGGTGATCAAGTGAGTCCGGGTATGAGCTTTTGAAAAGGTGAGACTTGAGCTTCGAATGAAAAGCCCGAGGGGTGATGGATGGAAGAAGACGAGATTGATGATGGTGGATGATAGACAGTGACGGTGGATGATAGACAGTGACGGCGGAGGAGCCGTAAAGAGCAGAATTCAGAGACAGATCGTTCCAGAGACGTGCAGAGGTGGATGATAGATATGGCTCGATTAGAGAACTTGAAATGAATGATGACTGGGGACGAGTGATCGTCTCACGATCCAAAAGCAGAGTTTGTGGCATGAACAACGATTGTCCCAATAAGGATATGTAATTATTAAGCAGCTAAGCACATTCTTACTTATTCGAATTGCATATCTCCGCAATTTAGTTCACATGGTTCTGGCGTGGCTGTCACTTTGAACCGCACTTATTGGGTTAATTCTCTGGAAGTCTTCTCGTCCGTGTAATTTACTCGAGCCAGGACTTTGACGCGTATATCGGCAATTCGCAATGCTCGACAGGGCCACCAATATCCAGAAGTTACTGCTATAGGCCTATACATGAAGCCATCTATCTATACCAAGAATCGTATAGTATACTTACGTTTGGAGTCAATGCATCGACAAATCACCACTGTGTTATGTGCGATTGCGGAAAAGAACATTCTTTACTTTAGTCAACCAATTTCGTTCGGAATCTTTGTTCTCTAGTTTAGTACCGACGACGCATTGTTTAACGCTGAGCTAATCCAACGCTCTGGACTGATGCCTTACAGCCGCACACATCAGTAGTAAGGTGGCCTTCAATAAATCCTTAGAAGGCAATTCATTGTAACTTCCCCACTAACCTAGCCAGTCCCAAGCCTGGAGAAAGGTGGAGGGTGACGCTGATATGAAACAGTTACTAACCACCAAATTAATCATCGAACATGAAGGATGTGCAGTATATAATTGAATTAATTAGAAAAACGTAACAATTTTCAAACGATCCTTGCGAATTAAATAACTTAATAGTTAAACAATTATTCATTCATTAAAAATTTAGATAGCTCCCTTTCAAGGTAGGCCCAACTAATAAAGAGCGCTCCTAACTCCAGCTCGGACAACGAAGTAATTTTCAAATGACAAGAAAGAGTACCACTACACGATTTTGAGAACAGGCGCAACTCCAGAGACAAGCCATTCAAAATGCTGTTTCTTCAACACTCAATTAATATTATTACAACCAATAACAAGACCTGCCCTGAAGCTCTGTGGTCTGCGTTCACCTCAATTACGTATAATGTATTTAAGCGAGTATATTTCTGGGAATGAAAATGGTTGTTGCTGGCACTTGACATTGAAACCTTGAACTGATTACCAGAAGTCTACGTCCAGAGAAAGCTGCATAACATTTCTAGCTAACATTGGCTGAGCACAAAAGCTGTTTGGAGAACGAAATAAAAATGTTCATGCTTAGATTGAAACGATATAGATCCACAATTGTATTTAACGCTTTTATTTCCTTGCAACCGATATCCTCAGCATCAGTTTAAAAGATTATAACAGCATTTATCAAGATTGGTCAACATCTTATCGATCGTATGACATTACATTATTGCTGCGGGCTCTGTCGATTGTGCACACGTTACTAAAAATTCCATTAATTCAAGATCGCATACATTAATCTGTTGATCAGGTCCTAAAGAGTGTATGCCAGAAACGACTCCCTGTAGATTAGCTAAATTCAATTCAGTTAAAGTCTGCATTACTCAACCGATGCTGTGGCGTGTTTAGTCATTAAACGAACAGGGACAAAATCACCAAATAATAATATTAATAGCAATGAAAATAGGGACATAATCATCCAAGTCACTCATTTATCGCACAATCAGTGAACGAATATAACGTGCAAATCCTACGGTGCATTACCAGTTGTTCGGTTACCTTCTTTTTTATCCCCTCCACTGATTCCCCGCATTCTTTATCTTTATCTTGACCTTCTTTCTCTTGCTCTTTCTGCTTTTCTTCCTTCCCTCTTCTTCTACTTCATGTTCATCCACATCTTCTTCCTTTAAACCTTTTCGTCCTGCTCTCAATCCTCCCCCTCTTATTCCACATTGCTTCTTTTTCTTGCTCTCCTTCTTAGACTTCCACTCTGCTGCTTCTTCTCCTTTTCCTTGTCCCTCTCCTTGTCCTTCTCCTTATCCGCTTCAATTGGCCTGCCTACCGATCGTTACTTAGCGAAATTAACCAACGTATATTACGTCGTCGCCATTAAAGACAGTCATGACCTTCTTTGATTCATATCCGCTCCATAAAGGTCAGATGCGCTTCAGAAACCATAGCGCCGGCGTAGATTAAGGTTGGAAAGATGAATAACAACGATTACATCCTTCCGGTATATCACGCTATCCAATCCAATCCCACAGTAGATGGCTTGAGGAACTGTCATTCGCTCGGAAAGAAGCCCTGAGAGCGCAGTTCATTCAACTGGATGAAAACATTCAACTGTATATATGGAGAGACATCTTAGAATATCTGGGCCATGTCAACACCTCTATGGTGTCTGCTATGGAATCCATACAACTTCAAATCTATGTGCATATGATATATAATAAGCATACATTTATATTTATATATACTTGTATATATCTAACTTTCAAACCGTTGTATGATTACATGATTATCGTTACAGATATGACGAGTTTATCAGAAGCCGAATTTATCCGTGTGGCAGCCTGCAAGGCGTCTGTCTCTACTGCTGTTCACTCTGCTCGTCTTCATGTTGATCATTCTGCCTCGTTTCTTACATATTTCTATCTTCATGACCGAGCAGCTTCATTGGCTTCTCCTGACAGATAGGATTCAGTTCAAAGATCTTTTTCTTACTTACAAAGCGTTCTTTGGTCAAGCTCCATGCTACCTTTGTGATCTCATCAGGCAACATATCTCAGCTACCACTGGACGTACTCTCCGTTCTTTAGACCGTCAGGACCTTTTAGTACCTTGGTCAAGAATTACTACAGCTCAGCATCGTGCCTATATGCCTCTCTGTTGGCCCTTCGTTATGGAACAACCTTCATGCTGTGACTCGCGAAAAATCTTATCTTGTAGTAGCACAACTGTTACTGCTCGTTCTCTTAAGACTTATCTTTTGCTAGGGGTTCTTCGCACTGGGAGCGCCTCTGATTAGGTTGTACTGTGCGAGGCGCTATATAAATCCGTTAATAGAATAGAATAGAATACACCAAAGCCACCTGGCGAATGGAAGGATTAGTTAATCTCATGGTTCTAACGGGCATTGATGTTTCCCTCTGATCGGATCGTCAACATTCATCCATCTCCAATCGCATATGAACTGTCGTATCTACCGGGTCTGAATGCCTCACGTCATAATGACGTTTACTTTGGCAAGGAATTACTTACTGACACTCGGCAAAGATTCACTCACACACACACATACACACCAGCACCTACACGCACCTGCCACACAGTGGCACACACACGCCTGCGCACACACAAAAACGCACTTCGCCTTCAATGATATTTATTTTTGAACAACCGTGCACCAACTTACCTTCGTATCGAGCGTCAGATGTTATCACACGTTCCTAATGAATCACAGCTGCGATCAAAAAGCCTTCGAGGGGATCTGTGTCAACAACATTTACAAAAACGGGCGATCGGGTTTTTTGGGTTCATGGTCTATGTGACTGAAAAAGTGTTCCTTTTCCTATTTCCTTAAATTTCAAGAATCAGTTTAAAAGCAGATTAGAAGTAGCCTCTGTTTAACTCTAGTCACTTATGTCTACAGTTGAAATTGTGAAGAATTATCGATGATATTGAAACGGTTGCAATTACAAGTATACCGTTTGCAATTGCACAGGCGAGCATATATTATTATTATTATATGCATATTGGTAAATTAAAATTAAAACTGAATATTTTAAAAGTATATTAATGAATTCATACTGATAAAATTGTCTTGTCTTGTCTGCACTTGACCATACTTACTCCGAGAGTTAGTCGCACCATTAATAAGTCTACTCCATAACAATAGAATATAATTTAATAAATGCATGATTACTGTAATTAGCACAGGACATAGCTCGAAATTTTGCAAAACAATCATCTTTATCACCACCATGATTCCTAGATTTTCACACACACACACACACACACACACACACACACACACACACACACACACACACACACACACACACCTATTGAAAACACACAAACAAACAAATACACACACGAATATATATTATATCTATATATATATCAATATATATATAATATCTGTATATATATAACATGCGTCTTCTTGGATATAAAACATCATGAGCAACGGCGCGCCACGCCATCTCACATCATCGTACGTCATCGTCGTCATTATCGTCATTGTTATCATCGAGGTCTTCGTCGTCGTCGTCATAGTAATCACAGAAAAATGACTGAGTTGTTGTTGTCGTCGTCGTCGGATTTCCTCGGCGAAGAGAGCGTTCAGAGAATGTTTCCATGGAAACAAGAGTATACACGACTGCTGCTGCTGCTGCTACCTTTGCGTTCGATATAATGTCATCTTCTGTATTTGCTCATCTCGTTATCCTCTTCGTTTCCTGTCGATTAGAAAAGGAACCAAGATCCCTATCTATGCATATATATATCTATGCATATATATATATATTTGTGTGAAAATATATATGCATGCATATTATTTAACGCATATTTGTATTGTATGAATACTCATTAGATTTCATATACATACATATGCTGTTACATATAATATGCAATTATATATATATATATATATATATATATATATATATCTAAATATAGATATATATGTGTGTATATATACACGTATGATATTATGTGTATGTCATTCAATTGCGTATGTATGCATAGCATAAATGTACGTACGAATGTATATATAAATATTATATATATGTATGTATATATATATGTATATATATATATATATATACATTACTGCGTATTACTGCGGAGTCTTTATTTCCATAGTCTACGTTATCAATAGAATCCGTCTGACAGAGATATAATAATTAATTATATGTTTTGCACAATATACGTATAGATGTATACAATACAAACAATGCAGGAACATACATGTATACATACATACATACATGTATATAAAATTATGCGTTGGTACAATTTCACATTGACGTAAATGTTGACTCTAGAATTAATTAGTTTAGTACTCGTTAATTAATTTTTACGGTTACATCTATTTCGATTAATATAAAGGAGTCTAAAGATATGAATAAACGACTACTACATGAAAGTAACGATACGTGTAGCTACTAGACATCAGTAAACACTGCTACTACTTTAAAAAGATGGACAATGCATGGTGTTAATTCTGTAATTGGTATTACTTAATGGGAATAAATTTAATCTCTAGGGCTGCAGAGGTTAGCAGTTTATTTATCGCTAATTATAAATGGCTAAATACTGAAACACGGTTAGCAATCATAGATTACAGTTGGCCATGGCGGACTCACACACACACGTATACCTGCACATATGACGTGTGTACGCATATACAAACCTACACATATTATTTGGTAGTAGTGGTTCAGTTTAACGACACTGTGTGATAACAAAAATCATTAACGTCGCCCTCCTCCTTTATCCAGGCTTGGGACTGGCACTTCCACTGACAGAGACCAAGCAGTGACGGAGTTTTATTGCTTGGTTTAACCTACTGGCGAACACACATGTGTAAGTGACGAAAGCTCTTTGCAGTTCAGATGACGGTTATATTCGCTTTATCAGCTGCCCTGCTCAATGTCTGACCTCGCCAGGACCTTCTGACCAATAGATATTTCGAGGCACTGTCGACTCTCTCGGCTTCGTGCAAATACACGAATGGTCGACTGCCGTGCGTGAATCTCAGAAGAGAGTCGCAAAACCTGAACCAAGATAACAATTCCAACGGCATCGTATCGGAAGCTATCTTTCCCCGTTTTCTCCTGATCATTCATGTCCGAAACTCACCCACATTAACGCCCGCTTCACGTGAAATCAGCTCTCGGCGGAAATGCGATAACATCAGTGAAGCTGTGCGAGATGTACCCTCCTCAACTAGCTTCATATGAGGTACAAATAAATAAAAATGGGATCGTGGGGTTACCGTCTATTAATGTTTCCGACTATTCATTCTTCTAGTTACTACGAAAAGCGATCACCGAAATAAATCTTTTATTGTATACTTGAAAAAGAACATCTGTTGGTGGATACTTCGGTTGATATTGACATCAATGTAGGTATATTAAGATATTAATATCGCGCCGTGAAATCAGCCTCACAGACGGATAGCTTAAGTGGTCTGATAATAATTTATTTATAATAGAAGTTACTTTCGTAAGTAGGCAAACTGTCCGCAGGTAATTTGAAGGTCGCCACCCTCATTCACCAGTCATTACATAAGGAGTACACAGAAGGGAGCCAGTCAACGGACCGGTCAATGGTCCCACACATAGAGAGTACGACGAAGTTCTTGCCTGAAATAAATCTGTGCAGACTGCAGAACTCATACTTTGCGGTATTGGACTTGCAAAGAAGAACGAACTAATGAGCCAAAGCTGCAATTTTACGAACTAACTAGTGTTGACATCAAAGTATGGATTAATACATTTCATAATATATCTCGTCACACCTGCCTCACACCATGCAGGTGGCTTAAGTGGTATTCATTTATTCAGAAGGAAACATTCGTCATTATACTAGCACAATGTCGTCAGGTCACATCCTTCATGCCCACCGCGTATACAATCTTTTACGTCATCCCCAAGTTCTCCTGCCTTCTCTTCTCTTTGCCTTCCTAGCAGCTGGACTAAGTATTTAGGTAGAGGGGAGGGAGCGGCTTATATCTCCCAATATTTCATAAATATTTCATAAATATTTCATAAATATTCAAAATTTCTACAGTGTTTTCCACGTTTCATCCTTTTTTTCTTCTTTTATATTTTGGAATAAAAAATGTTCTCCGACCAGTGCCCCCAAGCCCCACTTCCCCCCCCCCCAGACCATGACCAAGTCTTCGCCTATGGCCCTAGAATTTTACTTTTCCATGGGGTTGGAAGAGGACGGGGAAGTTGTCCAGAAGTGAGCTAGTCCAGGGACCGGTCAACTACCCAACATACTATAGAGGCTAAGAGACATTTCTGCCTGGACATTATCCTCGCATTGTGTGAAGTTATTGAACTTGCAAACAAAACAGAACTAATGAGCAACAACTGACATCCACGTGTGTATGAACTAAGTGGACCAATGGACTTGTAAGTCCAATAACCAATGACCAATGACCAATGGACATTCAACGGACTTGTACGTCCTAGGGGACTAGAGGAAGGAATACGATGAAGATTAAGAGGCGAAGTAGGAAGAGGAGGAGGAGGATAGGGAGCAGAAGGCAGCGGAGGAAGAAGATTTAAAGGAGGAGGGTATGGAATAAAGGACTAGCACGATAAAGATTAAAATAAGGAAGAGGATAAGGAGCAGTAGAACAAGGAAGAAGAAGAATGTTGCTAGAGGAGGAAGAGCAAGAAGAAGGGAGGGTAAGAAACATAAGAAGGAGGAGGAAGCAGATTATGAGAAGGAGGAGTAGTAGAAGAAGAAACAGTTCAAAAGATGAAATAGATTATGAGGAGCAGGGTAGGAGCAAGAGAAGAAATGTAGGGAAGACGTAATTATAAGATCTATGGGAAGAGAACAGAAGCAGCAAGAGGAGCAGATAGGGAATACGAGGAGGAACAGGACAAGGAGGAGGAGGAGGAGAAGTGGAATCAGAATTCAACAGAACAACAAGGATTACGAGGTTGGAACGAGTTACTAGAGGGAAGAGGATAAAAAGGAAGAATGGATTAGAAGGAGGGAGAGAATAAAAAGGATGATGAAAATATGATGACAACGTTGACGACGAGATGGACACGGATGAGAAAGATAAGTAGCCGCAGGAGGTTTTACGACCAAGCAGGAAGAAGGAGGATGATAAGCAGATGCTTAGCTGCTTAAAAATAATTGCCATATCTCATTGGCCTAGTTTTTATTGCGTCTTTCCTGCTGAGCCTCTACGCGCTATTCCGCAGCCTGTCATGCTTAATGCTCGCAAATCAGCTGGTGCCCTTCGTCTAGTAAAAGTGTAGCGCTCTCAAAGTATGGAGCTTACGATTACAAATACGGTTGATGTCATGATCCTACAAGACAGGTTAAGTGACAATAATATGTAGCAAAGAAGGATGATGCTGATGCTGACGCTGATGCTGCTGATGATGATGACGACGACGACGATGATGATGATGATAATAATAATAATAATAACAATAATAATAATAATAATGATAATAATAATAATGATAATAATAATAATGGTAATTTCTTTTATATTCACAATGGCTCTGCACGCTACTGATTATAAAATGTATCCTGATTTTAAAACGATCTTTAATACTAATTGAGATAAAAGTGATATCGGAGAAAAGAACTAACTTAAAAGGGTAATGTAAAAGAATACTAACTAATTGGGAGCCAGTTTATGCATCTTCAAATTTCGTTAGTCACGTTAAGGTGAGTTCGATTTGACAAACAAATTATGAATCTACTGCAGATTGCTTCATCACATTCTAATTCTTAATTGATTGGCCGCTAATTATTCTGATTCTAATGAATCAATTATAAGATTTTGTTAATTCCAATTCTTATCGATTAGCAAATATCAAATGTCATATATTTCGCAAATTCTACTTATAACCGATTTGATAGAAGATCTTGCTAATTCTAATTCTTGTATGATTCTGTATTCTATGGATTCTAACAAAAAACATCAGATGTCAATTCTAGCTCTAACCAATTAGTTGTTAGATTTTGTTAATTATAATTCTAATCGAATTCTGGATTCTATGGATTCCAATTGAAATTTCTGTAGCTAATTCTAATTCTAAATTTCTAATCAATAGGTCGTAGGATTTGGCTAATTCTAACTCTAATTATCAATTGAGCTAATCATGCCAATCACTGAATCTTCCGCATTACCAAAATCCACCGACCATTAACAGAAATAGAAATTCTCTGCGCATTTTGCATCATTCGTTCCTGTCTTCAGTTTTCTTTCCCTGTTGGACGTAATTGTCGACACGGATCAATTTCCAAGCAAGCGACGACCTCCCTTTCACTATTAGCCAAACGCATAGCTCTCCTCTCCGGCGTCAATTAGAATTCAACATCGTTCCTATATTTAGTCTTCCGATATGCGCATCTTCGGCGACCAGTCCTAAAACGAGGCTAATGACAAGTTTAAGCGCTTGTTTATCTCTGCCAGCAATTCCACGGTGCCTTATTCGGCCACCAGTCAATGCACATCGCGCTCTTTGAGGTTGCCAGAATATCTTCCAAGAATGGCATTTTTAATACATCGATGACTGCTATAGGCCAACTGCAGCAGTCTGTGATCTTCGGAATAACACAGCAACAATGGCGACGGCTGCAGTTGTCGTGCGCTGTAAGCGCAGTTGTCCTGTCGTTTCGACATCTTACCGATCTCATTATCGTTACTTAGAGCGGATAATGTCGCTGGTCCGTATACGATAAGAATAACCAAGAGACTTTGAAAGCAGGAGAATGAAGCAGAGACCGACAACGTCGTATCTGAGAAACTTTTCATTGGGTCTGCGGAACGATGGGATTTATTTCTTATTGAAATAATCAACCCGAGAGTCCACTTATTTTATAGACTGTTTTAATCTGTTGAAAAATAAATAAAAACGGCTGAAATAAACGACGTCAACGATCGAAACCGATCGAGATGACGGATGACCAATATTTGACGAAGAGAAAGGCTGGAGAAAATCTTTAAAATGACTGAGCACTTTCAACGGAGAGGACAAATGAGTTTTTGACAGGAAGGACGACTCACCGGTTGGCAGTTGACTCAGTCTCATTTAGCACTGGGGTTGGGGGAGCGGGAAGGCTTATTCCATGGAAAGAAAGGACTGTGGGAAAAGGAAACGTCTCTGATTGATGACGGAATAAATAGGCAATAATAGCTATCAGCAATGCCGTTCATGCGTTCAGTTATAGCAAAAGATTGATGCGGCAGTCGTCATATTTCAACGAAAAATGCGCAGTTTCTGTTGATTATTAATCTAGTTGCGATTTAGGAGAAAGAAGACGAAGAAGTTGACGATGACGAATTTAAAGAATAAGTAGAAGATTGAGATGAAGATGAAAATGAAGAAGAGAAGCTTGTAAAGAAGTAGATAAAGAAGAAAGGAAATTTAAGAATAAGGTAACGATGACGATGACGACGACGATGACGAGGATGACGACGATGACGACGACGATGACGACGACGACTGTGATGATGGTGATGATGATGATGATGATGCTGCTAATGATGACGATGATGATAATGATGATGATGGTGATGATGATGATGATGCTGCTGCTGATGATGATGAAGAAGAGAGCCATACTAGAAAATGGAAACAAAAAGAGAAACAGAATAAAACAAACATTAGAAGAAGTTAAATATGTGGAATAAAAGAATAATTTGACTGAAGAAATACTCAACAAATTGAATATGGAAGCGTGAACACAGAAAGAAGAATTAATTCAAGCAGGAAGAGGAACAATGACATTCCGTTGAAAGCGATTAAGATTGCTTTGTTCATCTGGTATTGCCATATATTACAGGAATGGTCTGCAGCAACGTGGGATCGTACATTAGCGTCGGCAGCAGCCAAGCCTACACGATTCGAATGAGATAGAACTTAATATCAGGTTTATTGTCATCATCTTCTTTTCCTTCATTATCGCCATTTTCTTTATTATCTTTATCTCCTTCTGTTTTTTAATGATCACCACCACCTGTTTTTTCGGCAATTTCTTCATTATTGTCGCCTTCATCATTTACTTCTATTGATTATCTTAAATCTTCATCATCGTCATCATCATCAGCATCATCGTCATCATCATCATCGTCGTCATCATCATCATCGTTATTCTTCTTAGTAATATGCTCATCACAATCATAACACATGACCACTAAATAATATCAACGAAGTTTCATTCAAAATTGTCGACGGAGAGGTAGTCACGTGTTAGACTTGGCAGTGAAGGGATCTCGCAGGTGGAGTAATGGATGACACACTAGCGTACAGAGATGATTAATCGAGTTCTATCTATCCGTTTCCTCCGTAAGATTATCTTGTCCTTACCGCGCTAGATGGTGTTTTTTTCTAAATCAGGTGTATCACGTAATGTGTTCCTTGCAAGTTCGACTCCCAGTTATCACTTGTCATAATAATTTTTTTCATACTATATGTACCTGTACGTCTGTAATCATATTGCTATATGTCAGTTTTAAATAAAATTTCTTTTTATTATAATTTTTTATTATAATTAGTATTATTATTATTGGCATCAGTGTTATAATTCTAACATAGTTTATCTGAACAATTTCAGTCAATCAAAGGGCCTACGGTTATTTCAGTTACGACTTGATTGATTAGCATTTTTTTTAGCTAACGACATGAGAACATGATGACATAATAGTAATACTAACATAGTAGGTTTATATATTATCAGAGCATAATACTAACCTATTACTAAAGGTTTATATAACAGCAGAGCAAGCTATTTATTTTCGTTCACTATGTGAGCACGCAGCCTCTTTTTGAATTCATATAGACTATAAGATTGCTTCATTTGTGAAGGAATCTTGTTCCATACAAGGGTCCTAGCAGATCTGATTGTAAAGTTACGGGTATTTGAATGAGCGAGAACCGGGCGATATATCTTTGCATTTCTGGTGTACTGGTTGTGTATGTTCGTATTAATTTGGAAGAAATCTCGATAAACTTTTGGAAGCAGGTTATTTTCATAGCGAAAGAAGAATTCCCCAATTTCAAACATCCTTAGGTCTATCTGTTCAATTTTTAATATTCCCAAATTTAAGTAAATTTTGCAAGTTCTTGAGCTCATTTGGGCACCCGCAACAATTAGAATGGCGGGTTTTTGTAAAATTACCAATCTGTGTTGTCTCGATTCATAAGTTGATATCCATATCATGTTGCAATATGTCAGAAAACGGTATACAAGTGTGTAATATATATTTATACGGATGGAAGTAGGCAATAGATAGGATGTACGTGCAAATATGCTTATCGACTGTCTTTAATGTTTAATTAGTAAGTACTTTATAGGTGACCCTAGCTAACGGGCTCTAGATTCTTTCTGCCCCCCCTCCCCAGTTGTTACCAGTGGCATTGGAACCTTGAACGAATAATGTTACTGCTGTTAATCTGGTTGGTTAAAATAAAATATATTGATTGATTGTTTAACTCGAGCTGAACGTTTCCATACATAAACAAAGCCCACAACGTTTTTGAAACTATAGTAAACTTATAAATAGCTGTGAATGGGGCGTAAAAGTGAATAGCCAGAATGGAGGACGCTAAATGGTAAAACGGAAGAAATTAGAAGACTTGATTGTTTGTCTTCAGTCAACAGAGCTTACACATGGTCTATGGAAACATGAGTTTATTACACCTCGTGAGCTTCCTGGATCTTCGCCGTTGTTAGCAAATTTTTATGTGCATCTAATTATGCTACGTCCCCTTAGTAAATCTTCATAAAATTATAGGCATCGCTGTGCATCGAAAATGGTCCCATTAGTCTCATGGGAGACGTTCGGTAGCATGTAATGGTGGAACTAATTCTATCAGCCTGTGTTCAGTACCAAGTAAGTCCGTTTTTAGTGTCGTTGAGAGAGTTTTTTGCAACGTTCAGCTGGATAAGACGAGGAATAAACTCACCGAAGGGATGTGCATCTTGTAAGGACTGATTAATCTGACCAGTCTAATCTAGTGTAACGTAATCCACTGTAATGTATTACCATCAGAATTCAATGTTATCTGTAAACCAGATCTGACCTGACTTGGCTTATAGCCAACTCTGATTCAATCTTATCTAGAAGAATCTAAAGTAGTACACTAAGATCATCTAGTTTTAGGTACTTACTTTTATTCTTACTACAGTCATTATGTCATTATAATTTGTTTTGAATTTATTAAAAATGAGTTAAATTTATAGTCACTCTAGAATCTAGAGTCTAGATTCTTATAACACTATCATGCGTACCTCTGAAAAAAATATTTATTCTGAGGCCCTCTGCGCAGAAAAGGTTGCCCAAACCGATCTAACCCAATACAATCTGAATTCAATCCATTGACGTGAATAATCGCCGATGTCCTAATGCTTGATGCATGAATTGATGTCTGTTACGGCAGACCCTAGATGGAGAATCCGTTGTGGCAATTTCACAATGTCGATCCCGTTTCTTCATCCGTTCCAGAGTTTTCCACTGTGCAGGCTCAACTTTGATGCCCGTGTCTTCGAGTTAGTGTGCCGCAATAATATGTGGTGCAAGAAGGCGTAATGTTTCCAATTTTCGCCCTCTTGACTGTGTCAGTCCCAAACCTGGATAATGGAGGAGGGCGACGCTATAATATGATGTTAATATTTTTATCACACAGTGTCGCTAAACTGCAACAACCAATGACATGCGTGAAGTTCTTAGACGGCTGCGGATAGCAGCCTAATCATTAAGAACCGAAATACAAGTCGTAGATCTAACAGCCCAAAAAGCGTCCAATTAAACTCTAAGATTTCTCTAAAGAACTATGTTAAGAACTGGGCAGATTTCACGATTTCACTTAATAATCATAAAATTATTGTCTTTGTCAATTAGATGAAGCTAGACTGTTCGATTCAGACTCATCCTTGCCATATGTCAGCTTTCGACTGAAATCCCTTTGTTGGTTCCAAGTGGTTGCGTTGGTCTACTACAGGTGACTCGTTCAGTTTACTGTTAATTGCCTTTGCAAATTGATGTAATGTTTTCGTTTTTAATGACACTTGACACCATACATTTTAGAAGGGGCGATTTGTATATTTTTAGAATGAATTGAGCTGATGCATGAAAGTTGCCGATAACGTTCGAAGAGAATTACCTTTTGGTTCGCATTGTAGAATAGTAACTAGTAACTACCCGACTCGGTTATTTTTGTTCCACCGTTCACTCTCCAAATACTGTCAGTCTTGTCTATTTGAGGTCAAATAAACAGTACAAAGATATTATTTCGCTCTCCAGCTTTCTTTTTCAAGTTATAAGTCATCAAGGCCACATTATTTATACGTCACTATCAACCTCTTTCGATGCGAAATTGTCGGAGGTGCATTCTCAATGCAACGATGTCCCCGCGACCACACAATTGTCTCATACTAAATTAAACAATGCCATTCTGTCAGGCTGTCATCATACGCACAGACTATTGATTAATTTGTTATTATGTGTGTTAATTAATTGTCATCATCTTAATCAGTGTCAATAAGGATACAACATTATGGAGCAGGTTAATCATTCCGGAGTAGGGCTATTACACGTAGGCTAATCCAGAGTGAGAACAATCCGAATGAACAGCGTTTTGAAATGCAGTTGGCCCATAGGTTAAACAATTAGATATATAACACTGTTAGTGAGACCACCAAGCCCTCATTTTAAGGTCCTGGACTCCTAAATTTAGCATAAATAAAACGCTTCCAAATTTGAAATGTTTACACAGGCCCTTTGATTTTGCCCACAGCTGGTATGCTGAGTATTCTCCAATTGGTATTTTCTTATTTCCACAAACAAACTCCTCGTGCTCTCTGTACTATAGAAACAGGAGCGATTACAGTTACAGCGTTGTTCGTTATATGACTCGCAAACTCTCCGTAAATTTTCGTCGTTCCAAACTCCTGAACAGCTTGCTACTTGATATTCGCACGGTCTCGTCCCCACTTGACTTTACATCGCTATTGCGTGCTCGTATTATCGAACAGTAAGATTAGTTGCTGTACGTGATGCTACTGAGGGTCGTTACGGGCTTACCTTCTTTGTTTTACACTGTGGTTAATTGTGATGTATTGCTGTTTAGTGGTTCCGTTGCAAACCTGGCTTTGCTTCATGCTGTGGTTAGCTGTGTTTGATTCTTCACCCCCATGCTGCTGTAGTCGTTCTACTGCTAATAATTGCATATTGCTTTCTCTTTAATGTTCTTTCTGCTTCTGTGAATTATTTTTCTGTCGCTCAGCAGTGTTCACATTGTGTGACTAATTATGACTTTTGTGATCATAGAAAAATTGCATTTCACATTGACAAGCGATTCTGTCGCACAAAATGCATCGCTTTGTATTGTAATTATTACTACAATTGGTTTGACACCGCCATGTTGCTGTTGTAATGATGCTGCTTCATCTTTATTATTGCATATTGCTTCCCCAATTAGCCTTCATTTCCTGTTTCTTTCACCTCATGTAGCTCCTTTGTTCACTGTTTGCTTGGACATGTGTTGTTGCTCTCAGTATTTGTGTTCACTTATCATCATTAGTTGGTTGACAGTTCAAAGAGGATATTCTGAGCTTGCACTTTTTAAACTCTTTTTTAAACCATAACATTCATCTATGAGGCTTCATCTTGACGCCTACTCATACCTAGCATACAGAGTATCATTTCTTGGTGTTAATTTAGCAATTTTGAATAATGCCTAGACAATATGTAAAACCATAACTCTGCACTAACCCTAACCCTGCACTAACCCTACACTAACCCTAACCCTGACCTTAACCCTAACCCTAGCCGTGACCCTAACCCTAACTCTAATCCTAACCGTAAATGGATGATTTTACATATTGCCTAAAATCTAAGAAATTAAGCATTTTACTAACTCCCTGTTTCACACTTTGTCTATAAAATATGTAGAACTCCATACCTGGCTGGAAACTTGTATCTTTGAGGTTTCTTTTTAAACCTAATGAAATTAAATAAAACTAGCTCTTACTACTCGACGCTAGAGTTCTATTTTGCAAATCATGTTAAAAAATATTTAAACTGTATGCAAATCATGATCAGTTGGAAGAAGGGCGGTACCAAATTTCAATAATAAATAAAAATAAAATAAAATAAAATTTGAGTACGATAAACGGACTGAATTACATTCAGACGAACTGAACTTATAATATGAATGAATTAAACATTGCCTAAATCAGACTAAATGACTACGTGAGAATGAATGAATTGATTAGAAGTGGCGGGAACAGGAACCAGTTCAATGCCTGCGGAAACACCTCACTCCACTCAAACAGACTAACCCACCCGTGACGCACTTCCGCTATGGCCGTGGCAATTGGAAAACGGCACCGCTTTGGGCAAGATCTGATCCCCAGAGGGTTTTTGAGTTATTGAGGGAATTAGAACATCCTTTCGCTTACTCTCTTCATCAAGTGATGCTGCATATATGGTCGGGCAACTCTAAAACGATGGCAATGCACTTGTCCTTTGTGGGGATAATACCTCAGAAATGTGGCTTATGGCTGTCAAGACTCGTCATATGTTATCATTATAGATCTCTATCTTAAGAAATGATATGTTGTCTGATAGCCCGTAACGATAATCGCTGCATCAGCGCTCACGAATAACATCATGGGATTCAATCACAGGGTATAATATGGAACATATATATATATATAGTATATAAACATATACATATATATACATATATGTGTATATATGTAGGCTACATAATAATAAATAAATAAATAAATATATATATCGATCTATGTCTATTACCTATGCCATCCACATACAATATATATAGGCCTAGGTATACCCGTCTATGTGTATAGACCCGTATGTAGATCTAAAAATGTATGCACGTAAATTGTATGCATGCAGGTACATATATAGAATATATGTCACTGCCTGTATATATGAACTTATGCATGCAAATATTCTTGCATATGAATGAATGTAGTTATTTATATCACATTCTACAGTGATGGACCAATCAAGGCTAAGGATCTGGAGTTAGTCATTGTAGCAAATTCATTGCTATTTTTACCAACCATTTATTTATGGTTACTATATAATTGCCAAGAACCAATCAATTGTGACTGAAAGTCTTTCTCGAGGTCGCGGCTCGGTAAACTTCTAAAGAGCATCAGTTTCAAAGGTGTTACAGTGCTCTATGGTCCTGTGCACGGTGGCCGATCGGTTAGAGCGGTCGGACCGTAACGTTCAGTGTGCGCTGAGCGACCGGGTTCGACCCTCGCCCGGAGAGTCACTGTGTAGGGACCTCGAGCAAGTCTTTCGCGCACAATTGCTCTGCAGTAGGGCTACAACTGCAATAGCGCCGTTGAGGCGTGTGCACTTCTGAGCGAAAAATGCTGGAAGAAGGTCGGTCGCGATATCAAATTTCAGAATGAAAAAATAATCGTCTAACATGTTTGATAGATATATTATACGTGTTGTATTGTCTTGTATTCTATTGTATCTAATCAGTAATTAAACGCTTCTCCATGCAGCATAAACCCTTCAGAAGAGCTCTCAGTTCGAGTTACCTTAGAGAAAGGAAGGTTTTGTGGTGAAAGAAAGAAGTAGAGATTAAATAAGAGAAGATGGCAGAGCGAAGAGAAGAAAGGAGTTCATTCCGCAGAGAGGGACACACGAGGACAGAGGCTTTGGAAATAGCTGCCATTGGGCAAAGAATATGGATTAAGCTGCCAGCTGCATACAAAAGGTACTTAAACCGAGAGGACACAATCACATATGTACGCATGCATGCATATATTTAATGTATGTAATATGTATTTAATGTTTTTAATACATATAATGGCTTCCTAAATGATCTAAACAAGTGTCTGAGTTAGTACTGCAACTACGTGTATCACATTCTGTCCTCCTTTTGGTCGTTGTTCGGGTGTAATGTATCTCTCGTAATAAAGGCGCTATATATGTCTGTATGGTACAGTTAAATGCCAATGCGGATTTATATGGCGCTAGCAAAATCCAAAACAACTGGTTGAAGTAGAACAATGTCTATTTCTTTTCGAGAAATTTTGTCTTCGTTTCTCAACGTACGTTTTGCGCAGTGGGACAAACAGCAACAAAATAGGGAAAATAAATATCAGATTTGGCGTAATGTGAAAGATATGACAAGGGCTTTGGAATTATCTGCCATTGGGGCAAATAATCCCTAGCAACAATTATCATTAAGGAGAGAAGTATCAACCCAAGCATTTCGAGTTGTTCTTAGTAAAGTGTGAAAGATTATGACGACCACTCGAAAAGCGACAAAATCATGGAAAAAAGACTCGAGGCAATCATTGCATTATTGCTCGGTTTAAGTCCTTGGTTTAACGTAAAAGATATGACAAACAGCAACAGCATTTAGGAAGGCCGTATCAGCCCAGGTACTGCGATTTGTTCTTGGCATAGTGCGAATGATACAGATCTGGCTGTAGCAATTTGTGCAACGTTGGAAGACTTAAGTCAGCCTCGGTTCTTTGTCAGCTCTAATTCGTGTTGGTTTTCAAGATTTTGGCACGTTCACTTCTCGTGATAACGGACCCTCAATCGCCCCTCTTTCATCTTGCGATTCTTTACTGATCTCGGTTTCTTTTGGGTTTGTTGTTCCTTGGCTGGCTCCTCTCTCTTGAGCTTCTTTGACATCTAAGACGATAACTTTTTCTTCAGGTTCCTTGGTATCTGCAGCGATTTTCTTATCTTTCAGCTCTGTGGAAGTTTCGTCTGTGCCTTTTCCTTGTGGTTCCTTGGAATCTTGAGTATCTCCTTTTCCCTGCGTCTGCTGAATGATTGCTGCACCTCGTAGTTCATTATTATCTTCCTCAACCTTTCCATCTTTGCTTGGCGTCAGTCTGTCTTGCGTCACACCCACTGTTCCAAATTCACCATGCCCCATTCCATGTACTGGCCCCACCTCCCCCTCCTCCTCTATTCTTTGATCTGTGGATCTCTTCCGGTTACGTGTCATATCTTCTGCAACGGATGGCCCTGTTCCACTCCCCGTCAGTTCTTGTTCCGTTGGTTCCTTCCTCTGTTTCATTGTTTGTTCGTCCCGTGAGATGTCTGCCTTCATCTGCCTCTCTTTCCTCTTGTTCAGGTATAAGTAAATAAGTTGGTGCAGGTAGTTGTATTGCTCCTGAATAAATAATTACCAATTTAATTCATCAGTATGTCATTACCACCTCGTTAATAGTACCACCTTGCGTAATGATATTGCTGTCGTTGTCACGAATGTCATCAGTATCATCGCTGCCATTATCAATAGTAGAATAATATTGATCATCATCATCATAACTATTAGTCGCAGCAACCAGAGCAGCACACTCATTAATCCTCAGCGGATAACATTGGCATCCTCATTGTTATCATCATCATCATCATCATCATCATCATCATCATCATCATCATCCTCATTGTTATAATAATAATAATAATAATAATAATCATCATCATCATCATCATCATCGTCATCGTCATCGCCATCGTCAACGTCATCGTCATCGTCATCGTCGCCGTCACCGTCGCTGTCAACGCCATCGTCATCGTCATTGGCATCGTCATCACCATTGACATCGTCATTATTGTCATTATTCACCATCATCGTCGTCGTCGTTGTCCTTGTCATAATCACCATCACTGTCATCGTCATCATAATTATAAATCATCGTTTCATCATTGCCGTCATCACCACCGCCACCACCACTATCATCATCGATCATCATCCACATGCATTGTTCGGTGACATCGTTATAACATAATACCCTAGCGCTAGCAATGAAACAAAGCCAATTAAAGACGACCTTTCAAGTAACTGTAACAATTGTGCTAACGTAATGTCTTATTTCGCTACTCGTAATGTAACGCAACGTAATGTATACTGACGAAGTCTTGTACGAATTGCTGTCGCTTTTCTTTGATGAGTTTCACGGCGTCGAAAATTCCAACGACTCCTTGTTCATTCAATCGATCCAAGATGTTCACCACCGCCCCGAACAAACCAGATCTAGCGGCACCATACCTGTGAAGTAATCGAATTTAATCAACCATTTATATAGCGCTCTATAAAGCAATCTACTAAGAGACGCTATCTTGGCTTGCCTAAATGACGTTAGATGTGAATGCCAACGAATATTTGACATAAGTTAGCCAAACAGTGAACAGTAGGCAGAAAGAATCATCCGTGGTTGGCCAACGCGCAAGCGTGGAACTATCTAACGGATTCCGTCGACAGTTGACAGATGACATTGGTAATTCAGCTATAATGTAACCGAACGCATTGTAATATACGGTAATGTATTGTGCAGTGACGAAATGTGATGCAATGAGGTGGAATTTTGTGTAATGTTAATTCATGTGAAGCGATGCAATGTGACGGTATGAAATGTGATGCGATGTCCTGTCATGTGTGAGATTGGAATACGGAGTGTGATGATATGGTTCAATGCGATGTGGTGTGAGATGTGACGCCGTGAATGCGATGTAGTAGCGTGGTGGAATGAGACTGTAACGTAAAGCGTTGACGTTTTATGCTGTGAGATTGTGAAGCGCCTTGTGTAATATCGTAGGACAGTGCTTCTCAAACTTTCCAATGCTGCATAACATTTATTTAAATATTTATTAAAATCCTTTACTGTGTGTGAGAGCATGATTGTTTTATCAATCGTCGTGTTGCGAATCAATTTGCCAACTTCAACATTTTATTATGGAATAATCAGAATGAATTATCGCATATAATATTAGAATCCTGTATTCATATCGCCAAGTGATAAGCCAAGTTACAAGTTACAAACGAAAAGCTAAGGAAGTTGGCCATTGATTTTGTCTTCATTTTTTTAACACAAATTGCAAAGATTTAGCGAGCTCTGTCGGGCCACTTAAAATCAGCCCATATGGGACTGCGCGCTGCTCTAACGAATCTGCTACCGTCCCTCGTCTGCTGTAAAGAAGCACGTACGGTTCGTACGATTGATTTCGTTTGGAATTAAATGGGTGAGCGCTCCGTGCGTAACCTTCTTCATCTTACTTTGCTTCTTCTTCCGCTTGAGAGATGGTGTGTGTTTGTGTGGCTGTGTGTGTGTGTGTAGCTCTGTGTGTGTGCGTATATGTGGCTGTATGTGCTGTTTGTATGTCTGTGTATATCAGTGTGCGCGTGTGTCTGTGTGTGTGTGTGTGTGTGGCTGTGTGGACAGTGTGTGTGTCTGTGTCTGTGTGTTTGTCTGTGTCTGTCATATGTGTGTCTGTGTGTGATTGGACCTTGTTGAGAAACTCCCTCTCTGATTGAACCGTCTGTTTTGTGTGGGAGCCACAGCTCTAGCAGAGAGTTTCTCTGTAAATGCGCTATATAAATGAGCAATTACACACACACACATAAGGAACTGAGAGCAAATACCACATCCTGTTTGCAAAATCCTCTTATGATGTAATGTACTAAGTACAATACAGTAGCCGCACCAGTTAACGTTATGTTTCATTGCTATCCATATCCTCTAGTCTTGTGACCTACAGCATGTACATTTAGCTCTTGCGTGTGACTCTGACAAGTAAGCCTCCGTGATTTAGGGATGAACTGAGTTTGAATTTCTTGCCGAATCAGAGTACAGAGTTTTACGACTTGAATTTCGCCGTGTCCGAGTCGAGGCCATTTTCTTGATTTTTAGTTTGGCATTTTGCACAAATTTTCATAATTTTTTCAGTTTCACCTTAGTTTGCACTAAGAAATAGTAACTAGCAAGTACTATTAATAGCGGTATTTGTGTTTTTAGCTAGGTAGATTGCTGTTTTGTAAAGAAAAGTAGCAGTATTTGGGGAGCTCCGCCAAAGCCGGTCCCACGCCTGGTTGAATAAGGAGGTGGGTTGAGGCGCGAGGTTGGCAACCTCATCCCCAAAAACAAAGACGACCGCTACATAAGCAACAGAAGGACGCCATTCCGGTTAAAAGATCGTACGGGATGGAGAGCTCTTGTTGACCAATGTTCCAATAGGAACGGGAGGAACTAAGTCTAAGTATTTGTGTTTTAGTTAGGTCTGTTGTGGGTTTGTACAATGAAAATCCGATTTTCGTTTTCAAACCAGAATATCTGAAAGATTAAACTCGGAGCCATTGTTTGTCTGAGTTCGAGTTTATGCCAAGTACATTTCGAAACTCGGGCCGAGCAGAGTTTCGAGTCGAGTTTCGGTTCATCCCTACGTGATTTATATATCACACACAACACTGACTGCCATCTTATAGCACTTTTAGCCACTATACATTTAACGCGGCGCACGATGTTCGGAATACAGAGGCTCAATTAATCTCAGCGGATTTCCCATGTCCGGATTCGCTTCTTCTTCATCGGCCATCTAGCGGTCGCTTTCTCAACCGCCTGAATTGCGTCGCCACAAAGCAACGGGTCGAATACCCAATTACTTACTTAGTTATTCGTCCCAGCGGACTCTTAGAGCTGGCTGCTAGATGGTCACCTCCCTCCTGCTGATGTCAATTTGACTGGAGATCAAGTCCATCGCCTCCGGGGAAAGCACGCTCTGTGCTCGGACGCCAGTCGCAGTTTCAAAGCTGCCAGCGTGGATCCCTGCTCCAGTTATCCTCTTCTGACAAGCATCTCCTTAATTATGCCTCATGTTCTTTCTCTAATTAATCTTCTGCTTCCTCTTTTCTTCCCTTTTATGTTTCCTTCTTCGTTGTCTTATTCTTTAACCTCCTTTCATTCTTCCTGTTTTTCTTCAGATTTCTTCTTCTTTTTAGCATCTTCACATTTTCCTCAGCTCTCCTCTTGTTATTCCTCTGTTCCCTCCGTCTCCAACTGTTCATCCTCCTTACCTTTCCTCACCTTCCTCTTTCTACCTCCCATATTTCTCTATTCCTCTTCAAATTCTTTTGATACTACTTGCTCTATTTGCAATGACTCCTCTTACGATTATCAACCACGCATGTTTATTGTTTTTAGCACCAGTGGGTCCTACACGACGTCTTAGCTCGATTCAGACCACTGTCCAACCTTGTTTAACACCTCTACGGATATAGTCTATCCTGCCAATCATGCCAATAATATTATTCTAAATAAATAGATTGATCACGCTAAAGACATTCAGCATGTGTAATTGTAGTCCAATTAACACCATTGCTCTCCTATATTCAAGGAACGTGACTGGCTGTATGCCTATACATTAAACAAGGAACATGAGTGGCTGTAATTAGGACACGCAAACTTTACCAACTTGGGTCAGATAATTGTCCGGAAAATGCGTTGTTTATTTTTGAAACGAATGAGAAGCCTGATGATTTTCTAACATTAAAGTAATCAGAGATTGCGTCAGAACTATTCGTACCTACGACTAGTCATTGCTAGAATGCTGTGTATTTCGGCTGCCATTGATCAGGGTAATTTAAGCTTGAAAACAAATTATGCATGTAGTTATTCAGAATTATCGTCGAAATCCAACGGCGTGCTGTGGATTTTGTTCTTGCCGTCAATTTGTTACAACAGACAAAATAGACCAACGTCTTAACTATTGATTATAAAAGCTCTATAAATTGGATATTATGACAAGCCTATTTTTCAAATAATATGGTTTTACCGCAGTCGCAAGGAATTAACTTAACTCAGGAGCGTTTTAGCAATTGGACGATAAAGAGAACATGTACATGTATATTCACTTACAATTTTACTTGCGGATGTTCAATAATGCATCCCGCGCTGTCGAAATGGAGTTATTGAATAAATAAAATCTTGCATTGAGTGAACAAAAGCCTCCTCCTCTGACTTTGCTCTTTGCAACAAACCTTGTCTAATGAATTTGATTTCACAACGCATGTATTTTAATTTATGATTCTCACGACAGGAATCGAGGCAAAACCTATTAAGTTTGGTGTCGTCTTTTAACCTGCAGTGTGTCAGTTTGGTTCTCGTTAAACGAAAAAATATATATTGTTATAAATATTCGTTTATTGGTAGGCCCATATATGGAATGTCACAACGCATACTATTGCACTATATAAATTCTTTTGTACCATAGTCTAATTCGATAAAGAAAAAGGTGTTTCAAAGGCACAATTGGAAGCTTTCTCATGTAAATGTATTAAATGAATTCACGTGAAGTACGGATGTGACGGGAAATGAGGCCGTTGCCATCATTTGACTCATTGGTCAGTAGGCGCTCAAACTGGCTTTGATGAGAGTATGTGTCACCTGGGCCTATCAAATCAACTATATTGGAGCTCTGGTTTTACGTTTCGTTCGTAGCTGTTCTCCATCTAACTTGCGCAAAGTGCCCGACGTCGCAGCGCCGCGGCTCCATCTTACTTGCGCCTAATGCCCGAAGTCGCAGCTCGTCGGCTCCATCTTACTTGCGCCCAGTGCCCGACGTCGCAGCTCGTCAGCCTCATCTTACTTGCGTCCAATGCCCGACATCGCAGCGCGTAGGGTGCTTTGCCCGGCGACGAAAGGGGAGCTTCTAATTCCATGGTCTCGCCTGGTTAGTAGGCAGCGTCGTGCTTTTTCGGTTGTGGCATCTTCAATGTGCAATGAGCTCCTACTTACGCCCCGCTCTTTGCTTGTAGCCGAACCGTCAGGGTTTTGTAAGTCCCTCAAGTTTTTTTAAATTTAGTAATAGATGGGTTGGGAGCGCTTCTGACAGAGCCGTACCGAGCTATAATTGCGCCCTGTGCCTAGCATCAATCTGGCGCCCCCACATTTTTAAAACAGTGCGCTTTATGGATTGGAAAGTTATTCCATCCTCAAATTTGCGCCCTTTCCACATTTGCGCTCTGAGACACGGCCCCGCTGCAACCATCGGTACGGCCCTGGCTTCTGAATAGGTTTAAGAGGCGCTATATAAATGATCAGAATGAATAAATGAATGACGCTGCATAGAGTTGAGAACTTATTGGTTGGAGCAATATTATAATTATTATAATAATACTATTATATCTAATTATTATAATATTAAAAATAAAATAAATTACGAACACGTCAAGCTTTAGACAATGCGCAAACATGCTTGACGCCTGGGCTTGTTATTAAATCTTAACCAACAACGGACTTGAAAAGCAGCCACATCTGTGGAACTATAAAGTATTATCCAATCTAAAAGCACATCAATTGATAGTGACCGCCTGCGAACAATGCAACACGGTAATATCATCGTAATCATCATGATTCACTAGGGTGCACTCAGAAGGGCATCTCATGCTCAAATTCTGCGTTGCTACCTCTTGACTAGGGCCTATATAATCTATGAAAGCGTTCCCAGAAATCTTCCGTTTTGAAACTGTGACCTCAGCCTGGCACCTCTCTGAACTCCTCTGCTTCTCTTGTCATTCGCCAGATGACGATAGCGTGTTAGTAATAATTGTAATTACACACACGACTCTGTTCTTGTCATGTTACTCATTGGAAGGCTCATCATACGTGATCATAAGTAGCCTATATTATTCTTTGGAGCTGATTTTATTCGTGCTAATATATATTTGTCATGTCATGTCACATCGTCATCGTCGCTTCGCGACGGTTGACTACATGAATGGGAAAGTGATGTCCAAGGCTTTCTGTCTCTTACGATGTTCATTAAGCTTGTGCCTCTTAAACCAGTCCACGCCATGATATTGTCAAACCAGCAGACTTCGGCTTCCTTCCACTATACCCAACATTACACTGTTCTCAATACTGTCTTTAGTCTGTCCGACGATGTGTTCGAAGCACCGCAGTTTTCTGGATTTGATGTGGCCCAACAGTTTGCTGTCAACTTTCGCCATTTGATACACTTGTTCGGTGGTCACCATTGCTGTCCATGGAATTCTGAGCAGTTTCCTCATGCACTTGTTCTCAAATGCTTGTATACGTTTCTCTTCTTCTTTCTTTATTGTCCACGCATCACAATCATACCATATATATATATATATATACAATATATATATATATTGTATATATATTTACCGCCACTGCGGTAATTTAATAAGGCGTTTTTGCAAATAGACACATACGTACGTACACCTATAAATTTGTGGATATAATTATATAGGTTATAATGGTCTACATCCATACGCATAACTTTACATGCATATATATACATATATATATAAATGCATACATAAGTGTCTGCATGTATACGTACATACATACATGAATACATACATGAATACATGCATGAATACATACATACATACATACATACATACATACATACATACATACATACATACATACATACATACATACATACATACATACATACATACATACATACATACATACATACATACGTACGTACGTACGTATGTACGTACGTACGTATGTACGTACGTACGTATGTATCAAATTCCGGTAATAAAATAAATGCATACATAATAAATGCATGCATAGATGCATGCATTTATGTACCACATATAAACGTACATACATACATGCATTATGTTGCCTGTTTACCAACACATATATTGGTGTGACATATGTATTTTAAAATTTGCAATGTATAATGAGTTACTGTTGGGGGAACTCACGTGCACTGAATGAGGATGCATCCTTTGGGATGTCGATCCCTCAGCTGAATCACTTGGTCATAGAGATCCAAAAGGATGGAAGGGTCTGAGGGCAGGAGCTGGGTCTCTGGCCAGTCGGTCACTCTAAGGTGAAGGACAGAACGCCAAGGGTTTCGACCACCCTCCGAAGACTTGTTCGGATCTGCTGGGTCGAGGTCATGGCTGCCACTCCATCTATCGACCGAATCATCACAGCTGGAATCCTCCTCATCGGAGGAGCTGTCGTTCGGCTTCTTAAATGCAGAAAGAGATACACTGGATTAAAGGTTAAAAGGTCAGGAGAGATTTATTATTAACAAATTTAATGTTTGCCAAAATGTTTTTGTCAAAAGCAGTCAACTAAAGATTGATGAGGCAATTATTTAAATATAATATGTTTTAAACCAGACGACAAAACTTACAAACCCATAAACTGAGGTGAAATGCAGTGCTAAGGTAGGCTTAAAAGTTTTCATAATAATTAGCCTACACATGATGTATTAGTCGCCAAAAACGCTTCTATTTAGATGTTCCACAGTAACTTTAGTTTTCAATTGTTAATAAGAATAATATGATACTGCATTAAAATTAATTTATGGAATAGTTAAAGTTATGCATTCTATGTTTGCGCCCTGTGCCACATCCCTTGATAGGGTACTAATATGATGAAGTATTATTGTATTATAACCATGTTTCTATATTTGATGCAGGTATCATCTCATAATGCAGTGTGACAGAGACTCCCAATTTATGCCACCTCTATAATGGCTCTTACCTTGTAAGTTCCGCTAAATTGAAAGATGAGATCAGTAGTCACGAGGCCATCACGTGACAGGCCACTTCCGTTTCCGGTTTGAGTGATGAGGAAAGATTTCGTTTCCATGTAGTCATCGCCAATCGGCCAGTATCGCTGAAACGAACACGTTGGTGATTGTGATTAACGAGACATGATTACTTCCGTTTAAGTCAGTTTCTAGCATTTTGCGCTCTAATTCGGGTCTAGCCCAGAAATATCTGGTTGACGTACGTGTAATACTTCGGTCCCATTCAGCTTCCTCTCTCCGTCCACTTCGCTAGTCCAATAGACTTGACCTTTTGGTTCCTCGAACTTGAACAGCCATGGCTCAGTGTCAATTCATTGCTTCAGTTGGTCCCTCTCTTTGGAACAAGCTTTCTCATTCTGCTCGCTCTAAACTTCTATCGGGCAGTCTCTCATCCTCTTCCCTTTTCCCAAAACCTGCTTCTTCTCGCGGGGCCTTACGCAGTTGTAGCGCTTCTGAACTGTTGAAGGCGCTCTATAAATGTTCTAATATAAAGCAATACAACTTTAGACTAGCTGTGAGATTCTGTGGCGTTAATCATCATCATCATCTGATCATTATTGCTATACGTTCTAGTTCCACAGATGTATCTATGTCTTGAATGTTCTTTTTGCTAATTGATTTATACATTGATGTGACCAGTTGTCTGTACTGCACATAGCTGGTGAGGTGATTCAAATTTAGAAATTGAAAATGTTAAGGGGTGAGCTGCGACCAGCTCTCCAGATGATCTGGTGTTTATTCAACCGCTAACGATTTTAGGGCCTAAGGTTAACCGCTTGAAAATTTCCACTTAAAATAATGGATTTCAAAGACTCACATATTGATAGTCATAGTAATAGTGATGGTAATGATGGTGATGATGATGATGATTAAGATAATGATGACGATGATGACGACGATGATGATGATGACGATGATGATCCAGCGATTCAATGCTATTGCTTCCAATGCCATTTTTGTCGTTCCAGATCTTGACAAAGATGGCCGTCACTCCAGAGTCAACATTGCATATTAACAATCTGACGCCTGAGGCTCATAAATACCTAAAACTATTATTACATCACATTTTCACATACGTTACATTACAGACAGGATGGTCGACAGTCTGACCTCGTCGTCGTTGAAGGTGCTGTTAAGCATGATTATTGCGTGACAACCGTTGTCATTGACAAGTCTCCAGAAGTCGTTGATCGTGTCACGAAGAGGCATCTGTGTCACGAAGAATGCATTCGGCTTTCCGAATCCCTAAAACAGACACGGCCAATCAATCAAGACCAGTCAATCGAGATCAGTCAATCAAGACCAGTCAATCAAGATAAGTCAATCAAGATCAGTCGATGAAGAGCAGTCAATCAAGACCCGTCAATTAAGATCAGTCAATCAAAACAAGTCAATCAAGATAAGTCAATCAAGATCAGTCAATCAAAACAAGTCAATCAAGCCTAGCCAATCGTTATCGCAATTGAAATTACAACGAAAGTCATCAGTTACAGTTAGTTTCTGAAGCAAGGTTTGTTAATTGGCATTGTTCCAAATCAAAAGCATTATTTGGGGAGAAACAACAGCACCAACAACAATAATGGTGAAGAAAATTATAATAATAATAATCACAATAATAATAGTGAGGATGACGATGGTGACGACGATGATGATGATAATAATAATAGCAATAATAGTTATTCTCATTATTGTTATTATTGCAAATAGGTTTAATTTTTTACTCACAGTGTGATGATATTTATAAACGTACTTTTAAAATTGTTATTGGAAGTGTTTCAGCGGAAATTAAATTGTTATTAGACTGTTTTCATCATTAAACTGCTACAGCTTGTCCTTTGAACCAACATTTATTTAGTCATTATACCATTGTAAATTATAAAGACGTACATTGACGGGAACTGCGTTGATGTAAAGATTGTCGTCTTCTTTGACTGGCTTCAGAAAACGGATCGAACTATTGGCTGTCAATAAGAAACATAAGTTTCTTACAGAAGGGGTTAAATGTAACGCAGAAATGTAGACATGCGTATTTCTACAAAAGGAACTATGCTGTGTTGTTAACATTTTGTGAAGTCGAATGTTTAGATTTGCTGACACGAATGATTGTTACTGTTATCGTTACTGCTACTGCTATTGTTAATGCTATCGCTATTATTATTATTATTATAATTATTATCATTATTATTATTGTTATTATTATCATTACTATTGAAGCCACATAATACAGTGGCGCAATAGCAATTAACGATTACGATCACAATTTTATGTACAGGCACATAAACGCAGATATATATGCTAACCTAGACTGAACTAGATTATAGATAACACACTATCAGCAGATCTGAAGGGATGAGATTATGTACATGGCAAGATAGCAGACGAGCGATTCTTCTTCGGTTTCGACTTTGAGACGGAGCAATGCGGAATCGATGTGACGGAGGTGGCTTCGAGTATCTGCGAACAGATAAAAAGAGACATAAAGAGATAATATTCGTCGTTCTGTATCCTCCCCACCTTTGCTACTTTAGTTCGTGCTTTTATATGTTCTCGAATTGACTACTGTAAATCCCTTCTAATTGGACTTGCAAAGGCTCGTCTCTCTCCGAATCAGTCAGTACTTAAGACAGCAGCTGTAGACTTATAGCTCGCTCTCCTCGTTTCGCTCGCATCTCTACCTTTATGTTTGATGAAAATTCTCATTCTAATCTTCAAGACTCAGCGGGGTCTTGCTCCGCGATACCTGGCTGATGGAATACTTCGGCCGCATTCAGCTTCCTCCCTCCGTCCACTTCGCTCGTTCAATAGACTTGACCTCTTGGTTCCTCGAACTAGAACAACCGTGGCTCAGTCTCGATCTTTTGCTTCAATTGGTCCTTCTCTGTGGAATGCACTTTCTCCATCTGTTTGCTCAAAAATTCTACCTGGCAGTCTCTCATCCTCTTTTGCTTTTCTCAAAACCTACTTCTTCTTACTAGCAGCGCTTCTGTACGGTTCACCCTACAAGAAGCGCTCTAGAAATGTTGAAATACAATACAATACTAAGAGTATATCAATTAAAACTCTCACATATGCAAAGAATGTCACCACAAGGACTTAACCCGATAGACAGACAGACAGGTGGTAGACAGACAGATACACATACCCTTTAATGCCCTCGCCCCTCCACAACTCGATCGACGATTCTGACCTGAGAGGTTGAAGCTGTAGTAGTTGCAGTTAAACGACACTGAATGAACACCCTTCTCCTCTATTCAGGCTTGGAACTGGCACTGCCAATGTGCAGGCATTGTCGGAGTTTGGTTGCGCTGCATCTCTGCCCCTCCCTTAAATTCTGTCTTAAGGCTACTCTCTGGGTACCCTTCACCCTCAATGATCAGCTCAGCGAAGGTCGCTTTGGAATTTCTTTAATACCATGCAATGTGATTATATAGTCAAATATAGATCAAAGGATATTAATATCAACAGTATCGGTAACGAAAAATGATGATTAACTGGTTTACTTTGAATTGTTCCTGTAGTTCCTCCGTTGTAAGGCGATGATCCAACGTTTCCTGAGGCGTCTGTTCCACGCTAAGTCCGATAAGGAATTCTTGAATGAGGCTATGGTGGATGAACATGTACTGCCTCTGGATCGATACAAAACGCAAATGGATGTAATTATTGACTTTACAAGCAACAGTTTAGAGTTATAAATCGGTGACAAGACAGGTTGCTTTGTCTTGCTAATGGAGGAGTGTCAGATCTCACAAAGAATGTTGGTAAACACAACATAATAATAATAATACTAGTATTGTAACATCAACTATACATAGTTATTTTATACCATAAAACAACATAACGTTAACCTCACGCAACACAATCGGACATAACGTCATCTAATACACTATTAACACAACAAAACATGACATGATGCCATTACATAACATGGCACATAATAAGATTAATGTTTTGTGGTCATAGTTTACCTACGGCATAGGTCGGTCCATGGTCATGGCTCACTTACCATCTGGGTTTTGCTACGATTATGGTTCAGCTAGAGACTGGGTTTTGCAATGGCCATGGTTCACCTACAACCTTCGTTCTACTATGGTCATGGTTCACATACAACCTTCGTTCTACAATGGCCATGGTTCACCTACCACCTGGCCCTGCTATGGCCATGGTTCATCTGCCACTTAGATAGTAAGCGTTTTCGTAATCGTAATCTCCAAACTTTTAAAGCGTCAATTGAAAGCCAGGCGCAGGACTCCAGCTTTTTCACGAGCGCTGCATCGAATCAGATGGCTTGTCCAAAGGGCTATCCGTTGGAGGTCAGAGTTGGGTTCCAGATGGTGTAATGACTACAGTATACCTACCACCGATTGGACCATCGACATTCTCTGCTGGCGTAGACTCTGGACGCACTTGAAGACGTCGCATCGTGGCTTCGTATCTTTCCATTTTTCCGCCAGAATATCAATGGCTATTAATGTTCCAGTTCTACCAACTCCAGCGCTGTTAATAAAGCAAATCACGTGCAAGTTGTTAGCATTGAAAAGGCTAGCACAAATCGTAATCTACAAACATCTAAAGCACCACTCGAAATTCAGGCGCCGCAGGGCACCAGCTTATTTACAAGTGCTGCATGGTTCTATTATCGAAGCAGGAAACTGTCGCGTTTTCTGTAATCCCTTAATGCAGCGACAGAAACATCAATAATTTGCTTTGACGGTAGCTTCTTATGAACAAAGGATTTATTGTTGTATCGGTAGATAGACGAAATTAATGGAGACAGTAGGACATTTAGCAACACAACGTAACTGGAGCTGTCCTACAGGCGAATGTGGGATTGAAGGAGAAGAGGTTATGCACAGAAGAACACGACGTAAAGAACACAAGAACAAGAATGAAGCAAGGACGTAGAGAAAACAAGAGGCCGCAACGAAGGAAGGGAGTGGGTCTGACATACAGAAGAGTCTTATTCGAAGGCTGCAGGGTCTGCGGAGAACGATAGGTTCAATTTTAGACATCTCAACGGAGAATGACAATGCAATTATAATCTTTCGAGACCTCGCGTGAATGCGAGAGTGACTAGAATGTAATTTCCTGATAGCAGACGATGCCGTATCCTTAAGTGCGGGTAAAAATAATAATAATAATAATAATAATAATAATAATAATAATAATAATAACAGCAATTATAATAATAATAATGATAATAATAATAATAATAATAATAATAATAATAATAATAAAGCAAATAAGTGGATATCGAATACGACTATAACCAAAATAAAGCGAGAAGAGAAAATGTTGAGTTTACAAATAATAAATATGTATAATTGGCAGTGCTTAAAGTCTGCCTGGACGGTCATGGACGGCGTCCTGCCACTTATTTGGCCAGCTGAGCCTGGACGCCGTCCATGTGCGTCTATGCAACAGTGCAATTCCTCAACATACTTTTTTTATCAACAGCATTTAATTATCTACTATTCCAAAAAATCATATTTTATTAGACCTACTAATTAACTGAAGTAGCAAATGTATATGATTGATGTCTATAACTTGTGTAATACATTCTGGTTACCAGGGATGTGGTCTTGAAACCGCGGTCTTGGTCTCGAGACCGTCTCGAGACCAAGACCGCGGTTTCAAGACCACATCCCTGGTAACCAGAATGTATTACACAAATTATAGACAGTGTCTCGGTCTCGAGACGTCTTGAGACAGTTTTTTAGTGTCTCGGTCTCGGTCTCGAGGTAGTGTCTCGAATTTGTAGAAACTGTCTTGAAGTGTAAGTCTTGTTCTGTCTCGAACAAGAGATCTCGATAAGTTTCGCGTCAACTGTCTTAAAATCTTTCGGCAATATGAAAACTGTTCTCAGGAATTGGTACTATACATGTATACATTATAAGTTTCAAATTGAAATTACGAATAAACCTTATTCCCGAAAACTGATACATTAGTATTTTACAGCATTTCTTTATAGGATCACTTGTCTTTTACTGTCTCGTACTGCTTTGAGTCTAGTGTCTCGGTCTCGGTCTCGGCACCTCACTGTCTCGGTCTCGGTCTCGGCACCTCACTGTCTCGGTCTCGTCTTGGTCTTGAAGTTTCAAGCCTTGCATACAACACTGGTTTTCTCTGTATAGCTTTGGTTATCTTTGTGTTGAGTCGTGAGCGCCTCTGATTTGCAAGAGTGGCGCTATACAAATGCTCCATTACAATTACAATTACAATTCATTTTACAATTATTTGTTTCACTATTTCTTCACTCGTCTCGCACTTCTCACGGCGAAGACGTAATACATGTATAGCTCAAACAAATGTAAAGGCATTTACCGCGCGAGCTGATTATATCTTTACGTCATCAGAGTTATAAATAGCTCGGGACGTCATTGTCTATCCACAGCGTCGGTAGCTAAGAATAGAATGGTCGCTTGGTGGCAGATTTACCATTGATTACATAGGTGTAAAAAAAATCGAGTAGATCTGCGCTTATGTGTGTTTTATATGATAGATATCTATACTTATAATTGTATTAATTTAAATGCATTCATGCTTTGAAGTAACTCTTCGGTATATGACCGAATTTTAACAGTATTCACCTCAATTAGATTCGCCTCGTTGAAAACCTTTTTTCATAGTTCAGAAAACCATTTATAAGGCACGAGGTGAATTTTCCTTATGTATTTTTGACCTAACGGCTAAGATCAAAGCGTTTAATTGTCAGCTTAATACCTGATGCGTACATTCTCCGCGGTTACATGGCACTGAGGGAGAAATTCGAAACAAAAATAAAACAGCATAAGCCTACGACGTTCCAGGCGTTCTGGTTCGTAAGATTCCCTTCCGTGGAATCTACGGAGTGGGCATTCAACCAGCCATAGATAGGCCATAAATATTATGTTTTTCTTCTGCTACTGCTATAGTGCATGGTGTCGGTTGATCATCGACAACAAATTTGAGAAGACCAGTTGCCCCACCAGTGCAGACTTGGAAAAGACCTTAATTTCCGATCAAACAGGAAGAATGGGTGGAAATAGACCAGAGGAAAATCGAGGAAAATGATCCTGGACTGGATGACGGAAAGGGGGATACAAGAAGATGAAGGAGGAGGCCCAGAACAGAGAGGAGTGTCGACAATGGACATACGAACCTGCTTATAGAGGGCAGAAAACTAAAGAAGAAGAAGAAGAAGAAGAAGGTCTTACGGCTTTACCGACCACTAGTAGCCTACATAAAATCTTAGAGATAGAGAAAGTTAGCAACCGTGCTTGGAAAGTGGTGCAGCGAACAAGAAATCACCACATTCTTCAGGCCTGTGATTAAAAGAATCTGTAGCCGATACGTTGAATGGCAGATCTGTAGAGAAGACACAAGATGAGACAAATTGGCAACACGGCTTACGATCCACTATGTGTCAGGAACGACTGAACCACATCAACTTAAGAGATTGTTTGACAGATGTTGCTTTAAAAACTCTCAGTGCATTGCTCAATCAGTCTATCCGTAGGTGTATTTTGTTTGACCAACTTTTCTATATTCTATGTAGATTAAATTTAATTCTTGCTCAACTTTTGACTAGCGCACGTTCCTCTGCAAGGAGTCACAACTCCCTGTAAATACGGGGGCACTCGGAAAAAGAAGAGAAAAATATTTCGAGCTGCGCGCTTTTAGAAACTAGGTAACCTCAACTTTCAAAACGCTGCTGGCGCCACCGGCCCCTTGTTGACAATATCACAAAGGAAACTAATCTATGCACGCTTAAAATTACAACAAATATTCATCAACAAATAGTTGACGACAAAATAATGGTCAGTGTACAAAAAGCTAACGAATGCTAACTAAATTTAGTTCTTAAGTTTTTTTTACACTAGCGTCCAGGCACTTCTTTGTTTACACTTTAAGCACTGATAAATAGTCTAATAATTAAAAAAAACATTAATGATAATGTAATGATAATAATAATAATAATAATAATAATAAAAATAATAATAATAATAATAATAATAATAATGATAATGATACTGATGATATTAATAATGATAATGTAAATGATAATGATGATATGATAATTTTCGTTTATTTTTCTAACTGACAACATCGCAGTATGATTACAAGTACAGTATTAGAATAAGTAGCCTATATTTTGTATTCAAGTTATAATAGTCCTATTTGATATCCATTATGTGGAGCATTACACTCTGGGTTTAATTGGATTTGCAATGACATAAACAATATCAACAGGGAAATAAATCACGGTTAGTTTATTATGTGACTCTATAGGCAGTGAATAAAACGCGTATTCTATCGATAAGCTGGTGCATCAAACTTAACCCACCTGCAGTGGACCACAATTGGTCCAAATGATTCATCAGTGCTTGTTGATTGCAGAGCCAGACGATGGAATTTCAATATTGCGGTACTTGTATGCGGTACGTCTTGGTCCGGCCACGTTGTGTAGTGGTACTGCAGGACTGTTCGAACAGCTTCACTTCCCTGAAACAATACCAACAACTTTAATTGAGCTCCAATTCTGAAGTGACTCATTGCTCTGTCAATAATAATCAATACATGTGGGTAGGGCATCGCTTTAGCGTTCTTTATTGCGTTCAAGTGGCCATCTTTTAAGTTTTTGTCAGTTGCACAATGTAAACTTTTGGCCACGTTTATGGTTATCTAACTGACAACCAACGAAGACTGCACAAATAAGACCACCCAACGTACACCACTAACACCTATGATGACCATATGAAGAAATGAAGAAACTAGTTCGTCTGATTAGACACCGACCTCCTTCTTGACTGCGAGTGTCCGAACTGTCCAGTCGAGTTCAACGGATTCTTTGAGGAGCTTAACTTCTATGTCGCCATACGTGTCTTGGTGGCCAATCTTCGATGGCCAGTACTGGGTGCATTTGCTCGTTTTCACGGATTTCACGCCCTACAAACGTCATTGCAACGTACAAAAACCGATGTAGGGTAGAGTTGGGGAGGGCTAGCAGGATAGGTGGGGTACATAGTAGGATAGGTGGGGTACATAGTAGGATAGGTGGGGTACATAGTAGGATAGGTGGGGTACATAGTAGGATAGGTGGGGTACATAGTAGGATAGGTGGGGTACATAGTAGGATAGGTGGGGTACATAGTAGGATAGGTGGGGTACATAGTAGGATAGGTGGGGTACATAGTAGGATAGGTGGGGTACATAGTAGGATAGGTGGGGTACATAGTAGGATAGGTGGGGTACATAGTAGGATAGGTGGGGTACATAGTAGGATAGGTGGGGTACATAGTAGGATAGGTGGGGTACATAGTAGGATAGGTATGATGGGGCATGCTAGGATCATTGTGATCAGCCAACGAGAGGAAGAGGCGAATATAATTAAATGCCTTTGGATCGGGTTTATTAACCCGGAAGATATCGAAATCAGAATATGCAGAGGGGAAATCAGAATGGCTAGTATTCTAACCCCGACGGATACGCATGCTATACATTAGGCCTACGAAAACTTATTAGAGTAAATCCTATGCAAGGGTCAACCTGTAGAAGTGATCTGCGCATTGTGTTTGCTATACTAGTTGAATCGTTTGAGCAATCTGTAAAGACTTGAGAACTGTTGATTTCCGCCCCGATTGGGCTGGGACTGCCTCTGAGTAGTAAGAATGGAAAGACGCAATATAAATCTTGTGGATGAAAACACAATTGGATAATATTTTATATTATATCCGTACTTTAAAATTTAATGAGCGCATCTGTTAAAAAGCGCTGGGAACATAGCTTCAACGGATACGAACAGCCGGATCTCAACACAGCTAGAAAGAGTGAATGAGAATTTGTCGGAATTTAAACTTGTCCGACCGAATAAACGACGAAGTAGACGGAATGTTTACCCGAATGGATTCCTCGAGATTCGTTAGCATCAGGATTCGATGGCAGTCGTTGTTCCATATCATCGACCAGAAATCGCCCAATGTTGAGCTCAAAGGACCTGAAGAGTCGGAAGTCAGTGTTAAACGAGTAACAGAGAGCTTTCGAGTAGGCATATTGAAAGTGCGCTATAGAAATGATCGATTACATTACATTGCATTATATCCGGGAATTAAAATGAGGTGGAATTGAAGTGATGAATCATCATTTATGTGTCTGATACTCGATCCCACTCGCTCCTCCGTTGATTCCAGCATTCGCCCAACTCTCTATTTAATTTTCCATCCATCCATTCAACCGCATCAACTCCACGTCCATCCACACGCCGACCACCTAACCACCCATCCACCCCGCAACTCTCTCATCATCCAGTCACTCATTCATCCATCCAACACCAGTCCACCACCAACAACATCAACAATAATAACAGCAACAGCAACAATAATAATAATGATAGGTACAATAATAATAATAATAATAATAATAATAATAATAATAATAAAATAATGATAATAACAACGACAATTTATATAGTACCTAAACGCGGCCTTGCCGCTACAAGGGAGCCTCAGTAGCAACTAACTAGCGGGATAAGCCTTAGAGAACAGATGAGTCTTGAGCCTAGACTTGAAGGAGACCACTGAGCCAAGATACATATTTAATTTTAAACAAAAACATTCTTCCGCCAATCTGATGGTGGGTGGAAGACTGTTTAATCCTCCAACCGTCTATCCATCAACACACTCATCATCCACACCGCCCATCATCCATCCAACCACCTGTAGATCTATTCACCCATCCGTCCGTCAGTCCAACCACCTGTCAATCCAAGCAGACAACTGTGGCAGTTGGGTTAGTTTTGTGGCGCTATTCACCCTGATATGTGACAGAGGCGGATGTGATCTCAAAAGGTGCGTGATGTTTAATGGCCTTAACAGTTGCCATCTGATATCTAATGTAACAATGGTAATTACCGTAATTATCTCTATTCCCTTCACTCTATCTGAACATTATGGTATATTCGCAGGCGAAACAGAACATCCGCCTTGAATCCAAACATTGCACATAGCCTATGTGCCTATTAAAGGTCGCATGTGCACAAGGAACACGGCAGCCGATTCGTCAGAGCGCTCGGCCGATAACGCGAACGAATTCTAGCCGAATTCTGAAACTGCGATGCAACCGAGCACGAGACCTTTACTCACACTGCTCACTGCGACTCTAAGCATGTCCTTACTCACATTGCTCAGCACCATCGATGCTCTGCCATGCATGGATGAACATGATCTAGTACAAACCTTTGAATTTGGGCAAAATCAAATACAATTGTATTGCATTCCATACTAATGGAGAAAAAATATCGGTGGACAACACATGAAAACCAAGAGGAGGACCTATCTATCTCTTAGTTTCCTCAGCCATCGCATGCATATGTGCACTGGACGTGCAGAGAGAGTGCCCCATAATGCATTGCATTAAAAATAGGAAGGATGAGAACAAAAGGTAGATTATAATTATAAATGAGGATTTCGCATCACTTAGACTGACATTAAGGGGAGCAACGGACTATATAGCCAAATCCCTGAGGAATCATTTATTCGCACCCATCGCCGCCATATGACTGATGTCAGGAGCAGATGATGGTGATGATGATAATGATGATGATGATGATGACGACGACGGCGACGACGACGACGATTACGATGATGACGACGACGATGATGGTGATGATGATGACGATGACGACGACGATGACGATGACGATGACGACGACGACGATGATGATGATGAATACATGTATATATATATATATTATTTATTTGTTACAATGTGAGTAGTAAGCATGTCGACAAAGGATAGGTCACAGAGATGAGCAATTAGTATTTCGACTGACCTTGGGAGGAGATATAAGCATTCTTCTTGACTGCACCCTGTAGCAAAATTTCAACAGACAGAGATAATTTAGAATTAGAAGTAATTAGAATCGATTTCAAGGAAACAACTTATTGCCTGCTTACGTAGCCTACCTCGGTCACGTGACATCCTGGTATACACATACACTCGGGTACCAGAGGCCTTCTGTTTGTTCCCTGCACGCTCGGTGCAAGTGCTCATTCCAGAAGCTTATGCATACTACACCGTCCCTCTTATTGGAGCCACCTTCCGCAGGAACACCGTCTTGGATTCCTCTTCCTCCTTCCTCTTCCCCTGATGCGGATATGTCTAAAGACTGTTTTCTTTTATCCATCTGACTTGGATTGGTAGAGCACCTGAGCATCTCCTGAGTGGCACCTTCATAAATGTTTAAAATTACAGTTATAATTACAATACTTATTCTTCATTAGAATCACCATAAGCATCTTCATTAGTATCATCTTTATCATCATCCTCTTCTTCGTCCTGCTTCCTTCATCTCTATTCATCTCTTTATTATTCTTCATTTCATCAATTTCTTTCCCTCCTGTCATTATCATCGTCATATCGTCATCTTACTCATCCTTTCCCACATCGTCGTCACCAGTTCTTTCTGTTTCCTCTACTTAATCCTTTAATTTATCTTCTTTCTCTTCTTTTTTATCATCTTCGTCACCATTTGTAAGAACAACATTGTCAAATGTCTGTTGCATTGTATCGTTGCGATTCAAACGCTGTTCTCTGTAATTGTAACAGGACGTCAACAAATCGAAATTTCCGCTTACGTCAATGAAGCTTGCGTTGATAAAGTCCGAATCATCCTCGGACTTTTTCGGTAAAACAACGCGGTTGTCATCGTCTACAGGTGTATACAACATGACAAAGCCACACTATTAGACAGTTATGTTCGTGGAGAGTTAGAATACGATGTCACAACAGCAGACTTAGTGGTTACACTGGAAACACCACTACATGACTGGACAACTTTCAGACTATAATTATGTAGCCAATAAGTTTGTGATTTTGGTTGGGGTAGCGGAATAATTTCAGATATACTGAAGGGTGTTATCTTTTTTTCTTCGTAAAAGAACAAATTGTAACAAGACGAAAACATGCTTCGATGGCCGCCTCTTGAGGTTTCCGAACATATAGTCGAAGCAGAGATGAGAAAAGAACCTGCTTAAACTGAGGAATACTTTGAACTCACATGGTAGAACGTTGACGTATCTATTCTTGACGATATTCTGCTGAACACGAGCAACGCTGGAGCTTTTTATTGAACCATCTGGGAGACACTAGACAAACAAAAGAGTATATATACGATCAACCGAACAATCACTCGACCGACCATGACCTCTCCAGTGTTGGAACTTAACCTTCAAACACTAGTCCTTCGCTGGGAAGCCGTATATATGTTACAGTCAATGACTGGTTGCACACATTAACTGTAACATTTATATGTATATCGTTGCATTTAGTGTCGTTCAGTATTCCTTTAAACCAATTTGTTAGTGATGCATTGAGAGCGGGTGTTAAGTATAAAAAATGTGCTGTATGTCTATAAATAGGCCTACTAATTGTTTGATACGTATATGTAGCTAACATGCATGTATGCTGTACCACGCACCCTTACATGCAGACGCCCATACATAAATATCATACATTCAACTAGGCATCCGTACAAACATTTATATAAAACATTGGATAAGTCTGTAAATATAACACGTGGGCATGGAGAGTAACTTTGGTATAGGCCTACTTACACAAGTAGTTGCTCACACGCGCACACTTGTGCTTCGAAAAGTCAGAATTACTCGTCAACTAGTCATTGTAAAGGGTGCATAGGAGCTTCGCTGAGTGTGTTAGCTATATCATGAATTTCACAACATCCTACTTTCCTTCAAATCTCATCTGCAACCATACTTACATGGAACCCAGGGGGGTCAATCCCCTTCTGAGTGATGGAGGAAAACCCCCTGTCCTAAGTGTCATAAAGGCAAGAAATTCCCCCTCAAGACTAAGAAAATATCCTCTAACTGGACGTTCCTGATGGAACCTATAATTTTAAGATCAATATTCTAACGTGGAGCCAGCGAACGTGCAGCCCACATCTAATGCCCATATAAATGTTGGTAGTCGCATGCCTTAATTCCATCACTATTTCGTTTAATTTACCGAGAACTTCATACGTATTGCACTCAATGCTTACGTCAAATTCTTTCTGATATAAGATGAGATTTTCTTGATGACGTTTAATGCAGTCCATAAAGTCTTCGTTGGCAGGGGGCGGGATATATGCTAATTGACACGAAGTCGTTTTTGTTTTCCTCTTTTGACGAGAAGAAGGCGGGGTTTCCGTTGATCGATCAGCGATCGGCGGAGGTTTAGACGAATCATCGAATGTAGGCGAGGCTTTTTTCGACTGATTGATAGATGAGAGTGTCACGTTTGGTTCATCGGAATTGGTTCGTAATTCTATGAAATCTTCAATTATATGCGTAGTTTTAGATGATTGAGGCATAGGATACGTCCTCTTTTCTGCTCTTAACTCCGTTTCATTTGTCACATGGTGACTAGCGAATCCATTATCTGTAAAAAATTTATTCGTTCTTAATTATGCCTATAAAGTGTTTGTTCATATGATACAGAAGGCTGGGGGAGTTTTTTATTGCACTATTTAATTAAATTATATTGCATCATATTGATTGTGAGACTAAACACGAAAGAAAGTGCTCTACCGCATTATTTCAGATGCCTCTAATTACCCTTTTTTTCTATTATACATACCTTACACTACTTTTCCTCTCGATACCTTAACTCAAGCTACAATACATAAACTTACCTCTTTAGTCTTAACCGATCTCGTGTTATACCATACACGTGCCTCATCTGTTCTGTTTGGTTTTACCTCATCTTGTCACCAATTCTTGTTACCAGTAGAAGTTTATTACCGCTGCAGAAAGAGCTTGGCTGGTGATTTGCACAAAAATAAGGTTGGGTCATCGAGCGCTGGAATGCATCGAGTGTTAGATTTGTCAGTCCATTAAGTGGGTAGTTGCTATAATTGCAACCAGAATAAAATGTAAACTTCATCCCTTTACTTTATTATCCGCTCTATCCTAACTCCCTGATTTCTAGTGATGCTCACCAACAAAGTACTAAGTATTTTTCAGTTAAACGACCATCTGCTGATGCCGTGCGCATATGACAATTGCTTTATAGAAGTCATTGTCTTACTTGACGCAGTGGCTTCCTTGTGCTCATTTTTTGGTTTGCACCATCTAATCTTTTTTCTGAAGATAATCGAACATTGTCATCGGAATCAATAAATAAGTTCAATGAATCAAGTTAATCGGCTAGCAGACGATTAGTGTTAATTAATGCGCTTTGAAGATTTACAGCTCCGTAATCACCACTACGGCAATAAGGCTACCTAAATGGGCCTATTTCAAGGGGCAGCAAAGTTGGATTTAAAAAATGGAAAAAGTAAAAGTAGTTTGTGCTGAAAAGGACTAAGGAATAAGAAATGTTTGATCATGTGTTATACTGTTACCAAAATGTGAACTAATGCTAAGTTAATGTTTTTATTTATTTTATCTTTAATAGAAACAGACTGGTAGTGCTGGCTTCTCTTCCCACTACACCATCTGTTTAAATTTTGGGCGGGTCGGCATATAAATCTTGGCATATGGGCGGCAAATTGTTACATTCGCCTCTGAAGATTTACCAAAAACTATTCTAACTGTTATTTTTGCCAAGGCTGATCTACACTTGCTGAGGCGTTATGCAAATCCATTGCATATCAGAAAAAATTGCGTCAGTAGCCTATATTAAAAATCCACTAAAATCGTCGAACAACGGTGCATCAGTATTACAATGTACCTGTATCGGATGTAAAGGAAGATCGCAGCGACAGCCAGAAGCAGAAGAACTAGAATCGTAAGGACAATGGCCACAAAAGCCCCCTTTCCCTCCTCGGCACATAATTCCGGCTGCGTTGTATTAATCGAGCTCTCTGTTACTTCCGATGATGAGGAGTCGGAGAAGTCGGAGGAGGAAATGGTAAATGATGATGATGATGCCTCAGATGAAGGATTGAAAGAGCTGCTGATGGTGGTGCTTGCATGGGAGATGTTCGAATCGCCAGTCGCGGAGTTTGTAGCATTGTCTGTGTATACATAAGTGAGTTATTTAGTATAAATGAGAATATAATGAAGTGGTAATATAATAATAATAATAATAATAGAGATTCAATCGAATTGCATTAAACTTCATTTGAATTTAATTAAATGTTAGTGAATTGAATTGCTTAATTGAAATGATTTCAGTTCTACTCAACTGAATGGACTGGAATGAAGTAATAGGTAAATATATTAATTGGCATCTTACCGTTGAATATTGACTGTGATCGCGATGAAGAAACATCTGTTGTGCTCGAACTGTCATCTGGCCAATCGGATGTTGTCATGGTCACAGGTAGGTTTACTGTATCACCGTTCAAAGTCGTGTACTCGCCAACTGCAAATTCAACAATGGTGATCTAAATATCAGACTAAAAACCTTATGAAACGATCGGCTAAGCACGGTAGCCGATTTGTTAGTGAACCTGTCCTTCGCTCTGCTACCAGGCTTATTGGTCATATTTTTAAGTATGCCCCAGTCACAGCTCACAAGCGGGATGTCGAGCACTGGCTTCCTGGCACGCAGCACATTAGCTACATGATATTTAAGTAGTTTCTGTTGCCCGGTCTCTGATATATTCTGCCGTAGGGCTCTCCATTCATCGGACAAGGAGTAGCTACTGGTCCAACGAGCTAGATCCTCGATTAAGCAGCACCGAGCCCTCTCGGTTGTGGGCCCATCCATAAGCGTAGAGATACGACAGGAATGGACTTTCGCTAGCGCTGCACATGGTCCCTAGGAACAATCTGCCAGCCTTCTATCGTATACTCAAGTCGTTTTTGTTCGGCCGCAGCCTGGCTCAGAGCGCCTCTGAGTAGGTTTCTTGAAGAGGCGCTATATACATTTTCGAAATGAATGAATGAGAACACCTTATATCGCGCATTTTAAACAACTCACGAGGGCGATGCATCTTTGCTTATTATGCCTCTGCTTTTACCTTTGCCCATTCGGCCATTCCTATGCCTATGTCAAATCGCAATCAAAATACTTTTTAAACTCTGTCAACGTGTTGTTCGTGCAAGGTTGGTATTGTACTGTTTTGCCTCTGACCACAGGCTATATAAAATTAAAAAGCGCTTCGAATAGCAAATGTCCTACAAAAGGGCTCCCAGTGCTGCTTTGCACTCCTAGATAAAAGGAAGATTTTAAGATGAATTAGTCAGAGGTGCGACCAGAGAAAATGGCGCAGTAAGGAGAAGAGTGGTCGGTTCCATTCCATAGAGAGGAACCAATGCAGGCAGAGGATCTAGATTTATTAGTGTGGTCCTAACACGAGGAACGATGAGATCAAGTCGGACAGTGGATATGAGAGGACGCAATGATCGGGAGAGTGGAATGGAACTATATTCTGGAGCAAGACTCAGCTGAGACACGAGCAGAAGAATAAGAACATAAAATTGGAAGCGGACAGAGATCGTTAGCCAATGAAATTGATCAACCATAAGCGTAGAGATATGAGAGAAACGAGGCAGGGAAGCTAGCTCTTGCAGCAGCTTAACAGCGTTCAGTACAGACTGAATATGTTATGATAAACAAACCTTAAATAAGTCAATAGGGATTGCAATTGTAATTACAACCATTCATATAGCAAACTAATTCTATAGGGTGCTTTACATGACAGTTTGCTGCAAATAATAAAACTTATTCTCGACATTACATAGAAAATGCGATTGCCCATTTTAGTCGTCGTTATTGGAACGAAAACATAGGAGGATTTGGAAGATCGCAGTCGTGACCTGCTGGATTCATCTGATAGTGGGTTAAAGCCTGTCTTGCATCGTGGTTGAAATGTGGTCGAACTTTTTAAAACGCAACACCAGACGAGCAACAGCGTTGATGACAGCCTGAAGCCGAATGATACTGCACTGTGGTAGCCATGCAGCAAAGGCGATATTGCAGTAATCGATTCGGCTCAGGATAAGGCTCTGCACAAGATGGCGAGTCGCATCCTTTGTGAGAGACCGAGACACAGACCTCAGCTGACTTAAGATAGCGAAGCTGGTCCTCGCAAGTCCCGTGATTTGGCGTGTCAGGGACAGGTCTCTGTCGAGGAAAGATCGAAATCCCGGACCTCGTTCTGAAGCTCGATAGCATCCGCATCAGTGACGAAATGATTTCGGTCAAGTGTTTCAACCTTTCGTGAAAATGAGCACCAGATGAATTTGGTATTGGATTAAATAAACTGCAAGCGGTTACATCTCATCCAGTCGACGATGTCATTGATTTAGCTTATTGAGGTGGACCGTAGATGATGGACGTCGGTGGAATCAGGATGACAGAAATTGTAGACTGTTGCGTCATCTGCATAGAGATGACCATGCAAACCATGACAGGATATGATAATAAGGATATAAGCAGTGTAGAGGAGGAAAAGAATGGGTCTCAGGACTAAGCCTTGCAGGTAAAGATAGTCATCCTGATTCCACCGACGTCCATCATCTGCGGTCCAATAAATTATTTTCATACACAGAGCCAGAGCCTAATTTTATCTCGATGGAACTAGGTTCCTCACAGAATTATAGAGAGAATCGCTATACCTGTTTGACTACATACCTGGAGATAGTTGGGGTCAGAAATATAATAAGCCGATAGGCTTAACGATATGATCATATGAAGTGCAGGATCCAGGGTCAAAATGTGTCCGCCCCGCTTAGAAAAACAGCCAGTGGCCGGCAGGATGACCAGAATTGGCTGAGACAGGCGACTGAGAGAGAGGGACGGCAAAGTGTAGTTAGGACTCTGGTGGACCTTTCTTATTGTGTTTGGTAATGATTACGAAGGCAGGTCCATTGGCTTTATACCACCCGGGTATGAGACGAGTGAGATGGTTTCCCGTTGCTTTCCTCATAGATAATCTTTGTTGAGCAACTTGTCCCTGGTGGCTACGCACTGACTTACTACCGGTTTTTAAAATGCCAATTTTTTTAGATTTTATGCAATTTGTAAAATCACCCTTTTACGGTTAGGTCAAAGTCTGGGTTAGGGTTATGGCCAGTGCAGGGTTAATGCAGGGTTAGGTGAGTGCAGGGTTAGGGCTTACAAAACGCATAGGCATTTATAAAATCCTAGATTTCACACATTGCTTGTAACATATAGACGATTAGGTTGTATGCCTCATGCTAAGACCTGAACGGGACGAACTAATTGTACTGAGAAAAGAAGGCCTTTTTGGAAGCCTCGTTTATGACTCTTGTAAGAGCTCTTTACAAATGTAAGAACGCTTAGTGAACTAGATATTCATTGTAACCTGGATTTATTTATGATGTAGGTCTATATATGCTACCTCTTGCACTTTCATCTTAGTGTTTCGTTTCTCTATTTATTGAGTTTCATTTATTATTATTCGTAAATAGTGCGACCTCTGCAATAACCAACAGATAGGAACATCAGATAATTTCATGACAATTGGTTTTATCGGGATATAGAGAATGTGGCCTATTATTGATGCTAGCGATACAATATATAATTATGAACGCGAATTTCCGCAATAATTTAATGCCTTTCAAAGTTCAGCTCAGCCCAGAGATACGAATTAAATACGATACAATTTTCTATTTATAATTATTAGGCCTACTCTGATAAAGCTTGTGACGCTGAAAGTCAGGTAAGGCAAGGAAAGATAGAGGTGGTACAGAGAAAAGGCAAGGATTAGGTAGGCCTGAGCTAAGACAACTTAGTCAAAATAGGTAAGGTTGAATGCACTGTGCTTATTATGACAATGTAAGGTAGACCCATGTAAGCTAAGAGGAAAATTTAATTCAGTAAAGCACCGCCTCTCAGCCTTTTGAGGCTCAAGGACCACTTGTAACTTTTGTGTCTAAAGGTCTACAGTTCACCGACCAACACAGGAATTGTGCAACTGCATGGCGCACTATGGCCATTGTTATTATAGTAGGCTTATAAAATATGATCGTAGGCTAACTTGTAACTTGTAATGGAACATTTATAGAGCGCCACTCGAGATCAGAGGCGCATATTTATTCCTAAATTTGATATCGCCCGTCTTCCTAGATCTTTTGCCCAGAAGTACACACGCCTCGACGACACAACTGCAGCCGTAGGCCTACTGCAGAGCAAATGTATGCGAAGGACATGCTCAAGGTCTCTACACAGTGACTAACGCCTCGGACGAGGGTCGAACCCGTTCACTCAGCGCACACTGAGTGTTACGGGTCGACCGCTCTAACCAATCAACCACCATGCCACACGCGTAGACTATAGGAACAATGCAACTATAACTTTAGTATTATAAATTCGATAACAATCAACACGAGTATGTTACTCGCTAACTATTAATTTTAATTAATGTTTGAAATTTGAAGTAAAACATTAGTTAACCTACATGGGAGACCTACTACTGCAATGTTCCTATTCGTGTTCATTAAATTCATGTAAAAACATACAGGTTCTTAAGAATATTATATATAAGTGAAGTCATTTTTATTTCAAATGAACAATTGGAAATTGAAGTCTTTCTATGACAATTCCTTTTTTAGTCTCCTGTCCGCGGACTACCAGGCAGATGGCCACGGTTGAGAATCTCTGCAATAAGGTAATAGAAGACCAGGTCAGACTAATTAAAACAAGGAAATGCAAAAAAGATTATGAACAAATTGTACATGTACGAGTCAATTCACGAACACAGTCGAAGTCCGTACCATGTATACCGTATATCAATGCATTGGAATATAACGCCAATGCATGTAATACTTACCCTTATTCGACGCAATCATTTTTAGAGAGAATGTGCCTGTTCCTATGTGTTCCTCTTCTGTTTACGTTTCCTTTACTCAAGTGACCAAAAACTTGTGATTAAGCGTCTGTTTTTCTCTGTAGAATTTCCTCGTTATGACACGGTTTCATTACCACTACACCGGAAATCCTTGCAATGCTAGTCCCAAACCGTAGTTATATGTTCTACTCAAGTCACCAATTTACGAAACATCACAGCAACATAATACTTGAAGAGATTAAATAAACGTCAACCGACATGACGGAATATTACGAATGATACAGGCCTACTTTAAAGTTGAATATACAATAGAGAACGTAAAATTGCGCTCAGAACCCGGACGTGGCCGGAGTTCGCAGCTCAAACTATAATCTTTCTTAAGTCCGGTTTGGCCTCCGCTGATTAGGCCATCTCCCAGACCAACACATAATTATGCTCGCCCATAGGCCTCGTGTAACAGACAGGCCCTATGCTGAGTGGGCTATAAGCACGGAACGAAGCGAGGTGTCGGTAGAGGATGCGAAATAATTATCATCAATGTCGCTCTCTGTCACCTTAAAATTGTATCAACATTACGTCAATACATATAATGTTCCTGCGTATACCACCCTATACAACGTATGGTATATGTGCATATAGGTCTATATATGAATTTAAATATATAAGTCTTGCATGTAGATACATTGTTCATTGATAGATGTATATAATAAACAGATATCATACACACGTATACATCTACATATATAGTTATGCATGGTATGTCATGCAATTATGAATTTAGTATTAGTAGGGTAGTTGATGCAGTGCGCATCTGTGCGTGTGGCTTACAAGACCCTACAACGGTGGCAGATCGGTTAGAGCGGTCTCCCCGTAGCACTCAGTATGTGCTAGGTGAGTGGGTTCGACCCTCGTCCATTGATTGTGTAGGGTGTTTGAGCAAGTCCTTCGCGCACAATTGCTCTGCAGTACAACTGCAATTGGGCCGCTGAGACGTGTGCACTTCTAGGAAAAAGATGTTGGAAGGAGGGCGGTATCAAATTTCAAGAATTTCAATTTCAAATAGGGGCCTACATATGAACATAAATTAGGGTCGTTATAAAAGTATAATAAAAATTATATGCATTCAATTGCAAAAAAAGCTTGTGCCTAAGCTTCAGCCTGGTCTCAATATAACTGAGTTTTGATTTAGCGCCTTTTAAATGTGTATATCGATTCGCTAGACACATAGGCCTACATGTAAAAGACCTATTCGGTCTCCTTAGAATCGATTAGCTCATCTTTCGTCAACGGTGTGAGCTGTACTCCAGTCCATCCTCTACGCTGCTGCCCGACTAATAGTTGGAATTCCAAAATATGGCCACATCTCTTCCTTCATTCGCGAATCCCTCCACTGGCTCCCGGCACCTTAATGCATCCGTCTCAAGACCCTCGCGCTGAAGCGCAGCTGTCTCCTTGGCTCTGCCCCACCTACCTTCTGGCCCTCTGCACTAGGGTTTCCTTTATTCCGCACTGGGTTTCCCTTCGTTACTCTTCCCGCGGACTTCTGGTGGTCCCTCACCTGCGCTCTACCACAGCCCAATCCAGGAGCCTCACCTATGTGTGTCCCACCAGCTGGAACAGCCTACCCCTTTCTCTTCGGGAAGAGCTGGTCTCTCCTACTTTTCCGCCTGTCGCAAGCGTCTTAAAACTTTTCTGTTCTCCGCCTAGCTTTATATTGAGTCGTGACCGCCTTGATTATGAGCGGCGCTATATAAGTTTTCGATTACAATTACAATTACTCGTCATACAACAATCATAATCTCTCCCAAGCTCCCATATCCATCACCTCCCCCTTGGGCATTCCAATCGAAACTTTAGTCTCACATTTTCAAGTTGATCGTCCACCTGTCAATTCTCGATCAAAACGACACCCCTCTGCACAGCTACTCTGCCTCCGCTGAACTTCTGGAAACCGGACTCTGGCCTCATACAGTCAGCCCGTTTGACAACCCCTCTGCTTCGACGCAGCGATCGTGAATAAGCTGGTGGCCTGCGCTTGCCTTTAAAGTGGCGCTTTAGAAGTTTGAACATCACGGGTATACGATTACGCTTACGATCTAGTTCTTGTTTTGTATATAAGTATTTATAAAGCGCCCCTAGCAGGGTGAACCGTTCAGAAGCGCTGCCAGAGCGCAAGACCCCATAAAAACAACTCGAAGTACGTTTTTAGAAAAGCCAAACTCAGGTGGTAGGTGATGATTGAGGTGTCCATCAATAAGGTCGCGCACAATAATAGATCGCAGACTAATAAGATCGCGGTACAAAAGATCGTTAATGTAGCCTTCACTGGTCCTTGGTTGATCGCCAAACACCAGCAACCTGATATGGAAGCTGGATTGATGAAAAGAATAATGCATAACTGGAAGCTGGATTGATGAACAGAATTTTGCCTAAATGAAAGCTGGATCGATGAAAATAACGCCACGAAACTGTTTGACATCGGTGATGTGTTGTGCGATCTTTTGTGCCGTGATCTTATTAGTCTGTAATCTTTTGTGCGCGACCTTATTGGCGTAAAACCTGCTAAAATTATAATTTATTGAGTCACTTGTCTAGCTTACAGTTATGCTTCCTAGTTTTCATCCTAGCTTTCATTGTGTACAGTCTTAATACCCTTGTTTTTTATGTAGGCCTACATGTTAGTTAAGTAATTTAGTTTCTTGTTCATTGTCTGGAACGTAGGCCTACATGCATAACCGTGTTCCTACCAATTTTTTAATTGGTGTCCCTGTTAGCGGGACCTCGGTCCCTTTAGAGTTCCTCCCTTTGTTGTCTGTCAGCCTTTCTGTGCTTTATGATCAGAATGCTTTGTTTTCTTAATTGGTTGGTCAGTCGATAATGAAATTTTTGGCTGTGGTCATGGTTAACAGTATGAAAATAATAATGATAATAATAGTAAAACAAGTAATAATAATAATAATAATAATAATGCTACAATACTACTACTCGACCTACTTCACCTACTACTACTTCCCCTACTCCTCTCCCTGCTACTACTTCCCCTACTCCTCTCCCTGCTACTACTTCCCCTACTACTCCCCCCCTACTACTACCACTACTACTACTACTACGACTATTGCTAATACTACTAATAAGAATAAACTAATAATGTTCTATGTTCTAAATAATGCTCTAGTTCCTGAGGGATCCTATGTACCTAGAAAAAAATATAAATATAATAATCATAATAATAATAATAAATAATAATAATAAAAAAGATGGTAATACGTAGTATTACATATTTACACATGGATGCTTGTCTATATTGTATGCGTCGATGCATTTGTAAGGCGTATGCCGACTGACTATCATGTTATGATGAGGACGTAATACTTTTGTTTAATGATGGGAATAAATAAAATGATTTTGATTTGATGTGGGATGCACATGAATGTATGTATGTATGTATATATGTATGTATAATTGTATATTGTATAGTTACAATGACAACAAACTGTGTTGACATTATGAGCTGTTCTTGTTGAAGCTAATCGTTGCATAACTGTTGATTATATTCGCAGCTGATTTTCCCTGGTTTTCCAATGCGGAAGTAATAGTCTGTCAATTAAGAGATGACTTCATTACACTAGGGTATATCCAAAGGCTCTACCATGACAGGGTTTTCTTGGTATTGTAAGAATATTGTAATTGAAAATTCATAGGACGCCGTTCAATTACAGAACTAATCAGAAGCGCCTACATAATTATGATGTAAAGTGGCAATAAGAAGAAAAAAGTTTTCAGTTAAATGTAAAAGCATTAGATTTTTTATGGCGATCGTATAATTATGACCTTGGGTTATAAATTTTTCGCGATCGAAAGGTGAGAAATTCGTGGAAAATTCGCGGCTAAAACGCAGAATTTGCTGCGTATTCGCGGTCAAATGTGTCACACAATAATAATGTCACTAACTGATATATTCAAAAATCATTCGTGCCAATAAAGAGGGTTGCGGTTGATGCTTATATCTTCAAGCACAGCTGAAAGAACAGGTTGCAATGTTTCCCACTTCGTCTTTCCACTCTCCACATTCCGTCTTTTGCGTTTAAGAACGGTGCTTATTCAGATGGGAACGGGCATTTGCACTCCGGACAATTGCCCTCCCCCGATTTTGGCTAGATGTATGTATGTATGCATGCATGTATGTATGTACTGGTATATATATGTATGTATGTGTACATGTATGTACGTAATGCATGCATGCAAGCATATGTATACATTCGTGCATGCATGCATGTACGTACGTAGGCCTTTGTATGTATGTATGTGTGTATGTATGTATGTATGTATGCATGCTTGTGGGTATGTATATGCATATACATACACAGGCTGAGACATTGGCTTTGGATAGAGACGAATGGAAGTGCGTTGCCCGATGTGTAGACCTACACAGGAAGGACTAAGTAAGGCCTAGGCCTATGCATGCCTGCATGTCAATTTGTCTATCTGTCTGTCTGTCTGTCTGTCTGTTTGTCTGTCTGTCTGTCTCTCTCGCGCGCGCGCTCTCTCTCTCTCTCTCTCTCTCTCTTTATCTCCGTTGTCACTCTTTCTGTTCGCATGAACAGACCTACATGTATGTCTATTATCTAACTTATCGTAATCTAAAAATTTCTACAGCGCCCACAAAGGCGAAGTCAAGTGAACCAGCTTAGCTCAGACGCCTTCTAACTACAGGCCTACTTAGTCAATCTCTACAATTGTGTCCTTGTTTCAAATTTCGGACTGTCTCACAGATAACTTAATTGGCAATTTTTGGATATGTTCAGACTTTATCAGTCACTGTGTGGGCACCTTCTATGTCAATTCGGATCCGGTCCCGTAATAAATATATATATATATATAGGCCTATATGTTAGTTCTGTGTGATAGCCTGATAGGGCCAACACTTACATTTTATAATGTCTTAAGCTCGCCTGCGACCTTTCAAGTATGCACTACAATCATCATAAATATATCTCTCAAGTAATTGCACCCTCAAGGACATATGCGTTGGAAAAAATCTAAATTCTCAACAGTTGCGTTATTATACGCGGACACAACCGCCATCATGTTTTTCGTAATCAAGTATTTATATAGTATAACGGAACGGGACCTATTCGACAGTGACCAGGATGACGACTTGCAGCCCCGTCCGATATGGGAGTAGTTCGAGTTGCAGTTCGCTGAGTAAGGCATCAGTGGTTTGCTGAAGACTAACCATTTAAGGTTTAAATAGCTCCTTTCTGGATGACGCTTGGTATAGACACGCTTGTTCGATAACCCTCTTTTAATGTACAACGGAAAACAACACTTCTGTAGCGCCCATTTGGAAACAGTCCGTATCTCACCCCCTCAATACGCCCTACGTCGATAACTAACGAGTAATTGCAACGCTACGTCAATAGCTGACGGCGACTACTATGCTACGTCAATGGCTGACGGCGACTATCGCAAATCTACGACGACTATATCCACGACGACTGTCGCAAGCCACGACGACTATTCGTGCTTCCTAGGCGCCGAGACTGCAAGGCCGAAGCCGAATCTACAAGGCTCCCCGATGACGATCTCCAGACGACGACGACTATTCCCAGGCGACGACGACGATTCCATCTTCTACGACTCCTTTTATACTAATTTGCTGTAGATAATAGATGATACACAGTAGATAGGAGACAGTAGACAGTAGAGACTACACAGTAGATAGTAGATAATATACAGTAGATAGGATACAGTAGATAGTAGATATCTACAGTAGATAGTAGATGGATAACAGTAGAGAGTAGATAAGCGTATACAGCAGGTAGATACTACAGCAGGCCGACACTAGGTAAGCGTACCCCTAAACCGTTACAATAGCACAACTTTGAATCAGAGGTGCCCGGACCCTGCAGCCTGTTTATGCTACCCTGTGCTCAATGGGTCTTTGGCAGTGTAGTATGCAAGACTTGAAACTTCAAGATCAAGACGAGACCTAGACAGTGAGGTGCCGAGACCGAGACACTAGGTTAAAGACAGTACGAGACAGTAGAAGACAAGTGATCCTATATAAAATGCTAAAAATACTATTGTTTCAGTTTTCGGGAATAAGGTTCTTTTGTAATTTTTTCGAATTGAAACTTATAATATAAATAGTACCAATTCCTAAGAATAGTTTTTATATAGCCGCGTTTTATCTTTATCGATATCTCTTCGTCGGCCTATATTTTGAATAGTAGGCCTATAAAGAAAGTCTTAAGACAGTTAATGCGACACTTATCGAGACCGCTTGTTCGAGACAGAACAAGACTTTCATTTCAAGATAGTTTCTAAAAATTTGAGACTACCTCGAGACCGAGACCGAGACAACAGGCTTCCGAGACCGAGACACTAAAAAACTGTCTCGAGACGTCTCGAGACCGAGACACCGTCTCGTACCACTTTGGTCTTTTGCTAAACCATGTATATTCTGCACTTAAAAGTCATACATAACATAACACAAAAAGGGTTTAAAGTGGTTCAGAAAACATTTAGTCTGTGTTAAAACCACTGTAACTAATCTTGTCCTGGATAAATTTAATAGCCCATTTTTCAAAGTTTCCTCTTAAAAGCTGTGATAGCTATAGGCACTATAGCTATCACAGCTTTTCTCACACTGAGACAGTAAGCCTACAATGTAGGCCTACAATCATCCATATCCTTCCACAAGTCTACAGCTCTTCCACTAAAGAATTTCTGCCCTACTGCTCCTTTCGGTTTCTTAAACAATTTATCTCTGTGTCCCTGAGTTATTCTATTTGGTGCAAATTGAAAAAACCTCTCCGACTGCATTGCCTCCTTCCCAGTAATAATCTTGTAGGCTTAAATCAGGTCTCTCTGCCCCTCATCATCTCCAATATTAATTCACACTTATTCAATCTTTCGAAAGCTCAAATTTTTGTACACCCAAATCATTTTTGTAACTCTTCTTTGCCCTTTCTCCAGCTTCTCTATGTCCATTTTAAGAAATGGACTCCTCATCTGAATGCAGTATTCCAACTGCGGCCTATAACCAGTGATTTGTAACCTACAACCTCGTGTATCCTTGTCTCTGGTTACTATTGTCCTTCTTATGAATCTTATCATTCCCAAAGTTGAGTTTGCCTTATTTGCCGTTTCAGCACATTGCCTAGAAGGTTTTGCACTTTTGTGCATGATGCACTCCCAACTTCCCAAGGCCCTTTCCTCCTCATTCACTTTCAAGCTGAGGTTTAATGGGGTGTCATGGTTGTGAAATTTACAAACTGTGCGGATGAGATAAATTTATGCTCTGGTTCCTGCTATTGTCCAGGTAATAACTTTCAAGTGTGCAGTGTGCTCCTCCTCTTAGTGGCAAAGTTCATTACGACCTAAGCATAAATTTAACTATTTAATCCATAAACTCAAAGGTTCGCTGAATAATGCTGCAGACTTCGCTCAGTGATAACGACGGGCAGCTTTTATTTATAGCAGCCAATCGCATCGAAATGGGTCAATTCGGATAAGTGGTTTGTTTTGGATTAAAGCGATCAGGAATTGTGGATGGTCTGAATCTGATTAGAATTTTCGTTCAAGTTTTAAATTATAATTTGGTTACGTGCATTATAAGGGAAAATACACAACAGTAGGTAACTTAAATAAGCGTTACAATCTGATTGCAAGGTTGATTACGATCTCTGGACTTGCTATGCATGACCTTATTCTTATGTTTGTGTCTTTATTATATCGTTCTCTTACTGTGGCTGGCTTTTTATTATAACTTTAAAGGTCAGCATGTATTTTAGCGTCGTAAATTATTTCCATTGTTTCAAACATGTATTTTTTTGCGTCGTTGATTATTTATGTTGTTTGAAACATGATTTTGAGCACGAATCATACAGCTGGATTGATGAAAATGAAACGTGCTTAAATGGAAGCTGGATTTATAAAAAAAATCGTGCATAAATGGAAGCTTGAACAATGAAAATAAGGGTTACACTAAGCACCGAAATGCCGAAAAGATATCGAAAAGATACCGAAAATGCCTAAAGATACCGAAAAGACACTGAAAAGATCCCGATAAGATTCCAAAGAGCACAAAGAATTTATTCTGCAGCCCTGTCTCAATAAGCTACACTAACCCTAGCCGACCCTCAAGATGCTCACCCTGACCTTAACCAACTCTCACGTACGTCCTTTTCACTGTTTTTCGGTATCTTTTCGTCCTTTTCGTCCTTTTTGGTGTTTAGGACTACCATGAAAATAATGCTGTTCGAATGGAAGCTCGTTTGATGAAGGAATAAAGACTTCTGTTTGACTGGGAGCTGGGTTGATGATACCAACATGTTAAACTGGGAGCTGGATTGGTGAGAACCATCATCTTTTTTACTGGAAGTTGGATCGATGAAAAGAATCAATAATGCTTAAATGGACGCAGGAATGATAAAGATAATTGTGATTATATAGAAGTTGGATTGGTGAAAATAATTATGTTTAACAAGAATCCAGATTGAGTGAAACAATGTGGTTTTAATAGAAGTGGAAATGATGAAAAGATTTGTGTTTAAATAGAAGCTGAATTTATGAAAAAATGACATTAAGCTGGATTGATGAAAAAATCCTTTCTTAAATGGAACTTATATTGATGCAAGAATTCAACCTTAAAGAACAGTTGGAATGATGATAAGAATCATGCTTAAATTTATGCTGGATGGACATGAGAATTGTACAGTTGTGGAACTCTTTTAATAATTCCCGTTTTCATTTAAGCAGAAATCTTTTCATCAATTCAGGTTCTATTTAGACAGATTTATTTTCACCAATCCTGCTTCTACTACCGATGCTAACGAGGGATGAGGCTTAACCTGATTTGCCATGGGGAATATTTTACGATTCTATGTATTAAGATGGGTAATTTACAACACTTAAAGACATGTTTGCCACTTAAATATAAATGTAAACTCTAACGGGATTACTATGCATGGCCCTATTTGATTCATGCTATGCAAGGCTTTATGCTCGGCCTTACAATATCTGATCCTGCTCTGTGTGAACATACTATACATCCATGACCTTATTATGTCTAAAGTGATTTAGTCAATTACTGCCTACATCGTAATCCTACTAACCTATAAAAGTTAGGCCAAGGACGACAAATGCTGCTAAGAGTGCCAAGCAGCAGTAATGTTGAATCATTTTAGAAATTGACCTCTGATGCCCCTTGAAACTTTGCGCCTTTTTGTTTTTCTCGTATCAGTACTTGAAAAACCGTAAAGCATGAAATAATAGACATTATTTCGAGAAGGCTTTCAGAACGAGTTTGAAATAAAATCCTTCATAATGGAAAATGTGGATTCTTAGAGTGTGTTTCTCAAGCATTAAAATTTGTGGAAATCTTTGAATTCCGTGTGCCCTGAAACTTGGTTCACATGCCTACAGTGGCGCATGTATCCTGGGTGTGCCACCCCTGGGTACACTTACAGTTAAAATTGAATGCCTTTTGCCTTGCACTGTGTTAAGGACATTAGTTTTACAGCAGCTGGAAATCTCTTACCGTGATGCCTCAGCTACATGATGCAGTTAAACCGCTGGCCTGGCTCTTGGGGAAATGGAGGGCAGTCCAGGCCACTGCCATCTATCCAACTATGAAAAACTTCAGCTATGGAGAAGAAATCGAATTCTTCCACAATGGACAGCCAAATCTTCAGTTCACGTAAATATCAAAGAGTTTTACACCTTTTTCCAGCCATGTTTAATCAGTCTATATTGGTATTCATTCGATCTTTATGAGAATTGGTGTGGCACATCTTCAAAGGTGCTCCCAACCCCAGCAGGGCCAATAAAACCAACTTAAGATGAGAGTGTGATGCTGGAGAAGGGTTGTAGGAAGGGAGCGGTGTGCCAATGGAAGGCCATTCCAACTCGTGGGCCTACAACCCAGAAGACTGTGTCTGTGTGTATATGTGTGTACATCTGATATGTGGGCCTATTCAGTTTTATTATATTACTTCAGTAATATTTGAAGTTGAGTATAGGTAAAACTTTCTGTTGTTCATATGGTATCATATGGCATTGCTTCTAAAAATATATAGAGATCTTCTCACAGTAAAGACTATTCAGAAGTGCATTCAGCATGGAAGCCTTTGGAAAAAATGACAGACATGAGGTTAGCACACGACAGAATGGGAGACCATTACAATTGGAGTGACTTGGAATTGGACCAAGGCAATCTTAACATGAGGGAAAAAAATATCCAAATGGTGTATGGAGCATAAGGGAAGAGCAGTTGTTGCAGAGAGGGACTTACACGTGACGTTATAGAGTTATTTGGGGCATTGAATAAACAAATCAATGAACGCTGAATTGGTTTTTGAGTGAAGAAACATTTATGATATTTTCTGTAGATTTTACTCGTTTAATAAAGAGACGCTGGCTCCCATGCACAGAGAAGTTGGCTTCTTGAGGATCAAGCCTGGCACAAACACAGTAGCTTTGGTTTCAGCTCACAATATGGGTATCTCTTATCACATTTAAGCTGCATCTGTAAAATTCTGTAAATTTTTCATTTAACAACAACTGTTCTATTCTCTTAAAGGTCCTGTCAGTTTACTCAGATCTTTATGTATATAAAGGAAATAGGAATTCCTATTCAGCTGCTCTTACTGTTCCCAATGCAAGAATATTCATTGCTTTTGTGTATGAGGGACTTTTCCCATTTGCCTAGAGTAAGGGATTTCTTATCACTATCCCCATTGTAGACATAAAGTTCCCTTAATCATTTTGACACTGCATATTGGCCTTTCACACCATATTTGGAGCAATGAAGGGATTCATTTGCTATCTATTGTGGGCCCAACTGCTTGGAATAGCCTCCCATCAGATCTTCGACTCTTATCTAAGAACTCTCTGCCCTATTTTTATTCCAATCTGAAAGCTGTTTTATATGGCCGAGGTTGGAGGTTGGACTGGGAGTGCCACTGAATAGATTTCTTGAATAGGCGCTATATTAATTTTCATTGATTGATTGATCGATTGATTGATCTGCATGGAATTGATTTAGCCTGCTCTAATTGATTCTGCCAATGGCTCATTTTGGGTATTTACTTTCTTTTCACGCTTGTTTAGTTATTATGATATGCTAAAGCAGTCTTAAGTTAACTGCCACCATAGACTAAGGTTTTGTTTGTTCATATTACATTGTTACGTTGAGTTGTTGAATTTCTGAAATGATCGTTTGAATAATGATAAATTTTTTGTGACAGGTTTAGCTGGCGTAGAAGAAGGCGAATTAGGTTTTGAAGAACTGAATTTGGAAACAACTAATATGGGTCGGATGACGTTTGGTAGTCCTCCAGCTGCTCTAAAGGTGACAATTTTAATTAATTCTCAGGACGTATAATAGGAACATTGTTGATCACCACAGATGACTGTTCAGGCTCACTTGTATCATTCCAGAAGATGACTCAATGTTGGCAAACTGGTGTTCTCTGAAGCTACGTTTGGATTGCTCGATCATAGTTTGTCAATATTTAGTTGTTTTAATCCACACTGAGAGTGCTTCGATTGAAACTAATAATGTATTGCGACTTTTGTGGATCTGTCACATTCACCAATTTTGTATACATAACAATCTGAGTCATCAATTGGAGGAAACTTCTTTCTCTTTTGTGATTCCATTATTAAAATTGCTCACTCTGTTATTATGGATCATTTGATGACTAAGTGAATGTGTGCATTGCAAGATGTCTGTCTGTGAATTTGTCGCTTTTCATGGGCTTTAGACTTTTGGGCTTTAGAATTAAGCTAAGGAACGAAAGCGAAACTATAACACAAATAGCCTTAATTGACTGGCCCCTCCTTTCTGTGACCCAGACATCCATGTGCATCATTTATGGTTTCATGTATTGAGCCATTCAGGATACGAAAATATCTGTAATTTAATTAAGCTAATTACTGAAATACGATATAACCACCAATGTTACACTGTGGTTGTGGTAATAGTAATGATATTATTTAAGTAATAAAGTAAAGATATAGTGGCCCCATCATATTAATAATTCCTGAGGGATAACATGGACCTCGGGGCAAAAACACTAAGAATAAACCTCTGGATTGTATCTTCTGGGTTCAACAATATTTTACCTTTTGTATCAGTCAGACGGAAAGTATTGTGTTGCATTGTGTTGTGTTGTGTTGTATTGTGTTGTATTGTATTGTGTTGTGTTGTAGTGTATTGTGTTGTATTGTATTGTGTTGTAGTGTATTGTATTGTGTTGTATCGTGTTGTCCATTTATGTACAGCTGAAAAGGCGACTGAGAAGAGATGGCAGTTTCCTTGAACAGTTCGTAGACCTGCAAACCAGTAACACAGAACTTACTAAGCATCTGTCAGCACGTTATGAGAAAGTGGAATAATGCCAGCTGCAGCAGCAGCAGCACCAATGTGACGTCTGGGCATTATCGACTGTCTAAACACTTCATGTTAATTAATTAATTAATAATCTTTGCCGGGTTGTAGAAATTGTCAAATTGATGTTTGCTTATATAATCAGTATTTTGAGATTGAGTTATTCTGTGCATATATTTTGTATTAATCACTTCAATTAAATCTTGCAAAGCATTTCTTTAATGAGTTTTGTTCTGTTGATTATTTAAAGCTTACATTTATGTACAAGAACTGCTTGAGTAATCATCAGCAGCGAGCTGTTTTTCAATACTATTCACAGTGGCGGCAATCCCGGAGGGTCGAGGGGGCAAGTCCCCCACATTTTATGGAGAGGGGACACGTTATACGTTAGTCCCCCACCTACAATTTCTACCCCTCTTATTGTGTGTCCCCCTCTCAGACGAGATGGCCGCCTCTGACTATTCAACCCCCTCATTGGTTTGATGAACACGGATTACTATAAGGTGTTCCTGTATAAGACGGATTGATGTTGAACAAGAGGATGAGCTACTTTGTGCTCATCCATGGAAGATATGGAAGGGTGGCCACACGTCCTCGCATGCCGAGGCTAAGAATTTGAAGTCGGCAACACGTCATACGCATATATAGCTTAACGGCGTGCTCATCTTCTGCTGCTGCGTAGAGTTCTTGAGTGAGTCGATCACTCAAATGTTCATCAACATCGTCTTGCCACACAATATGTCAACTTTCTGACATTGTCCAAATTGGTTCAACGAGCGAGGCAGCATTGTTTAAACTTTAAAGGGACCCAAATCGTGGCTGGAACATTTTATCGTAGGGCCTAAGGCGTATACATGAACATCCCGGAAAGCAATTGATCAATTCCACCCATTGAGCCCATAGTGGGTGTTTGTGTGCTCGCAGAGTAGGCCTACATAGCTTTCCCGAATCATTGAGTATGATGTCCCTGCCCACGTACAGCCCTCATATCCACATGGGATCACTATAGAACCAACACGGGTTCATCTACTGCTCATGGTAAATGATGACGGTGTTTGCTTTTGGCCTAAGTCATCGAGCGTTGCCTTGCTTTTAACTTAAGATTAATCTAAAGTCAGGTCTGCATTGCCTTTATCCATGTCATCGAGCGTTGCAGTGTTTCTGGCTGCTATAGATGTCGTATTCCTTCTTCCACCGTGGAACGTGCTCCGTACTCCATTCGGCGAATCGCTTCTTCCATTCTTTCTTCTTTTCTTCGGTATTTTCTACAAGTTACACGAATCACAACAACACCATGTACGCCAAATTTTAATCTCGAGATTTCTATTGCGACCAAATTAGAGCAGGCACGTATACGCCTATAATTTAACTGTAAAGTCAAAACCGGTTTCAGGTCAAGAACTAAAGGGCAGGCAGACAGACAGAATTGGACCTCTGTACGAATCGCTTCAAACGTTTGCTATTCAACTTCAGTAAAGCACGCATTTCAAAGTGGGACTCGTAGCTTGTAGCACTTCGTTCTCTTTGCAAAACACAACATCTAAAACTAAAAATAAGTCCACATTCCCAGACTCATCATTATTCAAATTAAGAGGTTCATCTGATAATTGATTTGAGTAGAAATAAAGTGCCTTCATTTTGCCGCGCATCGGTTGATACCTTGTGCGCTAGACGCCACAGGGCGATAATATTAAATGGAAATTACTAATCATTATTGCGATCAAATCATAACGCATGTAGCTATATTCGATCAAGTGATTAACACATTTTCACGCAGTGATCCAAATCCCATTGCGGAGGCCCTGGGTCGAATTTTCGGCTTAATCTGCGACAATTTCCGATGGAAAAAGGACACATGAATCGCCCATGCACTGTCGTGGGATTATCAGACCGCAAAACGTGCTAAGGGTATAACTGGGGCGTACGTGTTCATAAAGTATAATATAGGCCTATTATATGCCAGCGCTAAGCAAATTCAAGTTGTCAGCATTTCTTGTATTTTTGTCCGAGCGTCTGCCACAAGGGCGTTAATATAGTGTGGAATTCAGATTCCAGTATATTCTCATATCTGCTTCTTGTTTGACAAATTGGACACTAATAAGCACACATGCATGTAGGCCTATATTAGACAAGTATAGACCCTCACACATT